>JARHVA010006168.1:310000-397500 GCA_037957365.1 Torreya grandis
AAGTAAAGAACACTAGCATTGCATTACCCAATTGGGTTAAATAAAATACTAATAAACAAAAAAAACCCTTTATTTCTTTTTTCTTTAGCTTACACCATAACCCTCAAATTAGCCAACATAGCACATAGAGAAAACAAAGTCAGAGGTTATACCTCAAAATACTATGATGGGTTTTTAATATTACCATTAACAATAAAAATATCATGTAAAGTTGATTTAAGACCACAGAAAAGGATATTATAGGTTAATAAGGAAGTATATTAGACTTCCCCATAAACCCATAATATAGCCTTATAAAAAATTATAGGCTCAAAGATTAACCTTCTTCATACTGGCATAAATTATCATAATCAACACACACACACACACACACACACACACACACACACACACACACAGAGAGAGAGAGAGAGAGAGAGAGAGAGAGAGAGAGAGAGAGAGAGAGAGAGAGAGAGAGAGAAAGAGAGAGAGAGAGAGAGAGATACATGTATGTATATTTGTTTGTGTGTTTGTGTGGATTTTTAGTAAAAGGTATAAGTCTGTTCCTAGAAAAATTGATTTCACCATTTTCCATTTTATCTATATTTTAATGGATACCATACTCCTATCATCAACTTACATTGGCCTCCATGGAATCCTCAAATCTTATACATCCAACCTCTAATCATCAAATTCCTCCTTGGAAAAGTTTCTAAAATGATTTTGACCATCCAAGGTTTCTACCATGCATATGTAGCTCTACCAAGGTTTCTAAAAAATCATTTTTCTTCTTACCTACCTCCAAGTGGCATGTCTTGTGATGAAACTTAGTATTCCAACTTCCATGATTCCCCCAAAATTTCAAGAAAACCTCTACAAGTAGCTACCACCCCAATTTTGACAACAAGAAAAAAACTTCACTAGTTAGGTCTTGTTTTGAATGGTTTTTAGAATCATTCCCCAACACTTCAAATTCAAACCAAATTAATGTCTAATTGATTTCATTTTTTTAAAGAAATGATTTAATTATTATTACCATAAATCCAATGTCTTCCAAGTCTACATAGTTGACATAATCTAAGCCCATTATAATCTTATCATAACATGGGGTAAATTAGAATCCATATTGACATCATACCAAATTACCATCATAAGATTAAAATATTAAGCTAAAATGCCCTATATAATGTCGTAGGAAAGTCACTTAATTAAAACAATAGTATGCATATGCACTAGTTAGGTCTCTTTTTCTTTCTATTTTTAATTCCTTGTAAAATAAATGTTATATGACTTATTCCATGCTGATAGTATCCCATAACAATGGTCCTAAAAATACTTATCTAATCAAAGCCTTTACCCAAAATGACTTTGGTTTAAGAACATAATGAATTGTCCATTCATACCTTATAAATAAATGGAAAATTGATAGCTATGAGACTTATGTGAATTCCCATAAGGGACGACATTATTGACATGGCCATTTTTGGGATAGGAACATCATGCAAAATAGATATAAAATCTAATACAACATTTGAGTCATTTACTTTCATAAATATGAGCTAAGGCCAACCTATTTTAGATCTATTTACAATGTTTGAAACATAATAGTATCATATCCAAAAACCATAAAATACACATCATGCAAGGAATCAATTGATGAAAAAAAAGATTACTTTGATAGTATAAAATACTTATGTAACAACACCCTTTTTATAAATGTAAATATTAACCCATCCTATGACTTAGCAGAATAATATCCTTGCATAATTTTATAGATAACATGTGAAATGACATCCTTCCCAAAGGAATTGATTTAATCTTAAAATAATTGGCAAGCCCTACACAAATATAAATCATCATGGCCACATTCTTATCATGATGATAATCATGGACATAATGAGATCAAATGGTTCTTCTAATCATCACTCTATAGGCCCTCATAGATATGCAAGTTACTTTATAAATGAATAATTTAATTATTCTAGAAGTAATTTTGCTTAATGTTTAAACAATCAAGATCAACAAGGTTCATCATTTGACAAGAGATCAAATAAGCACACACTTATACAACTCAATTAATACTTTACCTCGTAAGGGTCTAAAAATTGGGGGCATAACACTAACTTCCATGGGGGTCTAAACACTCCTCACGTGGACTTTAATTTCCCTAAACACTTGGGATCTTACATATTTTGGAGTATGTATAGGCATTTCATATGAAATTATTTATAAATTTTTTATAGTTATAGTCTTTAATATTCTAATTATTTTAGAATGTACTTTACCTAGTATTATGGAAGATACTCAATATTTGGGATGATGTATATGGGACCCTATATATCCTTTTGGGGTGGCTAAGAGCCTAGATTATACTAAACTAGACTATATATAGATTAAATTTCCATCTCCTCTCTATCACTTATATTTCTTATATGTTTGTGTTAATATAAATGAAATATCCATCCATATATATCCTAGTACATATATAATATATTATAAATTATCACCCATTCTATAAGATTTATTTGTTTTAATTTATTACTATAATAATGTACATATTGTAAATGTGTTTCCCATAATGTATTAGAGATGAGAGAGAAAGAAATTATAGTTTTAGTGTACTAGGGTGTTAACTAATAATAATATAAATAAATAGGCATAGGGTTAAGTAAATGATAAATAAATATAAAAATAAATTAGATCTAGATCAATTCATAAGAAATGTTGAAATATCAAAAGGAAATTATTGAATTGAAATTTTAACTTGAAATATTAATACAAGTGATGTAATAGTCACACATGATCAATTTTGAATTATGAAAGTGGTTTTGAATTGTGAAAATCTAAATCTATGAATCAACTATTATCATTCTAAAGTTGCATCCTTTGTAGAAGAAGTGTTATGAATATTGCCTATGGATGATACAATGATACCACTCCAAGGTGGTGGGTGACCTACAGTTAGATTAAACCTATAGAGAGGGTTGGTTCTACTAATAAATCACATATAATTATTCTATTGATATAACTATAAGGAAAAGGGAGATAAAACATAGCTAAACATAACTAAAAAAAGAGGTGATGCACCATATTAAGTTTGTCTCCTCCACCTACTTAAGATTTTATAATAGAAACCATGAGAAATGTAGCATACACAACTCACTCATGATCTCTCTTGCATAAGTGTTTCATATAGAGGGACACAAATCTATGGAATCACTATATGGGGATGCATTCATCATCACAACTAACCCTACATAAACTATAAGCATACATATATTATGACTTGAAAAATAAATATCACATTCCAAGAGGAGAAGTGAAATTGGACACAATCAAAGGGAAAATAATTTACCATGAGGATAACATAAACAATCGATAAAATACACGTGGAATCAAAGTCATGAGAGGTTATACACAGTTCATTATTTTAAAGGTAATTAAATGAATATTTTGGTTGGGATACACCATCATGAAAAGAGGAGAAGATGAAATGGTGATTTTTATACCTACACATATAGAAGAATGAGAAGAAAGAGGGAGTGAAGATCTCATTAATGTTTCATTATGATTATCAAGGAAGGGTGGTGTAAGAGGTGGAGTAGTGAGTGTTTGCGTATGTATTTGTATGTTTTGTGTGTTTTTCATATGTCCTTACATGTTTTTTCATGTTTTAACTTATTTCACATGCCACCACTCTCTTTCATGCATGACTAGAACCTTTGTTCCCTCCCACCACTAACATATGCATGCCTATATTCAAGGACATGATGATATTCAATGTGGGTATAGTGTATAAAGGGATATTTTAACTCTGGCACATGCTAGCAATGGCCAACACTTATTTATCACATCCCACTCTTGATGAAGAATATTTTCTTCTTCCCATACATGTAATAACTTCTCAAAAAATTATTCCTTTCAAATTCAAAAATGTTATAAAGACCATGGGTGGATATAATATCCAACATTTTGGCATTCTCCTAGTGGTGTTTACCTATCTAAGCACTTTTACCGGTTACCTTGATGCATCTATTAGGTATGAAATCTCATGACTAATCAACATACTCATCCTAAAGATGGAAAGATAATTGTAACATGTTGGTCCAGCATTGGATGTACTATAATTGCCTACAAAACACATAATAATGAAATAAAGAATAATAACAACCTATGCATATACACTTGGGGAAAGATAAAAGTAACTAAATTACCAAAATAATGCACTTACAACACTTGAAAGATGAAATAAAATCTAACCTAATATGTACAAAATCTTAAAATACCCATATCACACCTAGATCAAAGTAGAAGCCTCCTAGATCTCTCTCATATGGTTGAAGGAGATGAAGGGAATCCTTCTTTTTAGATAACACTCTTTCATAATCAACCTCTTCCTTGACCACCCATATCATTGGCCTACATTATAATGGATCAACTTGATCAAACGCTTCCCTTTTGTAGACAAAATCTTCCTATGGATCATTCATATTCATTTACACCACCATTGAAGAGGCAAACTAATTATGATTTTTTTGATGCTAAATATTATGTTTTGGATCAAACATAACATGTGATGACTTATCTTTGTTATCCTACAACTGATCTAGCTACTTAATGGGGAATCTTCTTGATAAGACAAAGGGTATGCTTGAGTAATTTTCCTAAAAAAGAGATGAATCTTGATTCTTGAGAGGATGAGACCAGAATAGGTATGCATTGTATTTTAAGAGTGTGCAAATATATATGGGTTTATCAAGGAGTTGATAGCCAACACTAAAAATATCAGAAAAATAAACACCAAACAAAACCTTGTTTGACATTTGTCAATAATGTCATGGAGGTGTCCAGGTGAGTGGATGAAGTTCCTTGTTAGTCTAAGTGATAATGACAATGTGTGCCATGATTTTGTCCTATTATGCTTGAAGAAGGCTTGTTTGTTATTCAAAGATTGATTGTTTAGAGATGATTATTGATGATTTTAAATTATTGATAGTGTGAAATGGGTCCTATAATAAGTCAAGAATGATTTATGTACTTGTGTGTATGAGTGGATTTCATCTAGTTGATCATTATTTTCAACTATATATTTAGGGTCTAATGGGGAAAAATCTGAGTAGGTAGTTTGATGATGTCATGATTACCACATGTAGATGAGTTAAGGGGAGTTGGTCATATTTTTATGATCACATGATTCCAAATTCTATATGTTCTAAGTCTCAAGTCATGCGACGAAGTGCAACCAAATATATGTGTGTACAAAATTGGTTTCTTAGGTCTTTTGATAGTAGTTTCTATGTTCAAACAAAGTCAAGTAAGTAGTTTGGTGACATCATATCATGTAAATATGAATGTTTTAGGAGAAAAATGATATATTAATGAATTTTTCTATGAGAACATATATTATGTGCTAAATATCAGGTCATGTGACTAAGCATGACAAAAGATATACAAGTGCAAAGTTGGGCTCTTAGGTAGTTTGATAGTGTTTTCCCATAGCCATATTTACATGTGGAATTAAAATTTGAGTAGGTATTTTGATACAATCATATTTCACACGTGTAGTAGTTTAAAAATGAGTTGATCATATGGGTTTGTTTAATTTTGTTCCTATTTTCTATGCACTAAGTTTTAGGTCATGTAATGAAGTGCATCAAAAAATATGAACATGCAAAGTTGGCCTTCCAAGTAGTTCTAGGCATAGTTGGCTCTATGCAAAAAAAATTGAGTTAGAATATCAATGGTGATATTTATTACACACATGAGTGTTCTAGGAGTATATTTATATATGGTTGGATTCTTCTATGTGATTAAATTATATGGTCCAAGTTTTAGATCATGCATCTAAGTGAAACAAAAGTTATTGAGGTCCAAAGTTGGTCTTGCAAGAAGATTTCAATGATTCCCATAGTCAATTTGGAAAGAGATAAATATTAGGAAAAAATGAAGATCCAAAATTTCATGAGAAATCATACATATTGATCTAAAAGTGTGTATAGAGTTAAAGAGGTCAAATTGAACGTTTCTTAATAATAGGTAGAGATAAATATCAAGCTACTTATAAGATTTAATAGTGAGTAGGTATCCATACTAATAAATATCAATAATGCATATTAAGTAAAATGATTTCAAAAAAATTAATTTTTAACATAGATAAATGTCACTCTATGTACATGAGATCGATGGAGTGTGTTTATTTTAGGATGTCAGGAAGAAGTGAGATGATTCCAAGTGTTTAAATTTTAACATTTGGGAAGTGGTGAACTATGAGTTAAAGTTCAAAGAATATTTAAAATGCGTGATTAATCTAAGATGTAAGGGTATGCGATGCATTTTAAGTGACCAGATTTTAACTGTGACTATTTAGATTTAAATATTTAAATTTATGAAGAAAAAACTAGTGCTCCATTTTTGTGATAATATTTTGATCTATTTAGAATTTTCTCATGGTTTAAAAATAAAATATGTATAGGAATCTAAGGAATATATAAAAATATATATTTGAAGATATGAAAGTGTGTACAGTTAAATATATTGAGGTTCAACGTTGACTATGTGTTCATGCATGGTCTATAAGTAACCCAAGAATGGTATTTGAGTTATGCTTATTGGTATCTCAATGCTTCAATGTGAAATAACTATTGGAGTATGTTGTAGACACCATGAGGACCATCTTTGTGCATTATGAAGGTTTTACCAATCATATGCAGTATGAACAAAGGGTTAGAAGTTGATTTTGTTTTTTTTATAATGATTATTTGTATATAGAGGTGTTTAAGCTAATTGGGGGATAGTAGAAAAGTGCTATGATGGATGTTGGAACTTAAATAAGACCTATAGATCATGTGGCATGGGTCCATGTGTTATAAAGTGTTCTTGTGTTCTTATTTTGTTTGATGAAGTGCTAAATGGCTGAATAATTCTCCATCAGACCTTTAAGAGATACAAGGACCTAATTGAAAGGTGTAGCTACTTAAGGGTGACCCATAGATTCTATGGCCAACCTATGAAGATTGTTTTGAGCCATGCCTTATTATGCAAGATGAATTAAGGGTTAAGGTATGCCTAATTGGTGATTAAGATATTTTTAATCATAAATTCTCTTTAAATAGTCAAACCAAATATGTTGGTTTCTATATTTGTGAGAGGTTTGTGAGAGAGGACTGAGTGTTGAAGAAAAGAAGAGGAGATAGGTAGTGTGCCCAATGGATGGGTTGATGAGCAGAATTGATTTAGGACTATGTGTATGACCTATAGGTCATACTATAATTTTAGAATAGTGATCTTTCAAGTTAAGGGTGAGTGAAGGATAAATGATGTCCATATGAAAACCAAAGAATGTGTGTAGAGTTGAAGAGTGTTGATATACATTGTATCTCCATCAAATTGGTAGGCAATCAATGTTTAGGGTATGGTCAGTTCATAGGTGTTGTTATGGTTGTTCAACATCTTGGGGCTTATAGTCTCCTTGTAAGGTGAAACTTACTAATGGTCTACTTGTTGTGGTAAATCAACTAGATAGGTGTATTAGATCCTTATGGGATTGTAGTCTCACTAAAATAAGAGATGGAAGTTCTTTGATCAATTACTACTAGTATAAATTGGTTCTTGTTATTATAGGACATTAGTTCAATTCTAGGTTTTAGTGGATTTTCTCCCCCAAGATGGTTTCCCACATATGTCATGTGTTATGTGTTTGATATTGTATTATCTCTCTTATACATTCCTATGAATGATGTGTATGCTTCATGAATTGTTGTGGTAATTGATTAAGAGTTTTTAAAGGCTTGAAATTAAAGCTAGTATATCTCACCCTCTATCTCAATGATTGTACCTCTAACAATTGGTATTAGAGTTGGTCCTTTAGTAAATGATTGACAACTTGAAGGTGATCCAAGGTAAAACCTGGGTAGTCATAAAATATAAAGGAGGTTTCTCTAATAAGAAATCACTGATGTTCAATGAATCCAATAATTCTTTTTGGAGTGTAAGGATGAGGACATAAATTATGTCCCTAGGGTTTGATGTGTGGCAATTTATTGTGGATTGTTATGTTGCTCCTACTACTCATCTATCTAGTGTTGTAGACTAGAAGTTTTTTTTTAAATTAATTCTAAGGCAATGAATGCCATTACTTATGGTCTTACAGAGACTGAGGTCACCAAGGTAATATATTGTAAATCTTCTAAAGATACATGGGATAAATTATAGATAATTCATGAGAGAGATAAAAATATTAAGTTGGCAAAGTTGTACACTCACCGAAGATAATTTGAGAGTCTTAAAATGAAGGAGGAAGATTTTGTGGCATCCTTTCTACAGAGAGTTGATGAGATTATGAACATCATCATAGGTCTTAGAGGGAAAGTTAAAGAGGTAACTGTATTTCAAAAAGTATTAAGGATTATATCCCTCAACTTTGATTCAATTGTTTTTGCTATAGAAGAAAGTCATGATCTTACTCAGTTGAAGATGGATCAATTGCATGGCACCCTTACTTACTATGAGATGAGAGTAAATGATGATATACCACCAAAGAAGGAAGTAAAATTTAAGATTGAAATGAAGCCAAAGAAGAATTTCCAAGGTAAGATACCCAAGGAGGATGACATTTTTGATATTTATGAGGATGAACTAATTGATTTATTTACAAGGAAATTGAAATTAGGTTTAAGAAAGTATAAGGGTAAACAAACCTTCAAATGATTCAATTATGGAGAGATAGGAAATTTTGCTATAAAGTGCCCTCATAAAAATGATGATGAAGAACATGGTGAAGACCAAGATGAAGATAAAATACATACATGAAGAAAGGATTGAGAAAGTATGACAATAAGAAGAGGTCCTTTAAGAATAAGAAGAGTCTCTACACCAATAAAGATTGTAGCTCATCAAATGAGAGTGAAGATAGTGACTTAGAGTATGATCATGAAGATGATTGTCCTATTGAAGATGAAGCTTTTTCCATGGATAAGGAAAGAAGTTGTTCTCATCAAAAGGAGTCCATTTGGAGTGATTCAAATGATGATGAAGATGAGGTGGACTATGAGACTGAATTGATGAATTATCTTGAAGAAATAAAGATTGAAAAGAAGATTAACAAGAAGATGAAGTCACAAATCAAAGACTATGAGGAAAAATTTAGTGTATTTGAAGCTAGAATTAATGAAGATGCCAAGGAACATGAAGATATGGTCAATCATCAAAGTTGTCAATTGGAAATCCTATATACAAGACTGAAACCAAAGAAGATGAATGCTCAAGGTATATAATTGAAAATGAATCTTTAAAAGATGAGTTACAAAAGACATATATTAAGGTAAAGGCATTTGTGAGATTTGAAAAGAGCTCAAGTAATCTAGATAATATCCTAAATGATTAAAAGTATGCAATTGAAATAACTAGTTTTGGATACAAAGAATAACCAAAGAATACAACTCATGATAAGATGAAAAATAATGTAAATAAGTAAAATCATACTTTGAAGACAAATCATTAGACAAGGAATGAAGGTATTGGCAGAATGAAGACAAATCATATCAGATAGCCAAATGCCATGAGGTATGCAAGTTTTAATGGTTACTATTACACATGTAATAAGTTTGGGCATAGATATAGAGAATGAAAGAGACTTATTAGAAATGATTTTTCATGAAACTATGATGGGGTTCATTAGTAAAAAAGGCGTGAACAAATTTAAGTGCTTCAACTATCTTGATGAGGGAAACTTTACTAAGCAATGTCCAAATAAGGATAGGCAAGGTGAGTCTTCTTCAAATGGAAGACTTTGTTTCAATTGTTATGACATAGGATGCATTTAAATATTTTATCCATATCAAGTAGGGAAATATTAGCTCACTTGAAGAAATATGGTCTGCTACAACTATGAATAGAGAGGTCACATTGCTAGGTTCTACAAGCAAATGCCTACAAAACATAATGGGTTTAATCAAGATCCTAAAATACAAAAATGAAGACAAATTAATTCATGGAAACCAAAAGTGGTAAGTGTGAGTCATGATGAGTTTGCTGGTCTAAGTAATATATTTTCTATGGTGGAGAATGCTGTAGAAGTTAAAGAGTACCAAGGGCTCTTATTGTCTACTTAGGTTATGAATAAAGAGACCAAGCTCAACAAGAAGACCAAGTTATTGGTTGAGGCTAGTTCTAAGATGTGTATGGATCCAAGCGAACATCCTAAAATTATTGAGCATATATCATGAAAATAACATAAATTGGCAGTGCCTAGTGATGAGGTTCCTAAATTCAAGGTGGATTATTTAGATGAAAATGTATGTCTTGAATCTATGTTATCTCCATGTATTAACAATTCAATTCTAGAAGAAAAGGAGAATATTGCAGTGGATGAGTATGTTACTTATCTTAAGACTAACAATAACAAGAATTATATGTACTAGATGACCAAAGAGGATAAGGAATATTAAGAGTTGTGGGAAGCTTTTAGTTTCACATTATTCTAGGACATTGTGAAGTAGGGTGTCTCTGCCTATGCTTCTTAGGAGACATATTTAAGTGGAGAAGCAAGTGTTTTTGTGTATGAAACATCTACAGGGTTAAAATGGGTGTATTTAGGTGGCCAAATTATATTGATGAAATTTCAAGACGAATTTAATGCTCAAAAAGTTTTTGGCTTAAGGGTAAGTAGGCCTAAAATGGGTTATATGAAGTCAACATTCCCAAAGGTATGGAGGCATAAATTTTGGTCTAGAAGTATGTGATGGTTATCTCTAGGTCTGAAATAAGTTTTAGAGGAAGTAGTTGACCAGAAGGAGGTTTGTTGACCTTATTTATTTTGAGATTCTAGGGTTTTAAGCTATGCTATAAAAGTGGTTTGACTTATGATTTGAAGTCTAAGGATTATTACTAGGTTAAATGGGACAAATGGATTTTCAAATAATGTTTCATATAGATTTTAAGGTTTTTGGTTTTCAAATTATTCATGTTTTTGTCAAGGTGGAGTCTTAATTATCTAGTAGGTTTGTGAAGGAAGTATGTTGTGTAGGATGAGGTAGGTTATGGGAATTGGTGTGTTTGAGGGGGTATATGAGAGTGATATAGATATGAATTTTTAGGTCTTGATACTGTGTCTAATGAAAATTGTGGGCTCATAAAGTTCCATGTAGGGCTACAAGGAGTCTAGATAGACCTACTGAGAAAAAGAGTGATTTGTGTTTAGTTTATTCAAAATAAAAAGGTCTAAGTATTTCAAAGAGTGTTCTTAGGTTTGATTAGATCATGTTTCCTATTTGGTGAGTGTCATGAAGTTCTTTTAGTGGTCCTTTAGGTGGTTTAAGAGAGAAGGCTAATAAGCTTACATGGTGGTTCTTCATGGTGTGTGGAGATCTAAAGATGATCATGAGGTGAAATGGCTTAGAGATATTAGGAGTCCGTCTAAAATTTTTCTTGGTGAGTTCCATTATATATCAATAATTTTGTGTTTTTTTTTTTTCATTGATTGTAGTGCTTGGTTAGAGAGAATGTTGTCATATAGCAAGAGGATGTTGTCAAGGCAAGAAGAGATAGGCTCAAGGTAAGAGGGAGTTGGTATCATATTTATAAGATGGTCCTCTCCTATTTTTGGTATTTTTAGGTCCTAAATATAATATTATTCCCACTTTTTCATTATGTCAAATGGGGATAAAGTTCCTATTATGACAGTGTTTGAAGAGAGAAAAGGAAGGTGAGATGTATATTGTTTTATGATGGGTGTTGAAATCAATGACAAAGGGGGAGATTGTTTGATATTTTTCAATGATTTCATGGTGATGTCATAGAAGTTTCAAAGTGAGTGGAAGAAGTTCTTTTTTAGTTTATGTGATAATGATAAAGTGTGCCATATGTTTGTCTTAGTATACATGAAGAAGGGATGGTTGATCTTCAAAGTTTGACTATTTAGAGATGATTAAGGATGAGTCTAAAGTATTTAGCATGTGAAAGGGTTCCTATCATAAGTCAATAGTTATTTGTGTGCTTATGTACATTAGTTTATTTCATATGGTTGATCATTATTTTCATATAGACATTTTAGGTCTAGTGGCAGAAATATTTGAGTAGGTAGTTTGTTAATGTCACCATTACCATGTGTAGATGAATCAGGGGGATTTGGTCATATGATTTTGATAAAATGAGTCCCAAGTTGCTATGGTCTAAGTCTCAAGTCATGTGATGAATTGAAACCAAATATATGTGTGTGAAAAATTAGGTTCCCAAGCATTTTGACATTATTTTCTATGTTTAAATAGAGTCGAGTAAGTAGTTGGTGACATCATATATTGCAAACATCATATATTGCATGTATGAAAGTTTTAGGAGTAGTATGATGTATGGATTAATAAAAAATTTAGATAATTTATTATTAATTAAATCCTAGGTCATGAAACTAACCATGACAAAATACATGTAAGTGCAAAGTTGGGCTCCCAAGCAGTTTGATAGTGTTTCCCCATACATAGCCAAATTTGCATGTGACAAAAAAATCTAAGTAGGAATTTTGATGTATTAATAATTAAAATGTGTGGTATTTTGATATAAATTTTATCATATGGGTTTGTTTATTTTTGTGCCTAGTTACTATGTGCTAAGTTTCAGGTCATGCAATGAAGCACATCAAAAGATAAGCATATATAAAGTTGGCCTTCCAAGTAGTTCTAGGCATAGTTGGATATATGGAAAAAAATTGAGTGAGAAGACTAATGGAATTATATCTCCTATGAACAAGGTTTCTAGGAGTATACTTATATATGGTTAGATTTTCCTATGAGAGGAGATCGTATGATCCATATTTTAGATCATGTGTCTAAGTGCATTAAAAGTTATTTAGGTCCAATGTTGGCCTTCCAAGTAGATTGTAATGGTTCCCATAATTAGTAAATTTTATAAGAGATAAATATTAGGAACAAAAAAAGATCCAATGGTTCATGGGAAATCATATAGATTGATCTAATAGTTCATATACGATCAAATAGGTCAAAGTGATAGTTGCTTAATGATAGGTAGAGATAAATACTGAGATACTTCCAAGATTTGATAAAGAGCAAGTGTTGATACTAATAAATATAAATGATGTGTATTTAGTGAAATTAGTTAAGATTTACCAATGTTTAACATACATAAATATTGAGCTACCTATAGGAGATCAATGGAGCATGTTTATTCTAAGATGTCATGAAGAAGTGAGATGATGCTAAGTGTTCAAAGTTTAACATTTAGGTAGCGACACACTATGAGTTAAAGTTTGAAGAATATATATGTTACATGACTAGTCTAAGATGTGAGGGCACATGATGAATTTTAAGTGACTAAATTTTAACTGTGACCATTTGGATTTAAATATTCAAATTTGTGAAGGAAAAACTAGTGCTCAGTTTTTATGTTATATATTTTGATCTATGTAGAATATACTCATGTTGTAAAAAGTTAATTTGTATAGAAGTACAAGGTGAATATATAAATATAAATTTTAAGATCTGAAAGTGTGTATAGTAAAAATATATTGAGGTTTAAATTTTATTTTGTGTTTGTGCATGTTCTACAAGTAGCCCAAGAAGGGTATCTAAGTTGTACTTCTTGGTATCATGATGTTTGAAGATAACATAGCTATTATATTATGTTTTAGACTCCATGAGGACCATTTGTGTGAATTATTAAGGATTGAACAATCATATGTAATATGAACAAAGGGATAGAAGTTGACTATGTTTTTGTTCATGATGACTGTGTGTACAGAGAGGTGTTTAAACTTATTGGGGGTTAGTAGAAGAGTGTTATGATGGTATTGCACTTAAATAGTAAATATAGATCATGTGGTATGGTTCCATGATTTGGAAAGTGTTCATGTGTTCTTAGTTTTTTTGATGAAGTGATAAATTTGTGAATAGCTCTCTATGAGACCTATAAGAGCTCCAAGGGCCTAATTAAAAGGTGTAGCTTCTTAAGGGTGACCCATAGATGAAATGGACAACAAATGAAGATTTTTTTAATCCATGTAATTTATGAGAGATGCCTTAAGGGTTAAGACATCCTAATGGTTGATTAAGATGTTGTTAATAATAAATGCTCTATAAATAGTGAAACCAAAGATGATGGTTTCTAGATTTATGAGAGGCTTGTATGAGAGCAGTGAGTGTTGAAGAAAAGAAGAAAAGGCAGGTAGTGTACCCAGTGGATGGGTTGATGACCAGAGTAGATCGAAGACTATGTGTATGACTTATTGGTCATATTTTTGATGTTATAATAGTGTTCTTATAGGTTGAGGGTGAGCAAAGGATAGATGATGTGTGTATGAAGACCAAATGTGTGTTCAGAGTTGAAGAGTGTTGATATACATTGTATCTCCATCATATTGGTAGGAAATTAGTGTTCATGAGATGTTCTATTTATAGGTGTTGTTGTGGTTTCTCAACATCTAGGGGTTTTAGCTTCCTTGCAAGGTGAAACTTACTAAAGGTGTAGTTGTTGTGGTAGCTCAACTAGATAGGTGTAGTATCTCCTCATGGGATTGTAGTCTCACTAAAATAAGGGATGGTAGTTCCTTGATCATTTTCTACTGGTCTAAATTGGTTCTTGTTATTATAGGATAGTAGTATAATTGCAAGTTTTAGTGGGTTTTTCCCCCCAAGAGGGTTTCCCACATATGTCATGTGTTACATGATTAATCTTGCATTATCTCTCTTGTTTGTTGATATGAATTATGTGTATTATTTATGAATGCTTATGGTAACTGATTAAGAATTTTGAAAGGTTTGAAATTCAAGTTGATTTATCTGGGCTCACTGATTCACCCCCCTCCCCTTAGTGATTTTACCTCTAACAAACCTAACTCTTATTTATGATTTTATTTTCCAAATCTATAGTCCTCAATCTTATTCAGACTAAAGTCCTGTTGAAGAGGAACATAACCTACTTGCATGATATTAAACATGTCCTAAAACTCCTTGTCACTTATTGGTGCCTATAAATTGATCTTGAGTTGATTAAGATCTTATTATTGAAGCACATGCTCTTTTTGAAATTTATGTTCATCCTCAATGTCCTCCTTCATCACACAAAGTGGTATCCCATTAAATAAGTTTGTAATTCCAAAATCTCTCTCCTTCTTGAATTCTTCCCTTTGAGTAAAAGGAAATGGACTTACTTCTTCAATGGAAAGAGATATTTCTCTAAACAAGTTAGAAATCTGAAAACCTACTCCATGAAGGGAATTCAACCCTTCATATTTAGGGACCACTCCCTTTTCATTAAGATCAAATCCATCCCATCTAGACTGATCCTCCTTCCATCATTCCAAGTATATTTTTTTAGTTTAGTGGTAGAAAGAGGGTTGCCAATGATTATTTCCTCATCATATTCACTTGGAATTTCTTCCTCTTCACCTAAATGATATCCATCTTCTCTCCATATAGTGGATCCTACTTTGAAAACGGATATGGTGAGAGGGAAGTAGGGTTTAGTTGATGAATTAAAAGTGGTCTCATTAATGTTTTGCATATTAAAATGATGACGCTTGGTCCAAGAAGGCTTCAATGGCTGATAAGTTTGAGGCTATTGAGGGTGAGAAGGATTTTAAGTGGGCTATTCTTGAGGGATAATAGGCTAAGTTTACACATGTATATGCTCTTTTAAAGGATGTATACCTATAAAACATAGAATTTTTCATGTAAGAACAACTTGCTTGAAACTAAGAATTGGAAGAATCTCTTGAGATGTGATTCCTTGTTCTTGCTTAAGTAATTAACATATCTACTCCTCCTTAGCTACATTTTTTCTAGACAAACATTCTTCATAGTATATTTTCTTCTCACTCACCTCCTACTACCTACTATACCCCTTCTATTTCAATCTCCCTCATCTATTTCCCAATATCAAGTAGTATTTCTTAGATATTTTTTGGGGTTGATTAGGAGAAACATAGATTTCAAAGGGCTTATTATAAGCATAAGTAGGTTGCTAAGAATGTTAATTAGCGTATAAGGGAGGTAAGTTTTTTTAGCCTTATAGGGATGGTAGGAGGTCACAAAAACTACATTTTCATAAAATAAGGGGGGGTGGTAAAAATATATATTAACTAATAATCCTTTCAGCATCTAAACTACTCAAAATAATAGATTGATACTTAGATTCACCATGGTATTGAAGAAGTTACCTTGAAAGGTAAGATGCACTAAAGAGAACACAAAAAATCTTCAATGGATGATGCTAAGATCAATGAAATTGTCCCATTAGTCATGCCATAAAATGTTATCAAATATTAAGTGCACCCTTTGGATTAGTGGTTTTAGGACTCCTCCCTTTAGCTGATATAATGGTATCACTCTAAGGTTGTGGGTGAACAATGGTTGGAGACAACCTAAAGACAGGGTTCATTTCCCTAATGAATCACCTACAACTATTATACTACTATAATTACAAGAAATATGGAGAGAAAAGACAATTAAACATAACCAAATCAAAAGGTGATGGATCATAATAAGTTTTTCTCATCCACATACTTTGGGATTGGAGAATGGAAACCATGATAATATAGCATACACAACTCATTCATGAACTCTCTTGCATAAGTGTTTCATATAGAGGTAAATAAATATATGGTAATACTAGAAGTGGAAGCATTCATCATTAAAACTAACCCAACATAAAACATAAACATACACAGACTATGGCCTGAAAAAGAAATCTCACTTTTATAAAGGTAAAGTGAAATTAGACACAGTCAAAGGGAAAATACTTTACCAGAAGGAGAGCATAAAAACCCCATAGACTACAACTGAAATTCAAGCCAGGAGAGGGTATAAATAGTCCTTCATTATTTCTAAGGTAATTACATGAATATTTTGGTAGGGCTATCCCATAACTAAAAGGGGAGAAGATGAAATGGTGATATTTATACCTACATATAAAGAAGAATGAGAAGAGAGAGAGGGAGTGAAGAGCCCATCAATTTTGCATTATGATCATCAAGGGAGGGTGTTTCAAAGATGTGGATTACTACATGTTTGTGTATGTATTTTCTTGTTTTACTTGTATTTTGGATATCTTTCATGTCTTTTCATAATTTAATTGACTTAGCACACCACCTCTATATCCCATACATGACTATTACCTTTGTGGTCCCCTAAATACATGCATACCTATATTCAAGACCATGATGGTATTAAATGTGGGTGTGGTGTAGAAAGGGATATTTTATCTCTAACATGTCATAGGCTTGGCCTACTACTTCATCATGCCCCACTCTTGATGAAGTTTCATTTATTCTTCCTATACAAGTAATAACTTCTAAAAAAATTATTCCTTTCAAATGTGTAAATGTTCTGAGGACCATGGGTGGCTAGAATATCCAAACTTTTAGTGACATTTGAGGGTGTTTTCCTATGTAAACACTTATACTAGTTGCCTTGATGCATCCATTGGACAAGGAGTCTTCTAATCAACTAAAAAAATAATTATAAATATGAAAACTTGACTGTAATATGTTGGTCTAGCATTGGATGTACTGTAATTGCCTTCAACACACACAACAATGAAATAAAGGATAACAACAACCCATGAAAAAACACTTAGTGAAAGTGAAAAACAACTAAACTAACAAAAAATGTACTCAAATCACTTGGAGGAAGAAATAAAATAAAACATACTATGTATAAAGTCTCAACACACCCTTAGCCCACTTAGATAAAAGCATAAGCCTCTAAGATATCTCCCATATGGTTGTATAGGATGAGGGGAATCCTACTTTTTAGTTAACATTCTTGGCCAATTAGCCTCTTCCTTGATCACCTATATAATTTTACTAATTTTTAATGTATAAACTAGATCAAACATGCCCCCATATGTAGAAAAAGTCCTCTTATAGCTCATTCAAATTTAGTTGTAGCACCATTGAAGAGACAAGTTGATTATGATTTTATTGCTACTCAATCATGTGCTCTAGATCAATTATAACGTGTGAATACTTCTTATTGTCCTCCAAATGGGATAGGTACTAATGGGGCATCATATTTACAAGAAAAAGGGTATGCTTAAGGAATTGACCTCAAAAGGAGATGAATCTTTTAGTAATGTGAAAATATTTTTTAGGTTCATCAAGGAGTTGATAACCAACATTGAAAATATCAAAAAAAAATAGTACTAATCAAACCTAACTCTTTATTTTTGATTTTTTTTCCAAAGTTTTACCCCTCACTCTTATTCAAACTATACTCCCCTTGTAGAGGAACATAACCTACTTCCAGGATCTCAAAAAATCCTATAGCTCCCCATCACTTACTAGTTCCTTCATACTGATATTAAGTTGATTAGGATCTTCTTCTTAAAGTACATGTTCTTTTTTAAATTTTTTTTTACCCTTAGGGTCCTACATCACACAAAATGGTAAATATTTCAATAAGTTAACAGTTATAACCTCTCTCTCCTTCTTGAATTCTTCCCTTGGAGTAGAAACAAATGGACTTGCTTCTTCTTCAATGAAAAGAGAGAGTTATCCAAGCATGTTAGAAATATGAAAATATACTTCACAAATTGAATTTAACCCTTCATCTTTAAGGACCACTCCCTTCTCATTGAGATCAAATCCATGTTAGCTTGAATGATCTCCCTCCTATTGTTTCAAGTCTATTTTTTTTAGTTTAATGGCAAAAAGAAGGTTGATAATGATTATCTCCTCATCATATTCACTTGAAATGTCTTCATCTTCACCTAAATGATCTCCATCTATTCTTTATTTAGTGGGTCCTCCTTAGAATAGGGAGATGGTTAGAGTGAAAGAGGGTTTAGTTGATGAAGTACAAGTGTCCTCATTTATGTTGGGCATCTATAAATGAGGATGTTTGGTCCAATAAGGCCACCATGGATGAAAAGTTTGAGTCTCTTGATGGAGAAAATGATTTTGAGAAGGATATTATTAAGGGATAACAGGCTATTTTTTCATAGTTATATAATCTCTCAAAGGATGGGGACCTCTAAAAGTTTGAATTTTGCATGTAAGAGTTTCTTATTTATAACTAGGAATGAGAGGAATTGCTTGAGATGTGTTTATGTTTTCTTGCTTAAGAAATTGATGTATCTACTCCTCATCTACTGAAATTTATGTAGACAAACATTATTCATCATACCCTTTTTTTTCACTCGCCTCCTGATGATGAAAATAAGATTGATAGGCAAGCTCCACCTACTTCTTATTATATTCCTGCTCTCTTTCAATGTCCATCTATTTCTAAAATTCAAGCTGTATAACTTTGATGCTTTTTTGGGGCTGATGAAGAGCAACATAGCTTTCAAAGGGATTGTTATAAGCATAAGTAGATTTCCAATAATGTTGAGTGGGGGTGGGAGGGAGATGATCATTTTGGGCCTTATATGGATGGTAGGAGGGCATAAATACTACATTTTCATAGAAAGGGGAGGCAAAAGACATATTAGATAATAATATTTTAAGCATCAAAACTTATCAAACCAATATATTGATACTCGAAGTCACCATGGTGTTGAAGAAACTACCTTGACTGGTAACATGCACTAAATATCACACCAAACACTTCAATGGATTGTTTTAGGATCACTAAAACTGTCCCACCAAGCATGCCAAAAATTGGTATCAAGTTTGAAGTGCACCCTTTGGTGAAGTGGTTTTAGGATTTCTCACTTTAGATGATACAATGGTATCATCTGAAGGAAGTGGGTGGCCTATGGTTGGAACAAACCTCTAGAGAGGGATGGTTCCCCTAATAAATCACCTATAACTATTCTACTACTACAATTGAAAGGAAAAGGGAGGGAAAACACATCTAAACATAACTAAAATAAAAGGTGATACACAAGAATAAGGTTTTCTCCTCCACCTACTTGATATTTTATAATGGAAACCATGAGAACTATAACATAAAAAACTCACTCATGAACTCTCTTGCATAAGTGTTTCATATAGAGGTACAAAAATCTATGGCATCACTAGAAGGGGAAGCATTAATCACCATACCTGACCCTACGTAAACCATAAACATACATAAACTATGGTCTACAAAATAAATCTCACTTGTATAGAGTTAAAGTGAAATTGGACACAATCAAAGGGAAAATATTTTACCAAAATTAGAGTGTGACAACCCATAGAATATACATGAAATGTAAGCCATGAGAGGGTATAAATAGTCCTTCATTTTTTCATAGGTAATTACATGAATATTTTGGTAGGGATATGCCATCACCAAAAGAGGAGAAGATGAAGTGGTCATTTTCAGACCTACATATATTGGAGAGAGAGAGAGAGAGAGAGAGAGAGAGAGAGAGAGAGAGAGAGAGAGAGAGAGAGAAAGAGAGAGAGAGAGAGAGGGGCGTATAAATAGTCCTTCATTGTTTCAAAGGTAATTACATGAATATTTTGGTAGGGATATGCCATCACCAAAAGAAGAGAAGATGAAGTGGTCATTTTCAGACCTACATATATAGAAGAATGATGTGTTTGTGTGTGTGTGTGTGTGTGTGTGAGAGAGAGAGAGAGAGAGAGAGAGTTGCATTATAATCAAGGGAGGGTGGTACAAGAGGTGGAGTAGTGTGTGTTTGTGCATGTCTTTACATGTTTTTCATATGTCTTACATGTCTTTCCATGTTTTTTCATGTTTTCATTAATTTCCCATACCACCATTGTCTCCCATGCATGGCTAGAACATTTGTGGGGTCCCCTAATACATGCATGCCTTTATTTATGGCCATGATGATATTAAATTTGGATTTGACATAGAAAAGGATATTTTAAATCTGACATGTGCTAGGCTTGGCCTACCACTTCTTCATCATGTATCAATATTTATGAAGTACAACTTATTATTCCCATAAAAGTACTATATTCTCAAAAAAATATTCCTTTAAAATATGAAAATGTTATATGGACCATGGTTGGATAGAATAGCCAATAATATAGTGACTTCTTAGGGGTGTTTTCCTATCTAAACACTTAGATGAGTTGCCTTGATGCATCTATTAGAGTGACCTCCTAGGAATGTTTTCCTATCTAATAGAGTCTCACAATAAACCAACACACTCATCTTGAATATGGAAACTTGAATCTAACATTTTGGTCTAACATTGTATGTACTATAATTGCCTTCAACACACATAGCAACAAAATAAAGGATAACAACAACCTGTGTTAGATCACTTAGGGAAATATAAAATAAACTAAACTACAGAAATAATGTTCTCATAACACTTAGAGGAAGTAAATACATCTAACCTACTATGTAAAATGTCTCAACACACCCTTATCCCACATAGATCAAATAATAAGCCTCTAAGATATCTTCCATATGGTTGAAATAGATGAAGGGAATCCAAATTTTTAGATAACACTCTTGGCTAATCAACCTCCTCCTTGACCACTAATATCATTACCTTTATTTTTAATGGATCAAATGGATCAAACATTCCCCATATGTAGGCAAAATCCTCTCATATCTTATTCATATTTAATTGCACCACCATTAAAGAGACAAGATGATTCTAATTTTTTTGGTGCTCAATCTTATGTAGTGTATAAAACATAACATGTGAAGACTTCTCTTAGTTATCCTCCAACTAGGTCAAGTACTTAATGGGGAATCCTATAGACAAGATACAGGATATGCTTGAAGAATTAGCCTCAAAAGGAGATGAATCTTGATCATTGAGAGGTTGAGACCAAAACACGACTGCATTATCTTTTAGGAGTGTGAAATATATGTAGGCTCATCAAGGAGTTGATACCGAACATTAAAAATATCAAACAAATCATTATTGATCAAACCTAACTCATTTTTTTGATTTTTTTGCCAAATTTTCATTCTTCAGTCTTATTTAAACTATAGTCCCCTAGATTAGGAACATAACCTACTTCTTGGATCTCAAATAAGTCTTACAACCCCTCATCACTTAGTGGTCCTTAAAAACTAATCTTGAGCTAATTAGGATATTCATATTGAAGCACATGATATTTTTGAAATTTTTATTCACCTTTAGGGTCCTCCTCCATCACAAAGAGTGAAATCTCATCAAATAAATTGGTATTTCAATCCTCTCTCTCCTTCTTTAATTCTTCCCTTAGATTATAAGGAATTGCACTTAATTCTTATTTAATGGAAAGAGAGATTTCTCCAAGCATGTTCAAAATCTTAAAATATGCCTCATGAAGGGAATTTAACCATTGATATTTAGGGATCACTCCTTACTCATTGATATCAAGTCCATATTAGCTAGACTAATCCTCCTCTTGCTTCCAGGTCTCATTTGTTAGGTTTAGTAGTAAAAATAGGGCTGTAAATGATTATCGCATCATCATCTTCACTTCAAGTGTATTCCTCTTTACCTAAATTATCTCCATATACTCTTCATATAAAGGTTCCTCCTTTGAAAAGGGAATTGGTAAGAGGGAAAGAGTGTTCAGATATTGAATGAAGAGTGGCGTCATCAACATTGGGCATCTTAAAATCATGATTATTGGTCTAAAAAGGTTATCATGGATAATAATTTTGAGGCTATTTAGGGAAAAAATCTTTTGAGAGGCCTTCTATTGAGGGATAATAGGCTATGTTTGTACAATTATAAGATCTCTCAAATGATGGGGACCTATTAAACTTGGAATTATGTATGTAGGACAATCTTGTTTGATACTGGGAGTGGGAGGAATTTTTGAGGTGTGTTTCCTTATGCTTTCTTAATAATTTGAAGTATTTGCTCCTATTTAGCTATAATTTGTCTAGCCAAACATTATTCATCATACCTTTTCTTCTTACTAACCTCTTTCTAATGGAATAAGCTTGATATGCAAGCTCCTCTTACTACCTACTATACTACTGATCTCTTTCAATCTCCCTCATCTATTTTTCAAAATAAATCCGTATATATTTGATTCTTTTTTGGGGTTGGTTAGGAGCAACATCACTATCAAAGGGATGATTATAAAAATAAGTAGGTTTTCAAGAATGGTGAGCATGGATGGGAGTGAGATAAGAATTTTAGGCCTAATATGGATAGTAGGAGGGCATGAAAACTGAAATTTTATAAAATTGGGGGGGGCAAAAGACATGTTATTTAATAATCCTTTAAGAAAATACACTACTCAAACTAGTATATTAATACTTGGAATCACCATCGTGTTGAATAAACTAACCTAAATGGAAATATGTAATGAAGTGAACACAAAAAATATTTAATGGATACTGGAAGTATTATTGAAACTATCCCAATATGCATGGTATAAACTATTATCAAGTCTAAAGTACACCCTTTGGAGAAGTAATTTAAAAGATTTCTCCCTTCAACTGATACAATGGGATCACTATGAGGTTGTGAGTGGTCTATGGTTTGAGTGAACCTATAAAGAGAGTTGGTTGCCTTGATGAATCACCTAAATCTATTCTAATTATACAATTACAAGGAAAGGGTGGAGAAATCATAGCTAAACATTACTAAAACAAAATAGATGATGCACTAGAATAGGTTTGTCTCCACCTACTTGAGATTGCACATTAGAAACCAAGAGAATTATATCATACACAAATAACTTAGGAAATATCTTACATAAGTGTTTCATATAGAGGTGCATAAATCTATGGTAACAATAGAAGGGGAAGCATTCATCACGACAACTAACCCTACATGAAATATAATCATACACAAATTATGACATACAAAATAAATCTTACTTACATAAAGGTGAAGTGAAATTAGACACAATCAAAGGCAAAACACTTTACCACAAGGAGAGCATAAAAAAATAATAAAATACACATGGAATGTAATACATAAGAGGTTATAAACAATATTTAATTACTTAAAACATAATTAAATGAATATTTTGGTAGAGTTATACCATCTCCAAAGAGGAGAAGATGAAATAATCATTTTATTATGATCATCAAGGGAAGGTGGCACACAAGGTGGAGTATTACATGTTTTATCATCTCTTTTCATGTTTTTGCATGTTTTCATTTATTTCCCATGATATTACTCTATCCCATTCTTGACTAGAACCTTTATGGGCCCTTCTAACACATACATGCCTATATTAAAGACCATAATGATATGCAATGTGGGTTTGGCATAGAAGGTGATATTTTAACTCTAACATGAGATAGATTTTTACCACCACTTCTTCATCATCTCCTACTCTTGATGAATTTCCATTTCTTCTTCCCATATAAGTAATAAATTCTCACAAAATTATTCCTTTCAAATGTGCAAATGTTATAGAGACCATGGGTAGATATAATAACCAACATCAACATTAACATAAATGGTGCTATTAACCTTACTAATAAATTTTCATAGGGTATATTCAATGGTGTTCCCATATGATTGATGATGATGTCTTCGGGAGCCAAATGTGTATTATAGACCTTCCTAGATTCTGAATTTTTCTATCACTTTGTAGTAAGATGTCATACATGGTTTTATTGATGCTTTATAAAATATGTAGGCTTCATTATCTAATATTTATATTTAATATTCTTAACCTAATTTTCCAAATAACACTTGTAAAAATAGAAGGGAATATGTAGTTAGATCATGAAACCACATGGATTTTGCAATTATGTATCTCACATGCTAGAATTACACCCATGTATTTATTATGTGGTGTCAATGGATAAATAAATAATGATTTTTTATTCTAATTACCTTGGTGGGGATGCAAGTACATTAAATTTCACCTGTCCTTTTTTAATTACAAAAGGAAATAAAACTTTCATGCTAGTCCTTTTGTAGTGATAAATTAATGTAGAGTGTGTTAAGACTTTAGTATATAATTACTTGATGGCTATTTAGAAACCATTAAATAAAATATTGGAAAAAATATAATTGAAATTATCATAGACATTTTAAAATATATAGGAAAGTATATATGTGAGAACTACCAAAACACTTCATAAAGGTGAGAAAATTTAGATAGAGGCAAGGCAAGCATACATTCACTTAACCACATCAAATGAATTCATAAGACACACTTTAATTCATCCATAAAATGGAGGATTTTAGTCTTTTATTACATCAAATAGGTGCTATAGTATAAATTTTGGCATAGCCTGGGCAATCCAAATCCATAAGAGTCTTTTTATCTAAAAAATATTAGAGAGTTCTTTCCTAAAACTATTTTCTTAGAGAGTTACAATGTGGAAAAAGATGGGACATATATAGAAAAAAGGGATGAGAGAGGGAGTTGTATAAGTATAAAATATTTAATGAGGTCCCACTACTCTTGATATATTAGCATTAATTTGAGGATACTGAGTCATGCTCTTATAAAGAAGGAAACAAATTTAAAGGATTTTAAAATAATTGAATGATTTAGTATATTATCTAACCACTAGGTCTCCTTCTTCGGACACTATGCCACTTTCTACTTGATCTTCTCATGAGGACAAAATATTCATATCTTGGAACTGACAAATCCATGCTTGGTCTACCTTAGGTAGTTGTAAGTACCTATTCTACCTCTAAACATTATTGGCGACATATCCCTTAGAAACATTTGTTATTGTTTTGACCTTGACCATGTTCAACCTCTACTCAAAGTATCTTGTCTTCAACTTTAATATAAACCACCGATCTTTATTTAAGCTCCTTGATGATGTCATTTATTAGTGATGCATCCCTTCTTAGGATCCTATTATCAGTTTATATAATTTCACACTTACACCACATGGTGGCCTCACATTTAATATGAGTTCTTTGAATTTTTGACCTAGTTCACATTTTTGACCTCGTCTACTTAGTAAACATGTATCATTGATCTGGTAAGTCACCATGATCATGACAATTATCATTGATGCATTAAATCTTAGGATCCTATGACCTTTTGACTTGATTATTGCCATTTATCTTTGAATGCATGATTAAACACACTATATTAGATCTTTGGGACCCAATGATGTCATCCTCACCCACTCACATTTGGATCTTTTTATTTGATTGAATGTAAACCATTGATCTCATTCCATGTACCTTTTGATCTATTGACTGCCTGTATGTCATTGATCTATGATCCAATCAAGAAAATTTTTGATACTTTTTAGATTCACATTTATTTTTAATATCCTCATGGGTCTTTTTAATTCAAATGTCTATTCACCATGACTTTTATATGACATCCCTGTGAACATCTCATTTTGCTTGTTCAACTTTGAATGCTTGGATATTGAGATAGAAAAAGCATCAAGACACTAAATTTGTAGAGAATGATCTAGGAATGAAAAAAAATCATTTCCATGCAATTATTCAACCTTACTTTATCTCTAAATTTCATTTATGATATGCACAGCTAGATTGACCTATTAATTTTTACAAGGTTCACCATAATGGTCTAACTCCTAAAAATCATAAAATTCACACTTTAATCTTGATTAAAGTGTGCCAAAAATATTTAAAATACTATGTTATCTCCTCTTGAAGTCCATAATCTCTTGTGACATTATATCACTCTTTAATCAGGACCCTACTTAGCTTTTTATTCTAGATTAGGCAAATTTTTGTATGTAGGCCAAATTTGGCAAACATCTTTGGTGACTCACATGGGCAACATGCTTGATATGCTTGAGAACCTAGATCATTTACATGATTACTATTGGACTCACTAGTAATAATGATTTTGATTCATGACTGTAAGAAACCTTTTGACTTTCAAAGATAATTAATTTCACAAAAAAGAAGGAAAAATACACACAAAATAGGGAAACTAACCTAAGAAAACAAATGCACAAACAAAGCGCTTATTTGGGACAAAATAAAAGTAAACTAATGTTTGAGAAAAATTCTTAGAGGAAAACAAGACCAAATAAATATAGAAAAGGAAATTATCTTCTTTAATAGTAATGTTTTAGATGTATCCCATTGACTGGGATATGAAGCTCCTTACCATCCATCTTTACAATTTAAAAGGCATTGTGGGATTTGCATCTGGAGATTGTCTATGGACCACTCCAAAGAGATTCATAATTTGTATGCCTTCCTATATAATTTATATTTTTATCCCACTTGAAGACCAAATATCCTTCTTTGAAACTATGTGAAGAAGTTTCTTTGTCAAAGTCTCTCTTTACTTGTTCTTGGTGGTTTTCCATGGCTAACATAGATTGATGTGTTGTCTCTTCTATCTCCATGAGCTCAGCATATATAATCTCCATTAGTTCATTCTATAACAACTCAATTTGGTACATTAGTTCTTGGGTAGTAAATTCAAGAGAAATAGGCATTCTTGCTTCCTTACCATATACCAGTTTGTAGGGAGAGTTGGTTATTGCTATTTTATAGGAAATCCTATCATTCCATAGAGATTATTTCAACTTGAAATTCCATTACCTATGATTATCTTCAATATTCCTTATGATCTTCAACAATTTCTTATTAGTGGACTTAGTAAGGCCATTGCTTTGTGGATAGCAATTTGATGAAGTGCTAAGAAAGACACTATGTTAAACTTCCCATTGGTTGATTCTAGACCCAAAAAGGAGATATATTTTTTATAAATAATGGTGGAATAGACTCTAAATCTAGTAAGCAAACCTTCATAGAAATATAGAACATTAGACATGTTTGCTTCTTTCAATATCACTGCTTCTATCCATCTAGTGATGTAATTTGTAACAATCAGTATCCATTTATGTCCTAAGATTGAAGGGGGGTTAATGAGACAAATAAATTCTAATCTCGATTGGACAAAGGGATGATCCACTATAATTGGTTAGAGAGGTGAGGCTATAAGTTTCACCTTTCCAATAAACATAACACATTGTCTAGATTCCCTAACCCATGCGTGACAATCACCAAATATGCTTGGTTAATAATACCCATATCTCATGATATTGTGGGCTATGGTCCTTTCTAAATAATTCCCTCCAACATGTCCATCATGGAACTCTTCAAGCTACCTTTCCTTTTGATTGTTCAATGCATCTTAACAACATGCCATTGATATCTTTCTTGAACAAAAAACCATGAACAAGAAGAAATAGAATGGATTGCAATCTAAAATATCTTATTTATGAAGGAGTTAGGTGAGAGGTATAAATACCATCCTATCTATATCTTACCAAATCATGAGACCAACTAGAAGGTGAAGTATGATTAACAACAACCTCTTCATCATTTGACACCAAAACCATCTCATTCACCTCTTTCAAGTCTTGGGCTAGGTGTTCACAAATTCCTTTGCCTCTAATAAAATTTTTAACCTAGATATCCATGTCCTACTCCATTACCTTGGTTATCTAACCAACTATCTTGTCATTTATATCCTTGTTCAAGAGGAAATCCTTGATACTTAGATGTGTAATCATTAGGTGTATCTTATTATTAGACAATAAATATCTAAACTTATTGAGAGAGATTATGACAGATAGTAGATGTTTTTCAACAAAAAAGTACCTTATTTCATATTATTTGAAGTCTTGACTAAAGAAGGGTATTGGCTGCTTAAAGGATTCATGATTCTGTTGCATAAGAATAATTGAAATGGTTTCAATGTTAGCATAGGTATATATGATAAAATTATTTATTAAATCAAGGTTTATGAGTGTAGGATCACTGGCTATGGATTTCTTGATCTCTTCAAATCTTATTACTCTTTTATTGGACCATTTAAAACTTTGATCCTTTTTTAGCATGGCTATAAGTGGCTTAGTTAAAGTGGAAAAATATGAAATTTACTTTCTTATAAAATTTATTTTGCCTAAGAAAATTTGTAGATCTTTTTCTTACTTAGGAAAAGAAAGTGCAAAAATTGAATCTATCCTATTAGGATCTATAATTGTATCATGTTTTAAAATCACATGTCCAAGAAGGCTACCTTCATGAACTAAGAAGACATGCTCTTTGGGATATAGAGATACCCCAAGTTGCTTTCACCTTTCAAACACTTTATTGAGGTGAATCATGTGCTCACATTCACTCTCAGAGAACACTATTATGTCATCCAAATAAACAAGTATAAACTTATTAAGGAGACCCTAGAATGACATATCTATATATGAAAATGCCCCTCACTTTGTGGTGAAGGCTGGTTTGAATTGGTCTTCTTCCTTGACCAAAATTTTATTATAACCACTATATCAATCCAACAAGGAAAACTTTTCTGAACTTGAAACCAACTGTAAAATTTGTTTCATAGATGGAAATGGATAGTGGTATTTAAGGGAAGCTTTGTTCAAGTCATGAAAATTAAAACATAGTCTAATTTCACCATTCTTTTTTCTATACTAAGATAATGTTTGCCACCCAAGTTGAGTGCTTGATTGCAAATATAATAGTTGACTAAATGAGCTTATGAAACTTATCTCTCATCAAAGGCTCGAGCTTTAGATTGAAATTATTTTATCTTTATTGTACTAGCTTAGTTTTAGCTTCTAACTCAATAGTGTGTTGATCTATACTTGGATTAAATCCTTTGAGGTCACTATAGTGCCATGCAAACACATCCACAAAACTTAAACATAACTTAATGAAAGTTTCTTTTTCTAAAGTAGTGTAAACCTTACCTAAATTTAATTTATTACCAGTTTTAATCTCCACATTGGTATAGTGTTCCTCCTTTGTTGACAATGAAGAATTTTATTTTCTCAAATCATCATCACCATTGAATATGTTCTCAAGGGTGACAAACCCTTTGTGAAACTTATTTGTTTTTAGATTCACAATCTGGTCACCATACTACTACAAGAACTTCTATTGGTTCCTTGATGAAAATTCAGCCTCTTCTTGTAAGAACCTAATGATTTGATTGTCATATTAAAACACTTGCCAATTATCATGGTTATATAGAATAGAAGGCCTTTCAACCATATTAATTTGTGATTGAGCCTTTTCAATTTTTATATTAGCTGGGATATTGAGTTGTGACCCAATGGTAACTAATCTATTTACAGGTTTGCTCTCACCTCTTAATAGTGCCTAAATATTAAAGGCTTGAAAATATTCAAGTAAGTCCCATACCCTATACTTATAATATGTAAGAAATGGATTTTTATATATGTTTAATCTCTTACTTGTTGAACTACTAGTTCACTATCTCCAAATATTTGTAAAGCGTTGACCTTCATCTTTGATGCCCATGTTAAACCATGAACTAGTCCCTCATATTCAACAACATTGTTTGAAAAACCAGACTAAAAGTTGATAGAAGAGAAATAACTTTGATTTACTAGATAAATAAACATCATTCTATCCTTGGTGCCATGTTTATTCCTTAATCCATCAAAGTATGCTTACCATAGGCCATTACTAGACTCATCATCCTTCATCAATGCTAGAATTGATGTATCTTTTTTGTGAAGGTAACTAAAACCAAGTCCTTCTTATTTAATTAAATATAAAGATCTATTTCATGTAAATTAGAGGCCCATTCATCAAGAAATAGATCTATAACTCCATCTAGAGATGACTCAGTTTCTATTTTACTAGTTTTTATCACCTCATCTGAGATGATACAATTAGTGTTCATAATACTTGACATATATGTCTCCAAATAAAAATTTACAATCGGTTCAAAATATATTTTTACCTTAGTACCATACCTAGTATTTAACTTCAAATATGTCTAATCAGTCAATAATTATCCTCTAATATTTGAGGTGAAGTCCCTTAAAAGACACATGGAAAAATAGGGAGGTAAGTCCAAACCACATCTTATTAAATGGTAACATTGGGGAAAACATGTAGTGTCAAATTTATATATTCGATGATGCATAATATCTTTAATGGTGACCCATGTAGTTGTAATACTCCTTTAGTTTTTGGTTTATAGATAAGACCAAACTTATCTATAATTTACGTAGACATGATAGTGTTATTGGCTCCACTCTCCACCATACAATTATGAACTAAAAAGTCACTAACTATTAAAGAGAGGTACAAGGCAGGAGTTTTTTTTATTTTACATTAGTTTTTTCCACCTTTTCCACTTTATGTGCATGCTAATCTTGTTTCTTGGTTGGTTGGTCTGAGTTAGATAAGATATCACCTTGTTTCTCAACTAGTTCTGTAGACACCTTTAGAGTTGAAAGCTATTGGATGAGCATGTCTTTTTTCCCTATAATAACAAGGGAATCCCACATGATAATGATAAAATTGGATTTTTTCATTTGATCTATTATAGAGAATGAGGTTCCATTAACCTTTGGCTGTACCTTTTGAAATACTAGTTGTTCACAAATCAAAGGTATTTGAGGGACCTTTTTAGACTCTACATTCTGATTTTTCTATGTTATAAGGGCAAGAAGTTGATCTTTGATAATCTTGGAAAAAATGTTAGGATCACTAGAAGCATTGATTATATCTTGAGGTTTCTTAATAGATCTTATTTTATCTCTAGTTAGAGCTACAACATGACCACTTATGTTGATAGTCTCACCAATTTGATTGAATGTAACAAATTCATCAATTTGCCAATTCACATTAATGGCATTAGGATGCCCTTGAATTTGTTAAGCCTCTCCTTGGGGTATCAAATTTGTCTCTTGATACTAACTTCCTTGAAGAGAAAAATATTCTTGCGTCATTTGTGGCATAGTAATGTTCTATGATACCAAGGATTAGTTTTGAGTATCATTGGAATTAAATGGTTTCCAACCTGAATCTCACATCAATTTATTTTAAGGAGATGCGGGAACAATAACTCTTGAACTTATTGGCACATTAGGGTTAAGAGTTATTTATGGTTTTGCTTGGGTTATGGATCCTTGTGATTGGTAAGGTGGTCTATTTTCTTTGAAAGGATGATAGCTCTGATTCTTTTGTTGACAAGGCCTACCTTGGTATTATTGTCTTTTGAGTTGAACTATTTCATTCCTAAAATAGTGCAATAGACTTTTAAAATATCTAATCTCACTAGCTTGATTAGAAGGGGCTGAAACTCTAGCTTTGGGAGATGGGACATTAGGTAAATATGGGTTTTGAGGAATTTGAGGGGGTGGGATAGATTACAACTCTAGGAATATGGGCATTAAGGGCATTGGAGAAAGCTTACAAGCTTGTATAAAGTTATTCTCTACTCTTATTGCAACATTATAGGCATTTGGCAAGGTATTACCACCCATGGACTATATCATCACACTATTATTAGAATTAAGGGATTTTAGATAGTACAAGAAGGCCTATTCTAGGGATTGTCTTATCAATGTAGTTATCCTAGTGTATGTATTTTAGAATCTAAGGTTAAAATCAAACATGAACTCATGGGGGTATGTCTAAATGGTAATTGGTTATTAAAATAAGGATAGGTGAGTAAATTTGTCTTCAAATTATTTGACTAAGGCTACACCTCGATCATCATAGGTAGAAATGGATGTGGACTTGACCTATTTTATCTTTCTTTTTTATAAGAATTAGAAGGTAGCTCAATGAATTCAAAGGGAATACCTTTAGTAACTGACTTTGTAGTAACCTTTTACATGAGAATACTATCTAGATGATGCTATAAACTATACAAATTGAAGAATATTTAGCTTCTAATGATGGTGTTTATCTCCTCATACTATAAAAACTTCTTCTCAACTCCAAACTTCAGCTATGACAAGGAGAACTTGTCCCACCAGGTGTGCCAAAACTGTTGGTGTCCAAGATTTCACCCTTAGCTGAGAAGGGGATTGTTTAGGTCCTCTTACTCAAACCTCATCTAAAATGGGAATGACCCTAGGCTATTAGTCACATAATATTTGGTTAGACCTCTAAATAAGGTTAGATTCCTTTTGGATCTATCACCTAAACTAAACCTAAATTAACTCTTGTTTGGAAAAGGGACATAGATTAATAATAATATATGAAAACATGTAAAATGAGGTGATACACTAGTAATTTGAACACTTATACTTGCAAAAGACACACTATAAGACACATTCAATTAAATAAAATCAATTTACTCATTTTTCATCATCCCTCACACAAGTATTTCATAAAAAAACATTGACTAGCTATCATCCTAGCATGGGAGGGTCATTGTCCACTTCCAAACTAATCAACAAACTATATATTGCACTTATAATGACCTATGAGAACTACCAAAATAATTTATAAAGGTGATAAAATTTAGACAAAGGCAAGGAAATCACACATTCACTTAACCACATCAAATAAATTCATAAGGCACACTTTAATTTAGTTATAAAATAGAGGAATTCAATTTTTTATTACATGAAATAGGTATTATAGTATTAATTTTGGCATAGACTAGGAAGGCCAAAGGCATAAGAGTTTTTTTCTCTAAAAAATATTAGAGAGTTATTTTCTAAAACATTTTTTGAGAGAGTTACAATGTGGAAGATGATGGGACATAAATAGAAAAAAGGGAGGAGAGAGAGGGAGTTGTGAAAGCAAAAAACATTGAATGAGGTCCAACTACTCTTGATGTATTAGAATTAATTTGAAGATGTTGAGTCATGATATTATAGATAAGGAAAAAACTTTAAAGGATATGTAAAAGAATTTAATGCTCCACTATCTTTATCCAACCATGAGGTTTCCATCTTAGGACTCTATGCCACTTTCTACTTGATATACTCATGAGGACAAAATCCTCATATTTTGAAACTGATAAAGCCATGCTCAGTCTACCTTAGATAATTACAAGTACCTATTTTACCTATAAAATTTAATGATGATGTATACCTTATAAAAATTTATTCTTGTTTTGACCTTAACCATGTTTGACCTCTACTCAAAGTTTCATGTCTTCAACTTTAATATCAACCACCAATCTTGATCTGGGCTCATTGATCATGCCATTTATCAACAATGTGTCCATTTTCAAGATCATGTTGTCAATATATATAATTATTCAATTTCACCACATAGTGGGCTCATGTTTAATCTAAGCTCCTTGAATTTTTGACCTTACACCATTGATCTTGTCTATTTGGTGAATATGTGCTATTGATCTGGTAAGTCACTATGATCATGACACTTATCATTGACACATTCAATATTAGTATCCTTTGACTTTTTTACTTGATTATCACCATTTAGATTTGAATGAATGATTAAATTTTCTCTATTGGATCTTTGGGATATACTGACATTGTCCTCACCTGCTCACCATTAGATCTTTTGATTTGATTGATTACAAATTGTTGATCTCTTTCTAGGGACCTTTTGACCTATTAGTTGATGTGTTCTATTGATCTATGATTTGATTAAGAGATATTTTTACTCTTTTTATATCTACATTTATCTTGAGTATCATTGGTTTTTTTAATTCAAATGGCTATTCAACATGACTTTTATTTGGCATCCCCATGAATGTCTTATTCTACTTGTTTAAATTTGAATGCTTGTATTTTGAGACAGAAAAACCATCAAGACACCAAATTTATAGAGGATAATTTAGGCATGAAAAAACATCATGTACATGTAATTATTAAACCTTGGTAAATATCTAAATTACATTTATGAGATGCATAACTGGACTAACTTATTCATTTCAGCAAGGCTTGCCATGCTAGTCTAGCTCCTAAAAATCATCAAATTCACACTTTAAGGTTGATTAAATTATGACAAAAGATTTAAAATTCTATGTGATCTCTTATTTAATTCCATATTATCCTTGTGACATTATATCACTCTTCAATTAGGACCCTACTTAGCTTGTTATTCTAGATTAGGTAAATTTTGGTATATAGGCCAAATTTGGCCAACAATAACTAATGAGTCTACATTTTATGTATAAATATATCTATTTTAATGAATTAATGAATGGTTTTTGTCTAATTTTTTGTGTGTTTCATACTTTGTTACTTATTTCATAATTATCCCTATATTAACATGTTCTAAAGGATTTCTTAAGAACCTATACTAACAATGGTGCAGTGAGCATGGGTGAAATCATGCTACAATGGTTACTAGGATAGATATATTTGCATATGTGGATAAATGAAAGAATTAAAAAATTTATAGATGAGGAAAAACATGATTAGGGAGTTCTACATAAGAAGTTATTCATGAGAAAATTTATGATGAAATATATGATATTTTCTAGTGTGAATTACCTAGACTATTAGGTCTATTGTTATAAAGATTGGAATATTGTTGTTTTTAGCTATGTAGGACATAATTTATAGCATGGATAGAAGAAATAAAATAAATCCTATGAATGTTAAACACTAATTTGGCTTATGAAATATCACTAGACAAAAACTATCATTGATAGGTATATTATAGAATTTATTTTACAAAGATATCTGTAATTTGAAACTATGAAGGAATTATTTGTGAGAGGCATCCAAGGGAATTTATCACAATAAATACCTAATCTTATCAAGTTGTTGGTCATTGAAAAGGAAATATTTTTTACGCCTATCAAAATGTAGTAGTCATTCCAATGTTATGGGGGTCCATGCAATGTAAGAGTGAATAATGAAGAACTAAGCAAAAGAACTTGAACCCAAAATATGGAGAATGCAGAGAAGTAAAACAAGAAGAAAATTTTAGGAGTCGAAAGAGAGAAATGAAAACAAAGAAGGTGGAATGCACAAGTTAACCAAAATGTAATTGAGAACATGAGTATGAATAAAACAGATGATGTAGAAGAGAGGGGAGGATAGAGATAAGCTACACAAGTTATATAAATGGGAGAGTTTAGATATTATGTAGAACAAGGAATGGAAGGGCATGTTAAATAAGAGAACAAAGACTGGGATAGATAGGATATGAAATCAAGCAATGAGAAAGAGTAAATATAATTATCTTATAAAAGGGATGTTAATTATATAAGTATTCATCATGTTAAGGATCAATTAATCACATAATTCAAGATGAAGAAGTGTTCAAGCTAGACCATTCAAGATCTTAAGGAGATTTAGCACTGAAATAGAGAATCTATTTGGGAGTACAATTATAGATTATTAGATGTAATGAAAAAGGTTGATTTTAGTTTTAGAGATAAAAATAAGACTACCTATTTTTTGTAAGGACTACAATCTAGGATTAGGTTTGTTATTGCATAGTCATAATTCGTAACTAAGACTAATGTATGATTATATGCATTATGAATTGAAAAAAATGAGGATTATGGAGATGCTCCATTAACTTACTCTAAAGTTGAGGAAAAATAGATGCTTTTCTCAAGAAAATGGATGACCTTCATGAAAGAAACAAATCCAATCTAGGATTATGGTGCATAGAGTGTGTTAAATAATGGCATCACAGGAATTATTATCCTAAAGTCAAAACAAATTTATATGATATATGTCAAATAGTCAGACGTGTGACATAAAAATGTCATTTACTACAAAAGTACATTAAAAACCATAGATTATGTACTAAATTATTTATAAGTTTAAAAATCATGATGATAAGAGTTTTTTAGATATGTAGGAGCTAAAATAAGACATCACTAATAAATTCTTCATAGTTGGATCATAATAAATATCTATTATAAAGCAGGGAAATTTAGGTCTAGAGGTAGAAATGTCTAATATGACACAAGGTATTCTTGGGTAGATGCTTTCATCACTATAGTGTTAATCCTAGGGTATAGTTAGATATATTCCATCATATCCATAATATAAATATCATTCATAATGGAATAATATTGATTTATCAGCCATAAAAATCAAATTGGTATCCATTGTCTCCTTAATGATAATATGGTAGATATGATGCACAAAAACCATATCAAAAGGATTTAATAGACAATGGTAAAAAGGTTGGGGTTTCTAATAAAATATAAGATGATACGTAGGAGGATATTTGGGTGGATATCATGGAGGTTGAAAAAATTATAATCGATAAGCTCATCAGCTAATTTAGTCATATTTATGTGTTGAATATAATCACTTCACTTGAAACTTCTTGACTAATCATCAAAAGAAAATATAATGCATCTATTTTAGAGTTTTAAGACAACATAATACTAAATATTATCTAGTTTTATATAATTAAAATAAATAGAAACCTATTTGATATGTAAACATGATAATTGCACACTCCAAGGACAATGCATTCATGCAAACAGTTATAAGGAAACATCAAATAGAATAAAAATTACATCTTTTATAATTTCCATAGGATTAAATAATTGAGAAGTTTAACCAATATAATTATCATAACCCTACAAGGTAAAAGGATTTATATATCAAGGAACTCAATTTATTCAAAACATATCAAAAATAGATTATGTCATAGGGAAATGTCAAAATCATTAGTGCACAAATATATGAAAATATTATTCACATAATGCAACATGAAGGAGTAGTTAATGCATTGAAATATATATTAAAGCTTTTTTATAACTCTAATAAATGATTATATCTCACAAAATATTACAAATCTTTAGCATAATATGCTTGATTATACACAACAAGGATAACAACATAATGACAAGGTTGTTTGGTATGTTAAAACTAAAAATCCATGAGTTGTTGATTCTTGAATAAATATTGAAATCATAGGGTATGAGGTACCTAATTTTGTATTTGAATTTGTAATAATGGAAAACATGATACCTAGATATACATGGGAGGATATTAGTTGACCATCATTGAGCTATAGTTTGGTTACTCTTGGTATCACAGATTATTGGAGAGTAAAACCAATTGGTTAACTTGAAGATGTAGAAATTAAGGTTTCTAATTTAATTTTATGAGGATATTGTGAATTAATTGAAATGAAAAAATATGAAACCCAATATCCTACTTTGATTGGTAATAAAATGGGCTTATGATGGTCAAATGATGATCAATACAGTGTAAAATAAATTTGAGGCATACAAAGGAGATAAGATAATTGTAATACCTTTAAACAAGTCTAAGCATAAGCCAAATTCATCTATAGATAAATAGAGTCAAATTATATTACAGGGATAATATTTGCTTTAAGGTAACTGTAGATAACAAATAGAATGATATGTGAGTTGTTGAATATCCATTATTTAATCCACATATAAAATGTCAAATACATTTGCTATCAGTTAAACATCCTATGTATAGACTAGTTATAATAAACTTACCAACACCTCAAGTTTAGATTGAAGAATGCAAGACACCCTTTGTGTGATCTCCAAGTAGTTGTGAGTTAGATTTATTGTCTAATATAGGTTTGATAGATATGGATTACACAAAGTCTACTCCAAAAGTCATCTTACCATTAGAAGAATCATCTTCAATAAATGATAAATAAGTTATGCATATGCTAAACTAGGTTTGGGAGATCATGAGGTATGCCCTATGCAAGTGGTGTTTGCCATTAAACACCATCTTCTATAATAATTTACAATCAAATATCTCAATTAGTATATTTTTATTAGGGCATCATGTACTTAATGTGAATCAAAGAGTCAGTGCACTCAATTATGCATTGAATGGAACTGCTATGACATGGTGGGAAATTAATATTAAGACTAAGTTACCATGGGATGAGGCATGAAAATTATTGTAAGCATATTTTCATATACCAACCACTATCAAATTTTATTGTCCATTATTTCAAAAAGGACACTATCTAAAGTTGCATATGCGTAAGTGCGTATATAAATGGTTTATGTAGGGTATTCAACTTAAGTACTAGGTACATATTTTTAGATATAATTTATCACCGATTCCAAATACATTTTATATTCATCAGGAGTGTAGTTGAAAAACTAAGCATTGGACATAGGTTCAAGAAGACTTATTCTAAATTCTATTATTTGAATATGAAAATATTATAGTACATAATGATTTATAGAAATTGAAAATTTTTATATCATGGGTGAGCACAAGACTTGAGTAATATGATAGACTCAACCTCATACTAAGAATAAACTCAAGATATGAATACAACTCTTAAAAATTATAATTCAATTCAATAAAAGGAGCATATTTTTATAAAACCATGAAATATGATTGTATATGGTGAAGAATTGATAGAGTTAACTAATAGTGATGGGGAATTAGGTCTAAATAAATTATTTGAACTATATATGGATGTGGAAGAGCTAAAATCTAGATTCACAAACCAAAAAGATGAATAGTAGCTATGAAAACTTAATATCAAGGAGCAATAAAGACACAAAAAATGTAAGTTTCTATTCCAAGTGGTTTCAAAAATATATATCATGACCCCTTAAAGAAGTCCATAGGAAATATTGGGATAAAGATAATACCCAAGATTGTATCTTTGGGTGATTACTGGACACATAATGAGACTTCAGAAACATTACAGTTACTATGAGATTACCAGGATGTTTTGCTAACAAAATTCAAAAAATTAAAAGGGGTAGACTATTATTTAGAATAAATTCACATAGAATTGGAGTGCACATGGCCTATGAAAAAAGAACATACATGTTAAACCCCAATATGAAGTTGAAATTGAAGGCTGAGCTAGATCAGATGCAAGATGTAGGCATTATATATATATATATATATATATATATATATATATATATATAATATAAAAGGTAAATTAGGTCAGTCACATGGTGGTGAAGCCTAAGAATTCAAGCAAGATCAGGGTATTTGGGGATTATTATGCATTAAATTATGCTTGAATCAATGATCCATTTCCTATACCCTTCATTAATGAGGTTATAGAACTGGTCATAGATCATGAATTATACTCCTTTATAAATGGATTCAATGCCTATCATAAAATACCCATCATAAAACAAGACCAGGCTAAAACAACATTCACAACTAAATGGGGTTGTTTTGTATATAAGGTAATGTTATTTGGTATAAAAAAATCTCCAACTCTATTTTTTAAGGTTGTGGGGAATACTTTTAAGGAATTTATTCATGATTTTTTAGATGTTTTATTATATTATTGGGATATATTTTATTTATTCAAATAACACTTATCCAAATTATGACTCATTTTAAAATGCTTTAGATCCCTATGCATTGCATTAAACTTAAAAATGATCATTTTTCACATCATTTAGTGTTTTGTTGGGCCACATAATATATAGTTAATTTTTTTTATCAAGACAAAATTATAGTTATAGTGGGTATGCCACCTTTGAATAGTTTTATGGAAGTGAGAAAAATTATGAGACATATAAAGTACTACAAGAATTTTATAAAAGGATATGTAGCTATCTATGTCCTTAGATAAAAATTTTCACAAGGATACACACTTTAAGTGGACAGAAGAATGCCAAGTGGCATTTTTTGATTTAAAATAAAGGTTAGTTATAGTTACCATATTTCTCTTTCTTGACTAGATTAATCCATTTAATATACATGTATATGCCTCAAGCATTCTGGTGGGAGTTGTGTTAGCACAAATAGGAGATGGTGGATTAGACCATATTATCCATTTCAAAAGCATAAAAATGTAAATTTTAGAGTAAAATATACTATGACATAACAAGAAGTTTTATCAATGGTGTTACACTACATAAGTCTAGGCACTATATTTTAGAAACACCCTTTGAGTTCTTTTTTCATCATAAGGACTTGTGATATTTAGTTAAAAAAGCTATGATGGATGGAAGTATCTCTATATGGTTAATGTTATTTTAGGAATTTCAATTTAGGATCAATGTTAAACTTAGAAGAGAGAATATGGGACTTGATCACTTTAAGAAAATACAAAATGGAGAACCTAAAGAGTTTCAAGATGAATCACCATATCCACATCTCTTTAGAACCTCTATGATTCTTGAAAACATGCAAGATATAGCCAAATTTATGAAATAGGGAATCTTTCCTACTATGTTGAGAAAGATAAAAAGTATATGATTACATGAACATTCCATATACTGTCACAAATAGATTCTTATATAAGATGGGTAGAGATGAGGTATTGTGCATAGTGGGTTTATATCACGAGCAACCTCAACTTCCTGAGGAGGCACAAAAAGGAATCATAGGTGGGTATTTTTTTAGGTGAATCCACTATAAGTAAGATATTAAAAAGTGGTATAAAATGACCTACTCTATTCCAATATATAATAGGATCATAAAACACTATAGTATTTTCTAAATGATGGGCAAGCCTAATCAGAGAGATTAAACCCAATGCTAGTAAAACAACCTTTTGGACAATGGGGTATTGAATTTTTGGGGCCTATTAATACACCAAGTAAACTTAGTCATGTAAGGTATATCATCACTATGATAAAGTAATTTATAAAATGGGTTAAAGCTATTATGACACCAAGTTGCATTACAAAGATTGCAATAAAGATTTTGTATGAAATAATCATTACAAGGTTTGGGTGTCCAATAAAATTGGTCAGTGATAGGTGAACACAATTTATAAATAATAAAATAAAGAATATAACATATTAATTTATGATATCACACCACAAAAGTATTGCATATCATCCACAGGATAATGGACAAGCTATAACATCAAATAAAGACTTGGAAAATATGCTAACAAAGATATGTAATATAAAACAATATGATTGGGAAGACAAAATCCATATGGTTCTCTAGGCTTATATAATATATTAAGTGGGAAATTTACATTAACCCATTTTAGTTGGTATATGGACTTGAGGCAGTGATGCCCTTGGAATATATAGTTCCTAGTCTATGCATGGCTATGATAATGAGACTCGGGGATAAATATTATCTATAAAAATAGTTGAAGGATTTAACCAAAATTTAAAAAAATAATAAAATAACATAATAGACATAGGAATCTAATAATCTAATTCAAAAAGCATAGCATAATCATAACCTATGATATAAATAATTATATCTATAACATGTAGTCTTACTATATGATATCATATTTAGAGATTTCCTAGAAAGATGCACATTAGATATAAGGGACCTTATATCATTCATGATGTCTCAAAATAATGAATAATTATATTAAAATGTATTTGAGTAACCATTCTATCAGGATGTGTTAATGGATGTAGTCTTAATCCTTACCATCAATAATCTCTATCAATTATCATAAAAAATGAGAGAGGGTGTTTATTTATACCATGTAGTTTAGGATTTTTATTTATGATTTTTTTAATATTTGGTTTTAGTTTTGTGTTTTTTTATATAGTGTGATATTTGTATCATAAGACATCAAAACAAATTTTGATAAATCAAAGTCACAATGTGTGATAGGTGAACAAATCTAGCATGAAGGAAAACCAACTATCAAGTCAATGGTTATACTAAGATATTAAATTAATTTTGAGAATAAGGAACTAACACCCAAGTTATGGAAAAAGGGAAATATATATTCATTCAAAACTGTTAATGATGATACACTTGAAATATTCTATCCTTCCTAAAGTAGATTGAATGTCAGAATGAAAGGATGTCTAATAAAAGAAAGTGGACATGTGAAAAGATCATGTGTCACATCAACATCTACCACTAGATAAATAAAGGGTTCAAGATAAATAATTTAAAATTTATAATCTAAAACAAGTGGTTGGCATTCAATTTTTAGGTGAAATCATGAGCATCCAACTCAACACATTCAAAATAGTTTATTAGATGAAATTATGTGGAAAAAATTATATAACAAGGAGTGAAAAGAACATAGAGATATTACACACTATTTTAAATAAGATTTATTTATGATCTATGTCTAATTAATATAATTATGCACAAATTTTTCAGTAGTGTCGATACACTCAAAGAGATTGTTCATTATCATCTGCAACAATAAACATAAATAATCCACAAGTATTAATTCCACTCATAGATGTATAGAAGGAAGAAATGGGAATTATCCTAGCACTCACAAAATCCATATACCATGATCCAAAAACTTTTGACTTCATTGAATTTTTATAATCCAAAATATTCATCCTAGATCAATCGAAAGTAACACACACAAAATCCCTAATGCTTCAACACCCTCTAAGAGGCTCTAAAGCAGAGTAACTCATAAAAATTTATAAATTTATATAATTAGATTAGGTTATTTTAACAATATTAATTAGACACAATGAGGTTAAAATTCATCTTTCATAAGATGTTATAATATTCATCAATATTGCATCCATAGCATGAGTAATAGGAATTTTAGCTAGGGATAAATCTCTTCTTCCTTAAAAAACTAAGTTTCCACCCATTCAAACAAACACAAAGGATAAATATATTAGGGTAGGTATGGTAATATCCATCTACATAGTTGAAAATAATCTGGTGCACATTCTTTCTAAGTGCATCACCAAACACTTTTGACATACGACCAAAAGTGCCAAATAGGAAACTAAAGGCATCATTAACATTACATATCAAATGATATTGATGCATGAGGATTTTAGTTAGCCTAAGTTTTGGATTTATAGTTAAATAAAAAAATTTATAATATCCTCATCAAAACATATTTAATGTTCCAATATCAATTTATGGTATAACTCTTATGGTTTACATAATGTAAGTCACTAGAGGGTCTAGTGAATATAGATGAAGACTTTTGTCATGCAACTATTTTTACCAAATTTGTTTGAACCAAGGTAAGGAAGTACTACACTCAATTTGGGAGAATAAAATCATGGTTGATTAAGATCCAGTCCATCATAGTTTCACACCCTAGAGTACTCAAGGATGTTCTACAATATTTAGGGTAACATACATTGGTTACAATTTTACACAATGGGATTCATATCAAAGTTCTTGAATTCCAAAAAGAAACAACAACTTCACTACCTTTTTCATCGCCATGTTGGATACTAGGGTAGAATTTTTATGGTATAAATCCCTAGCTTTCAGTTTAATATAATATCTATGACCTATACCTCTAGGAACATAATAACCTTTGCCTACATAGGAATAAGCTAAAGAATAGGCACCAACATAAATATAAGTAGATACATTGCAAGTCAATAAGGGAAAGAGGAAGGAAAAACATGGTGAGATTCACCGCCACCACCCAAAAATAGGACACATAATACCAAGTTATGAATAGATAATAAACATGTCCCAAAGATTACTACAAAGTGCGATCTTAAAAATTTGGGTGTAGATGAACATGAAATATTATGATAAATGTCTATAAACATAGGAAATGAGATCTATGAAGAGGAAGAGGAGAAATAATTATTCTTATAGAAGTAAATATAGTCCTATTAGGTGAAAAATCAAGTGTGACCAAACTTTTGGGTTGATGTTACCCAACCTCCTCCTTTGATCATAGTTGACATTGTTGGGCGGGAAGCATCATGCCAACACTTTCAAGAAGAAGTATTTTAGAAGAATCCAAATGTAGGATCTTCTATTACACATGAAAAAAATTATCTATTATAGAAAATTTCACCACTATCCCTAGTGCACATGCCAAGGATCCATTTTACAGACATAATTTTCCCAAAAATCAAGGATGAGATGGGGTCCTTTGTAGAACTAGTGGGGGCCATCACAATGTAGTAATCCTAGGACCTAAAGAACAAACTCAAATGATGGTAAGGGATAATAAGAGGTAAAATAATACCCTCCCTCCCCCTCCATATTACAATAATAATGTTTCCATATTTAGAGGTATTATTATTGAGTCTTCATATTCTAAATATTCATAATCAGTCACAATAGCTGATTCACCAATTCTTATAGAGGAGCCTAAAGAAACTAAATTACCATAGGCTAAGTAGCCATATAAGCAAGTGGATGTCACCATGCAAAAACAATATGATAAGGATCAATATGAATACACAAAGGCACAAAAGGTGGGTGTGAAAAAGGCTCAAAATACAAAGAAGGAAGAGGTAAAGCACAAGGCTATTGAGGAGGAAGAACAATAAAAGTAGCAGGTGGAAGAGGAAGAGTGCAAGAGAAAGGTTGAGGAAGCTATGGTAAAAAACTAAATGATAAAGAAGAAAAGTTAAATAAGAAAAAATAATAATAATAAGTAGTAAGGAGGTAGAAATAACAAGAAAATCAAGAAATACAAGAAATATAACATAATAAATATAAAGTAAACGTAGTTTTAAAGGATATGAATGAGACAAAAAGTTAAATAATCATTAGGCATCTAGGAGGAGCAAGCCAAGAGGTAGGTCAAAGATTAGGATATCAAAACTAAGGTTGAAGTGGATGCCAAAGCTAAGGATAAAGTAGAATTTAAAGCTAAGGTTGATGCAAAAGCAAAATATAATGTAGAAGTAGAGCACATAATGTAGTTATAATTCATAAAAAATCAAGTAACAGAGTCGACCAAGATGGTGGGATAAACTTAGACCCCATAACCATTACCCACATCTCAAAGCTTAGAATATACTCAAGTAGGTATGTAGGAAGATGCATCTCAACCTAGGCCTAAAATATATATACAATGGTTGTGGTATATCCCTATATCATCCACACATTGCACAAAAAATTCCCTTCCTATGGCATAGATAAAGAAAGCACAAATGTTCATGAAACATCTCTTGTTGTGTTGTAACTTATAATCACTAAGTAAATTGAATTTTTTGATTCATTTAAAGCATTAATTACATAAAAGGATTCAACCTTGGAGTAAGAATTTATTTTAGCTTTAGGATAACAACATATATTTACACCTTCTATTTGATAATGCATGCCAATTCATTGATAATAATTTACTTACATCGGTCACTCAAAGTTTAGGTGATGAAGTGATGTTCGAATAGAAGTAGTTCTTATCCCTTTCATCAAAGTTAACCAAGGACTAGCTTACTTTTAAAAAAATTCAACCAATTTGAACTTAAGGGAAGAAAATCAAGGTAGATATGGAGGTACTTTTTGATCTCTTAGAATAATATGAACAAGTCTTGGATATGGTTACAGTCTAAGACAAATAGATCACACAAGGCATTCTTAATTTGAAGCAACAACTCACTAATTCATTATTTGAGGCAAAACTAGAATTTTATAAGGTGTACAAAGCCAAAGTATTGATGAAATATCACTCAAATACGTATAAAACAATGGAAAGTGCACTCAATAAGTTTATTAGATCACATGACATTGTCATACAAAAGCTATAGACATGGAAAAATGAGATCTTATTAAGTACATTTATTGGTGTTAAAATATAGAGGCATGCATATTAGTTAGTAGATCTATCATAAGATATCCAGGTCAAATTTTAAAATAATGGCACTCATCACCATCATAGAATATGAATATATTTATAATTTAACGATATCCCAAGTCTTATTGTGCACATTTCTCACTATGGCATGTGAAGTTCTCACCGATTGGAAAATGTTCAAACATTATTTATCACATATTGATAGATCTATTATACAACTTATTGAATATCCATAGTTAATTCCTCCTCAACAAATACAATAGTTAATACATTAAATGAAGAAGGATATAATTTCTCAGCCAATGATCCAATTAAAATAATCACTTTTACCATCAGATTCTATAGTATTAACTTTTTCTTCCACATCTCAAATATAACCATCAGAGTGACCACTAGACCACACAACATAGAGCATGCCACCATCCTCTAAGTAGGTATTGTGCACACTTCAAATTTTGAAGTATTGAATAGCTTTCATGAATTCAAGTTTTATAATGTTAAGCATTAGGAGTGGGTCTAGGTTGGTTAAAAAACTATTAAGAGAGGTCACCTTGTGAAGCTAGTTTACTAAAAACTTATGAGGTTGATAGACTAGTGTGTTAGTTGAAACTTGAAATGGTAAGTAAGTAATACAAAATGGATGAAAACTAGTTAAAAAAACATTGAATAATTACCATAAATTATATATTTGGTTTAGTTCCTAAGTTTAGTCAATTTTTTTTGCTTCAACTTAGGACACACTTTTTATGACTTTATCTCAATATGAGATAATTGTTTAAGTTTGGGAAAGTGTTAGGAGTATTAAATGGAAAACAAAATTGTAGAGTGTAATAGATGGACATGTGTGCAACTCACACTATTTTATCTTTAATATTTCTTTTTGTATGTATTCATCATTTAAAAACATAACAATAGTCTACAAAATATGAAGAGAGTTTCCTTTGAGGTAATAAAAGACTAGAATATGAAGTGACAACACCTTGTAAAAACTCTATATATAACACTATGTTGTACTATAAAAAGGTTCAAATCTGATAGAGATTAGTATGTAATTCTAAAATGGTTTTCCCTATATACATTTTATCATTATTCTATGCATAGTGAATGCTTTATTTATCTAAATCTCCTAATCATGTATCTTGTACTGAATGTTCTATAACTAATGAATACATTTTTTATAAGAATGTTTTTTACCTAATTAATTAATGGGTTTTTTCTGAATTACCTTTTATTTCATACTTGGTTACTTATCGCACTACTATCCTTATATTAGTATGTTCTAAAGGGTTCCTAGGAACCTCTTTTAACGTTTATTTCTTTAATTAGCCTTGAACAAATACCATTAATGGAGTCTCTAAGATTTTAGTCCTTTTTACAATTTAATGAATTTTTAAATTCTATTTCAATATATTCATACTTGGATTTATTTTATAGTTAAGCATCTTCTTAGAAAGATTCTAGGAGGTAGTAGTCTCCCAAAGTTTCCAAAAAGGTCTAAAGGAACTTGAATCTCCATAACAACCATTAATGGTTGTCAATCAAGGTTTAAGATAGATTCATTTTTAAAACATATAAGGTTTTCAAAAACATCATATAATAAAGGTCATAGAAATAATAGGGTTTGTTTTTGGGTTAATCCATTTTGGGGCTTCTAGGAACCCATACTAGCCATCAAGTTCAAAAAGTACATATGCTTGAGAAAGAGGTCATGTCTCTAAAAATACCTCATTCTAGGCATTAAAACTAATTACATACAAAATATAACAAAAATTTGAGGGAGGTTCCTTTTGGGGGTCACCCCAATCCCCAGGCCTTTAAACTTGATGAACTAGATGTACAAAAAATATATATTTCTAGTTTTAGTTTTTGGTTCTAATTTATTTATGCAAATTTAAAACTTTACAAAAGTCATGGTTTAATTTTCATAAATTAGTATTGAATAAAATAATCATTATATTTTATAATTATAAAGAAAAAGCTAACCATGTAGCAATAAATAAAAAAAGGCAATATAATAAATAAAGTTTGGTTATTAAAAAAATTATACCATTTAGTCAAATAGGGAAGTGATCAACCTTGATTAACCATGTCCACCCTCACCAAATGACTTAGTCATGTTCCAAGTGAATGCTAAATACCTTGAACATGATAGCCAACCTTAAACAATTGTGTCATCCCACTTAGGGGGTTTTAACCCTTTTTGCATGGTCACATTGGTGATTATTGGACAAATAAGTGGTACCCTTCAAGTAGTGGACAATGCCCTTCAAAAGGGCTTGCTAATAATCAAAACTACCCTACAGAGTATCAATTTTCAAAAATTCATATTGGGCAAAATACAAACCCAAAACTTATGAAATGAGTGGTGTTTAGTCCTAATTATTTTTAATCTTATTATAAAACTAATTTGGTAATCGTATTTAATCTCTTTGCATGATAAAAAATATGTAAAATGAATGAAATTTAAAAAGGAGATGTAGGAAAATTTAGCAGCTAAACTTTAATTTCTTTTAGAAAATTAATCATAGATCTTAAAAATGCACTATAAATTATTTTAGTAACTTGATTTAGTATTTTTTATAGTGAAATGAATTTAGGGAGAAATTGGAACATGTATGATTGCATTAAAATCATATAAATGTTACTAACCCTTAGCTTCACCAAAATCAATGAAATTCATAAGAAAGAATCATCATTTTTTCTACTAAAATTTATAAAAATAAAGAGAGATGATTATCTAAATTGAGATTACAATTTTATTTTCAAGATAATATAATCATTTCATTCCTTGAATAATCCAATATAATCAATTTGAAGAGTATGCAATAAATACGAAGTTATCATGCTAATTTTTAATGTATGTTATAATTTACATCCATTATACATAACTTAAAATAAACATTATAGTAACATGGAATTCAGAATATTCGATATAATCTTTATAATTTAATACAAGAGTGTTTAAAACTTCATTCTTTAAATAAGCTCCACAAACAATCCACAAGTCCAATCGAAGGAGGGGATCACCTCCCATCTAAAACATGAGAAAATTAACTTAATAGGTAACACATATATGAGGCCTATAATTTAATTTACATATAAGAGGCTTCAATAAACAAAAAAAACATTTATGGAAAGATAATCACCATTTTAAATAATATAATGATAACAAGGCAACCTTAAATACATTTCCAACATAGAAGGCCTACCAAAGGAGAAGAATAAATTGGAGATGCCTCCTTGTTATAATATCTCTTGGCCATGGGAGAGCATTAAGACAATCAACCATGCTAAATTAATACATATGAGGGTATAAAAATTATGGTTCTACCATCCATTAACAATATACAAAGGAAAACAAATGATACAAGTAAATTTGAGGCCAATCGAGCACCCTAATAACATCAAAATAAAATGAGAAATGGATTATAAAAAAACCAAGTAAAATAAGATGGATTGTGCATCTCTAAAGCCAGACTGAGAAATAAAACCAACATGGTGGCCATAACATAACTGTGACAAACAATGGTAAAAAGAGGATAGGCCAAGAGGCCCTACACCTCTTGAAAACAAGAAAACACATAAGGGATAATATTTTCATTTCAAAGTAAATAAAATAACATGAAAAAATAAGGTTAAACGGAATCCTACCTTAGTTCTCCTTTTTTGTCTACATAAATATTCCTCCAAAAGTGCAAGCTTATGTTCTCCTTCTCACCTAGGTTCCTTCTTCCTCTACTTGGTTTCCTATTATTTCTCTAGCTCTTTTCCCATTTCCAATTTTCAAAAATGGCAAAAATTTCCACCAAAATATTCTTCCCTTCCTCAAATAAGCTAAACTATATCTTATAAAGTCTAATGTGAAGGTGACATGTGTACCTTCTATCCCTTGTCACAAGGTCAACAAGTCTCCCCTAGTAATATCTTCTCTTACAAGCCCATGTGGGCAAACAAGTCCATCCTTAATTAATTGTATCACTATCCCATGTCATAAATGTCACATGGTCTAGTCCTTTAGCTTCATCTACACTTTAAAGGTCTCAATTCATCATATAGTCAATAAGGACCTTAAATTTACCTCTAATCACTCCTAAAAAATAAAAAACCACTTGCAAATTTGGTTAATCTTGTCCATCTGATTTAGGGTCAATAGGGCCACTTATGTGGTTTACAAGTAAGATTTATGAATGAACTACTAAGAAAAATATATTCCTAAGGTTTAGAAGAAGATGCATGAATAGTATCCATGGGATTGAATAGTGATAGGAAGGTTAAGTAAGTCCACAAGTTTTGATTAAGTCCACATATGACAAAATGATGGTTTAAATCATGGAAAGGTCAAGTATGCATGAGATAACTTTAATAATTATGTACTCATTCCAAGTGTAGTTAGTTCTTTCATAGGCATTCTCTATCACCTACACAAAATACACACATAAAATTCCCTAGCTAAGATAGATGAACTATTTGAATAAAACAAACAAGCAATACATGTAATTTCAACCATAAAAAAACACATATGAGCATTTACAAGGCATAACATATCAATAAATAACTTTAGTAAATACATAACATATCATTGGAATTATAATGAATAGATCAATCATCTAATATAATCATATAATTATTCTTGCATGATAAAATCAACATCACATAATATATAAAATCTGTCTCAAATATAACAAACCAATAAAATTTCATGTCTCAATAATACATAAAAAATGTCTAAAAAAATGTGTACAACACAAAATGTCTTAGATAAATAACTATGAAAATATTGGTCTCACATCCCCCTCCCCTTAGTATACTTCCTCTTAGAAGTCACTAAGTGTCATAATTCTAGTTTTAAGGATGTTATAACAATCACAAGGAATCTTATCGACTCAACTCAATAGTTCCTCTAAGTTATTGATCTTTGATTTATAATAATAGATAATTTATAATGAAATACACTAAAATATCCAATATCACAATGTAACCCATCTCTATCACTCTCAGAGTTAGGAGCGAACTATGCTAATAAGTAGCATAACAAACAAAGTTAAGGCTCACATGCTCATTACAACCTCTATAGAAGTAACAAGCAAGACTATGTCTCCAAACTGTCTCAACATATTATGAAAAAAGTTGTAAACTTATCTCAAATGCTAAATCTAGTAATATATTTCTCACTTACTACACCCATACTTTATCAAGGTGAAAGGTACATAAAAAAGCTCATAAAAAAACACAGTTTTACAAGTTGAGAATTACTAATCCAATCGAAGAGAAAAATTAAATCAGCTAAGAAGCTTAGCTCAATATACAAAAAAATGAGGATTTTTTATTCTTATATGAAAGAGAAATAAAAAAAATGGACTAGAGGAAACACGAGTGTTTAAAAAAATTGAAATTGTGAATGGGTGAGAAGAAGCAGGGGAAAGTCAGATTGAGGATGATGCATAAGAGCCATACCCAAATCTAAAACTAGATGGAACAAAGATCATTAAAAAAATCAACAATAAAGATCATCATAATAAAATGAAGGGAACTCATGGGAATGATGTTTCTATTGTAAAAGACACTAAATCTTTGGTTGAATGGCTCATAGGTAAGATAATCTAATCCCCTTGAATGCTTAACATTGTATGGCAAAATCACTATGATGAGGAAGATGAATTTTTTATAAGTATCCTTGATGAAATATTCAAATGGTAAGATTTTAAGAATGTGAATTATTTTATAGGGAATTTTATGGGGAACACACCCATTATTGATGTATTCAGAAGATGGACTAGTAGGAAATGGAAGACTAAAATCCATTTAGATATAGGAGTAATAGAAAATGAGTAATTTTTGTTTTAATTTTTGAAGCAAGAGGATTATTTAAATTTATTACAAGGAGGATCATAGTTTCTAGGAAAATCCATCTTGGTTTTAAAAAACTAGAAACCAAGTTTTGACTCAATCAAGGAATCCTTCACTGTAGTACCCCTCTAAGTTAGATTACCAAGCCTGCCCCTAGAATACTGGGAGGAGAAAGTAATGATAGGAATTGCGAGAGTCATATGATATCATATTATTATTAATGCATTAACCAAGTCAAGAACAAGACTAATTTTTTCTAGGCTCTATGTTAATGTGTCCAAAGATTCAACTCTACCAAACTTCTTTCAACTAAAATCTAAAAATGGCATGTGGACTCAGGACATCATTTATGAGAGGGACAAGAAAATATGCTTTGAAAGTGAAAAATTTGGACATAGTTCCAACTCGTGCCTATATAATAAGACTACATATTAGTTGGGCAAAGGCAAATAAAAATTTAGGTAACTAGATAATAGGACATAATAACCAAAGGATAATATTCAAAATAAGTTATTAGTTAAAAAAGAGGTCCAACAAACAAAGGTGACTAAGGAATCCCCTTCTAAAATTAATGATATATTTGCTTATAGATTACTAAACTTTTTCAACATATAGGAGGTTATTTTAAAGTAACCGGTCACAAAAGGAATTATGTAGGAGAAGGAAGAGATTAAGTTGAGTGGGAATATGCAGAGTATTAAGGATGAAAATGGTACCCAAATCTTAAAAGAGGAAGTGACCAACGATGCAAAAGGTTTTCAAGTTTTTAAAGAGGAAGGGCCAAGGAGGAGATAGTCATTAAGGTTATAACCATATAAATCCATATAAAATAAGAGATGGGATCTAAGAAGCTTGGGGGTCTTGTGATCATCAATGAGGTGAAACCTTCCAAGACATCTAAAGGAAAGCCCAATAATTTAGATGATAAGACCCTAAGAACACCACAATAGAATATAAAGGAAAAGCCCAAATTTTAAAACTAGGATGATGTAATAGAACCACCAAAAACACCAATAAGAAAATTGATTCAATGATGGAGACAAAAAGAGGAAGACTCAATCAAAGAGAAGATCAAATTAAAGAAACTACCAAAGAAGTGGCATATGGTACTTATAAAATCTTATAAGTGAGTAGGTTCTATTATAGATTTTTAAAAAAATCAACATTCTATGGACCAAGAGGAAAGGATGTAGTGTAATCCATAATATAACCAAGGAGTTTAGATAGAACTTTGAAGGAGGGCATCATAGGAATAAAATGGAAAATATACGTTGAATGTTGGTAGAAGTTTTAATTTTTTTAATGTATGTTTCCATCTTTGTTTATCTACTATGTGGTGGATTTATCCCTCATTAATTTGTAGTGGGATCTATTTGTAGAGGTCTTATCTTTAAGTTGGTATTGTTGTATCTTTTATCTAATACAGTAGGCCATGAGTCCTATCAAAACCCTCAAATTTACTTGAATCAAGTAAAAATATACAAAAGGAAAATAAATGAAAGGTTAAAAAACTAAATATGATCCAAGAATAATTGAGGCTAAAATGGTTATAAAACCCAATTCAATCCAAAATAAAAGATAATAAATAAAATTAGGAGATTAAACATTCAATAAATTTTTGAAATAATAAATGGATAAAAAACATCAAAATCCAAAGCAAGGAAAATCATAAAAATATGATTCCAATAAACTTATAAATCAAAATCAAGAATATAAAATAATTTCAAGGTTCACCACATCATGTGGTAAAAATTTAGAAGTTTAAATATAATAATATTGAGTAGTGTGTCTCTAGAAGGCCACAAGTGAATATTAGAGAACCAATGTATCAATAATTAGGATCACACCTCATCAATACCCTCATGTGGTATGAATAATGCATCACAACTCCAAGTTTCCAAAACCACCACAAACTTACCAACCTATACATGGTATATATCAAAACACATTACCCCAAAAAAGATAAAATGTTAAACCACAAGGAGGTATTAATCCAATCCATATATAAAAAATTTCTAGTCAACACAAAGTAGAAGACACCCTTTTGTGAAGGTAGAGTAATGTAGTCAAATTAATACTAATGATACATGTCTTTAATCATAATTAACACTTAGTTAACAACATGAAAGATATAAATACTCTCAATGGACTTATGATGATTCCATTAGATGGTGAGAGAGTGTTAACTCATCTAAATGCTAACTAAGTGTTAACTAAAAAAAACCTCTTCCCAAACCAAGGGATCACATGGAATATCAATCCATAAACAAATTTCTAACACATTGGAAGTCACTATCAAAACATATTATAGTCATCCACTATTATTATGATTCCCACCACTTAAGGGTGGTACAAATCCTTGATAGGTATGGTAAGATATCCTCCCTTGGGTTTTACATCAACAAGGCACAAAACCCATCTAGTGTGTGCACACTTTCTTATTTGAGAATCATCATAAGCTTGCATAAGAACCACTACATAAAGTAGAAGTGGCCCCTATTGACTTTCTTTACCAATAAACGGGTTTAACCATCACTGAGGACTTTTGATCTATAGTGATCAAGAGTGTTATAGGACCTTTGTTCATGAAAATCATGAACTATGTTAGGTACTCACCTACCCAACATAGTATATAACAAATAATAACAAATATTGGTAAAACTAACCATTTACTAAATCTAAAAATGTACATGTGCTCCTTAATGATGCACATTAATTTTACCACAAGGTCATAAATAAAAAGTGTCATTATAACAACATCCCAAATTCAAAGAGATATGTCATATTTATTAGGGTACCTTGGAACTCATCTCCTCTAGGTCAAATCTAAAAAACACTCACACTAGCATTCCAAGTTACTCATAAAATAATTGATGACAACCTTATGAATAAGGATAAACTATATCATACAAAGAGTCAATGTAAAAATGACACTCTAATATGATTCAAAAAATGACACCAATATATAATGCATCTTGTTTGGTAAACCAAATTTCAATAATCAAGGATGTGAAACACCTACACTACTCATCAAGCCACACTCAAGAATGGGCCAAAATTCACAAATCAAACAAGGGTTTGGTATGGTTATAAAAAATATGAACTACATGCCTCTAGTTTTTTCATGCATTTTCACAACACATGCTATCAAAAAAATGAAATAGCCAACACAAAAATATAAGGGTCACCTTAAAATGTCTATACCAAAAAAAAAATTATATATCACAATCAATGCTAAATGATATGCTCTAGGAAATTGGCATACAAAATACAAAATCAAAGGCATATTCTTATCATGAACTTGTTTTAAAATGAGGAGGTAAACCCACTCATGTTTACTGTTAACTATATCTCCAGAAATGGCATACATTACATTAATTCTATCAACACTCATAGGTAGCCCAATCAACTAGGAGGCACTACCATAGAAGCAAAAATTCTCTATGATGAATGTATCTCCTTATTATCAAGTAAATCAAACTATCATGGATAAATCAATCCATTCAATATGATCCACAATAAGTAAGGTTCACTCTAACCTTATTAACAATGAGCAAAACCAAATCACATTCCTCTCAAGGATCCCTATCAACAAGGTCACCTCCAAACCACTGTTGGTTTAACACAACAATCATATCAAAATAGATATTCCAAGAAATAAGGTCAAAACCTCAAATGGTTTTTTAATTACATCATTCAAATATCAATATCCCAAATATATTTGTATACCTTGGTTATTAATAAAACATGCCATAATAGGCAATACTACCACCTAAACATAGTCATCACTTGATTGAGTAGATGATTCCTCTTGTTTGGTGTCAATATTCTACAAAGAGATACATGTTCCTCTCCAACCATCACTGATAGACAATTATAATGGATAGTCACTCCATCATGAAGATAAAAAAGGCACATCTCACTACCAAAAGGAGACAAGGTTGTTCACCAAAAGAATAAGTGAAAACCAAGTGATCCACATGAGGATTCATAATAAATCCATCCACATGGTATCACTAGTCCATCACATAAGGTGAAGATAATATCTAATCACACTCAAATGAATGTAGATAGGTTTAAATTGGAAAATATATGTGTAATAGCATGAGGATCTAAATCCATTGCATATACCAAGTACACTCCTAAGTCTCTATTGGATAATTTTGGCCTACATATGGAAACTCACCTGAATGGATCAATTCTAAAGGTTATGATTTGATGAATATGAATAGATTTCTTGATGAAGTGAATGACAAATAAATGACTTGCAAAAGTATATATAGACTAGACCATCATGTTGCATCATGTAAAAGTGAATGGGTCAGCCTGATTGTGCATTTAATAAGTTCACTTAGGAGTCCTCTCAAAGCTAAAAGGCCACATGGACATGATGTTTTTCATGTCAAGAAGGTCTCCTAAAAATTTCATATCTTGATAAGCTTGCTATCTCAAGATATAAGATTCTAATGTTAAACTTGCAGAGTGGGACATGTCTACAAACATGAAGTTAGGCCTCATGAAATAGTCTTTTCAACTTAAAAGATCCTAATGTTGAATGAAGATCTAATAGGTTCCAAGATCTTAATATTTTGAATATAATATCTATGACATGTGTAAGGTTAAAGAGTCAAAAAGTGCTTGGAACAAGATCAATGATCAATGTTTGATTAGATCAAAGATCTAATAGTGAACAACAACATGATGATATCAATGGGTCTAGATAAATCAATAGAGCATGTTAAATTGTACCAAATTATATAAAAAACAAGTAAAGGTCAAAAGGTTAGAAGATCTTAAGAATGAATGAGAAACTACCAAGTGTCATAACCATGGTACCTATCAGGTAAATTAATGGTACATGATCCATCATACCAAAGGATATCAATGGTATGCATGAGGTCAAAAATTAAAGGAGCTTAGATCAAATTCAAGACCACCATGTGGTGTAAAAAAATTAAATTATGGTTTTGATAAATGATCTAGATAGTGAATGAGGAGCTATTAGATGTCATAATATGGAAGGCCCAGTTTAAGATCATCAGCTAAAATTAAAAGTTAAAAGATAAGGGACTTCAATAGAGAGAAAAGTGACCTAAGTTCAAACCAGGGTAAATATTTCAAAGGATGCCATTAAAGCTTAGTCGAGACATTTATTGGGGGATCCAAAGCATGTAGACTCAGTCATCTTGTGTTTTTATTATCATGTACAATAAGTTCTTAGCTTTCACAAGTTTCAAAGTTAGAATAGGTTTGTTTAGACCTAATATGGTTTAGGAAATAAGATATTTAGTCTCTATGCTATTAATTAACATATTGACTATAGGAAAACAAATAATTGGATTGGTTTTCTATCCATAGTAAGACACATACTTGGGATTTGAAATAGGGGTAGGTGATTATAAAAAAGTGTTTTTATCCTTTGACATAGCTATAGTTTTGACAAAAAGGTACTTGTAGCCACTAAAGAAGACTTAGGCATGGCTCTATCAAGTTCATAGATATAAGGACCTTGCCCTCATAATGAAGCAAGTGGAGATGGTGTAGAAGATCAAAGCAAAAGGATCTAGGGATTGGAGAGAATAGTAGATATGTTATTTCTTCTTAAGGCCTTTTAGTCCTAGTTGGATCAAATATGGTTCAAAAATAACGAAGGATGGAAACTTAATGATCTTGGATGGTGTGATCCCCCCTCTCTCCTTTCTCTTATATCTCTTATTATTTTCTATTTGTAACGGTTCTCACTTTTGATAAGATAATTATCTCTCAATTATGAGGAGTATAAACTCTCATTTGATAAGGTTAGACCCTATCAAAATTTGTATGAAAGACCTCTTGAGGCAATAATGACTTTCTTTACCTATCTTTCCCCTCTATATTTTGTGTATCAAAGCATGTAAATGACGACATTGTGAAGGAGAATCTTCCATTCCCACTGTCCTTATTTATTTTTCATTTATAGGTTCTTCAATTTAGTTATAGGTCTAAGTTATTGTTCTTTTTGTCATTGATGCAAGCTATTAGTGAATCTTAAAACTCCTCTTTACCTTTAACCATTGCGTCATAAACCTAGTTTATGAAACATTTATGCAACTAGCTAGTTTTGTGAGATTGTGTGAGCTAGCATTGCCTTATACTTTCTCAGTGTTTACTTCATACTTATGTGAGTTCTCATTTAAATTTGGTACATCACCTAGTTAAGTTTATTAGGAGACCTTTCTTCCTTCTAACCCTTTTCTCAGTGCAAACGTCAGTATAGGTGATCCATCAAGAGGAAGTTGGCCTTCTCTAGAGGTCCAACCCCCCCCATAGGTGGCCCAAAACTTGGGGTTATTCCCTTAGTGAATCTCAATTGGAGAGATCCTAAATAACCCTATTTAAGGGTGTAAATTGATGCTACAACATTTTTTAGCATGTCGAGTGGGACACAATTCAAATATGATTTTTAAAATTTTGTTATTGGTTTGATCAATTTGTAACAATTCTAGCATTTAATAAATAACATTTGGTGACTCCAAAAAGGATCCAAAATTCTAGTAGTAGAGCAGTAACTACATATCATGCCAAAGGTGACTACAAGGTTAGATTCTAGAGGTATTTCCTTTGAATTCATTGATATGCCTTTAAACTTAGTAAATAGGTTTATATTTACTAATACACATAAATATAAAGGCAATATTATTTCTAAATTATTTTCAAATATTAGCCCCATATGAATATCTTTGTTAAACACTTTCATCACCATGGAAGCCCCTAGAGTTTTCCCCTTTGTGGCCTTTAATGGTCAAATTCCTTTGGACCTCCCTCAATATGATCTTATTCTAGTAGATGCTCTTAAAAGTGTCCCTTATTTTACTAGAGACCAAGCTACAACCCCTTCTGAGCACCTCATGGATATAGCCAACTTTTTCAACATTCATGATATCAATGAGGAAAATGTAGCAATTAGGTTATTAGCCATCTCTTTCAAACGTAAATCCCTAGATTAGTATTCTATTACATCATGGGATTAATTAAGAGATGAATTATGTAAAATATTTGAGAAAAAAAGTGACCATCTGTCACTTACAGAGAAATTAACTACACTAAAAAGACCCATCATGAAGTCATATAAGACTTTTATACAAGGCTCCAAAAGACTTGGGACATAATTATAGTATTTGTTAGGCTTACCCCTAATGTTTCCTTCCTATACTATTTAAAATCCCTTAAAAGCTAAATTTTAATAATGATCCAGTCCATGGGAGGAAACACATTTCCAAATACATATGAGGTGGAAATTAGAGTAAAAAATTATCTGGCGCAAGCTAGACAGCTTACACCTAGACCACCAATGCCTTTTTTTACCTAAGATTAGAATACCCCCTATTTATATTCATCCCCTTGATGTCATTCCTCTTGTGCCTAAAATTGATGTTATACACTCACCTAAGCAATAAAATGACTCCACTAATTAATCTAGTGATTCCCAAGAATAAAAGATTTTTCAAGAGATTAAGATCATGTTCCAATCCTTAGGAAATGAACTAATGAATGTTAAGAGGAAACAAAGTTACAATAGGCCTTATCAAGCCTCATGTCAACCAAAGTAGTAATCTTTTAAAATAAATAGACCACCCTACAAAGGAATCTTTCATGGCAAAGGCCAAGATCAAAACCAAGGACAAGGGCAGCCTAACTATGTTAGGGAAAACAACTATAATCCAAATGTTGTAAGCACTTCCAACACTTTGGTCTCCATCCATAATAATGATTCTCAAGAATATGATGGTACCATGCCTTGAAATTAGTCTTTTAGGCAATCCACTATCCTAAACACTAACTTCAACCAAGATTTTAATGATCAATGGAAGTAGGATGCTAGTTATGGGTATAATAAAGTTCTTATGACTTAGAACATAGAGGTACCCATGATTATAAAACCACAAGAACCTTAACAAGGTCAAATCCCTGATCAAGGAACAAACCAACTAGGTGCTACAATGGTGAATTATGATAAAGAGGAGTGTTATGAACTCAATCAGAAGGATAGTTCTATCCAAACATACTTTCTAGTGGTGATAAATACAAGGTTCTAAAGAAGGAACATAGATGGTAACTAAGAAGTATTCAAAGAGATTACTACCATTACTCCTTAAATATCAAATCCAAATTAACTTTATGCTATTCCAAAGGCTTTAATATCTCCAAGGAATCAAAATTAGGGGAATGTCTTTGTTCTCCAAAACTCACAAACTCAAGGTATAGTGGTGGTTCCCAAAACACAACCAAAGGTTGGTGGTTCACCCATCAACATTATGGAATAAATGAAAAGTTCCAATGTGAATGTGCCAATGTGGGATTTTTAGACTATTATTTTGACTCAAGAGAGGATGTTTAGTATTGTGTTAGTTCCAAAGTGAAAAAAAAAAAAATGAAAGAAATACACTAACTAGCATAACATCTCTAGGCTTGGTCACTAGGTGGAGCTTAATAAGGAAAAAACCATTTGAATAAACAACTAGAAATGGAAAAAAATGAGAAATGTAAAAACAAAACAAAAACTTCTTAGCAAATCCTTTATTTCTCCAAAAGGCTCCTTTGGCTCACTCGGCTTGTGCTTCAAGAGATCTTCTTCAATGGAGTGTGGCTACCTTCATCTCCTCTTGGCACCTTTGGCTATATGATGGCTTTAGCTTAATATTTGGGCATAATAACACTAAATAAAGATGTGGTTTGAAGTTATTTTGGAATAGTAACTTTGGCTTAAAAGATATTAAAATTCAATAGGTAAGGCCTCCTATTTATAGTTTTACAAAATGACCATAATGAACTTGAACTGTTAATCTCAAGATGAAGATGTGTGGCTAAGAATCCATTCAATTTTTGAGGCAAAAATAAATAAATACCCTCATAAATATTTGGGATAGGGAGGCATTAAAGATTCATGGAAGGTCTTAATCAAGCATGGGAGGGATTTATGAGATATTTTATGCATTTATGGCCTAGGGATGTCTTTCCAAGAAATGATGTCATTTGATGATGTAGATATTCAATATCAATTTCTGAAAAGAAATATTCAACAAGTTCCATGTAATTATTAATTAGGATAATGATTTATATTAATTAGCTTTAAACATGATTTACCACTTTTGGTGCAAATCTTGGCCCTCGGTGCACAAATTAATCAAATTGATTAGAATGTCATATTATTGGCCAAAATTTTATTGGATTAGAATTAGGATATGATGTTGAATGCATTAGACCTCTTATCCCATTTAGGATGTTTCCAACACAAAATAACAAAGGAATGTGTCTTATACAAGAAATTTGGTAGAAAAGAGCAATCTAAAGTACCTAAGTGTGAAAATGTCATTTTGACTTAGAATGATTTGATCAAAGTTACTTGTCTAATAAATTGCATTGCCCCATTTAAGAATAATATTTCCAAATTGTCACTTTTATATGATAGATTCAAAGATTTTAATGCATTTTAATGTTTCTAGGCAAAATTGTGCATTTTGGTATAAATTGGTCAAAGCCTAGCTGGAGGTCATTCTTGGCCAATTTTAGGTGTCTATAATTTTCCTTTGTTTGGGAAGATGTTGCAAGCTATAAGCACAATAATTTATTCTAAAATAATGATAAATTGCCTTTATGCATAAAGTAAGATGATGATTAAGGAAAAATCTTCAACTAGTGTTTGTAAAGCCTATGATGAAGTTTCCTTAAGGGAGTGGGAATCACACATGTGGATGGATGGCCCCTCAGAAATAATAAGAAAAAGGTGGAATTAACCCATGTTTGAGATTAATCCAAATGAGAAAATTCTTATATACATTTATTTAAAATGTACTAATTTTCCTAAAGGTAGTTATAATAAGGAATAATATTTGAAATAATGATTTACCCATAGGTAGTTATAATCATTAGGAGGACTTAGATTGGATAAATATGATGTTTGATATGGTTATGACCTAGTTAGGGCTAATTAGCAAGCATAACTCAAATATATAACTTATAAAATAGATTAAATATGAGTAGGCACAAACATAGATATGATGGTATAATGACTAAAGAAGCCACAAACAACTAGGCATACGAGGATGAAAAGGGATGGATAGAATAATAAGATTGATCATTAGAAATGATTTAGTTATACATGCCAATGAGGAGATGATCATCCTTATTAGAAATAATACAACTAGAATGGTCAATGGGGTTGATTTGATCAAGGTGGGTGGAAGGCTCTGCCAAGATACAAACCTAAAACTTTAGTAACTCCATTGATTATAGACATTCTTGAAGCTAATTTTTGTTTTAGCATGTGATAGTAGCCATCATGATAGAATACCATGAGGGCTTGGACAAAATATGTGTAAGGAATGACTCCTGATCTAATAAACTCTTGAAAATAACACACCAATGATTAAAACTACGATTATAATGTTGATGTATTAATATGGATAGACTCAAGAATAATGTGCTCAAGGAATCACCTAATGAATGCCTATAAACGAAGTAAAGGCAATAGTGCTGAAAGAAAACAAGTAAGCAAGCAAGTAGGCAAACAAACAAATAGAAAGCACACAAATTAAAAAAAAACTTAAAATAAATAAACAAATGGAAAGCCTAAAATCAAAATCAAAATAAATCATCCTAACAATGAATTTACCCTAATAAGGTGGATTGAGTATAACTAACAAGGCTTAGATAGGACAAATATTTCTGGATTTTGAAATATTTGAATGTTTTTGGAATATTTAGGTATCTTAACTCATTAGAGAATGACAAGATACCTAATCACAAAATGACAAGAGCATTTGGCTTAGGTTGCTTTTAAAACAACAAGAGTGCATAGAAAGGGGGACTAAGGTGACCTCAACATGAATTAAACCCAACCTACTTAGTCCTAAGATGACCATAAGTCACATTGATTATATCCACATAAAATACAAGGAAAAACTAACTAGGTCCCAACAAGTTCTCAAATATGGCAAATGGATAGTCAAATGAAAATAATAATGGCAAGGTGATATTATAATGCATGATAAATAAATGTTGCACTTAATTTTCCCATAGGTGGTTATAGCTAGGATACAATAGTTTAGATCAATGATACTAATTTACCCATAGGTAGTTATAATTAATAGTAATATTGGAGAGACACTGATTTGCCCATAGGTATTTATAATAAGGATCACATAAATAAACTTGATATAAGACAAAAATTGAAATATATCTTGTCAAATCAATTGTCACACTATTTCATAGATTGTCATTACAAACATGGACTTGATTGATTTTTGAAACTTGATTATAATCCCCTCACAAAAAGTGTTGGAAGACCCAAAGTAACCAAGATCAAAATAGGATTGGATAGGATGACTTAAAATAGACTTTTATCTAGGTAGGAATGATATGGTAAGACAACATAGTCTTTCTTAGGATAATGATGAGTTTTGATAGATTGGATAAAATGGTAAGAGGTTTTCCCCCAAGTGATAGGTTGATTGGGTGGGATATGCAATAATGGAAAATGGATATGCTAATTAAAATGGTATGATACATGCTTTTGGTCTGGGTAATGGTTGTTGGTATTTCATATGTTTATCCCTACTAAAGTGGAGATGCACATCCTAGTCAATAAATGATACAAACATAATACATGATCATGTTAATTGCTAAGCCACACCTCATCTAAATAATTTCTCTATCAAGAACTACCTATATATTTGGATGTAAAGAATGTTGTGATCTTCATTGGTCATTGATTATGTTCCCTTCAAGGATTTGTCAATGTACCTTCATAGATTCTATAAAGGAAAGTTCATCTAAATAATTTCTCTATCAAGAACTACCTATAAATTTGGATGTAAAGAATTTTGTGATCTTCATTGGTCATTGATTATGTTCCCTTCAAGAATCGAGACAAGGTACCTTCATAGATTCTATAAAGGAAAGTGTGACCATGGATAGTAAATAAGGATAAGAGTTTTTTAATAGGTTTGATTTTGAAATGGAATGGTGGGTGATAATGGAATGTATAATGGTAGGACAACAAATGAATAAATTTTAGTCACACATAATGTTGTTGATGTTAGATTCAACATAACTTTGGATGTGGTAGGGTCGATGACATTTGAATATTATCTCATTAGGACCATCAGATTCTTCTATTGTTTGATCCAGAGAGTAGCTACCATCTGATTAGGTTGTAGATATGAAGCTATATTTATTTGATCTTTGATTTTGTCTTCATCAAGAAGTGAATAAATGTTGTGCTTAGCTATTGGTACCTTGATGAGTTTTTTACCAATGAAGTTATCTTACTTATCCCATAGTGCATATAATAAGGTTTCATTAAGGAATGTTAACTTTTGACTTTGATTGTCTTTTAGATATTTTGAAAATTTTTCACTAGAAGATGTTGAGTTTGAACTTTGATTATCCCCTAACACCTCTAAAAAGGTTTCAGTAGGAAAGTGTTCTTCTAATACATGTATGTGGTCTCAGCCTCATTGATATTACTCAACTACTATGTTTCCATGGATGTAGTTCAACAAAGTGTGATTCTATTAGTCCCAATCAACATTTGTGGGAGATTTAATGTCAACAAAGTATCTATGTTGGTTGGAGGTAATGGCATGGGTGTTAGTATCACAATCCTCATAGAAGATACTAGGAGAACTTATGTCAATGCTAAATTAATCATCCTCAAAAACTATAGAAGGATCATAAATGTATTCAAACTAATATGCAAGGCATGCATAACCAATATTATAATAGTCATAATTGTATTCTATTCTAAATTTGATTCTAACTCAAGGGAATCTAAATACAATGTTGAGTTTGATGTTAATTCTACTTTAGATGCTAAATCAAATGTTGGCTCAAGAATATAACCTGACTCTAACTTTGATTATTCATCTAATGGGTACTCAGTTACAATTATTTCTTGTTGAATGTTTGGTATTAGATAAGTAACGGCCTATGATGGTATAATGGGATGCATAGAGTTTGGTTTGTCAAAGTGAGACTCCTCAAAGATAGGAAAAAGGTCAAGAGACAAATTCATAAGGAATAGCTTATTAGAGGGAGGCTCTTGAAAAATAAATACATGGTTGAGATAAAGATTTGCCTAAAGGTAGTTATAATCATTAAGAAGTGACTCAACAAATAATAGCTCATCAGAGTGAGACTCCTTGACAATTGGTATAGGATTGAAATGTGATTCATCATAGGTTGACTTATCACAAATGCTTGGTTCAACAAAAACATTTTGGATCTATTGGTTTTCTTGGCCTTAGTTTTCAATGAGTTGGAAAATACTAGTTTTGAACATGGCTTGGTCTTCAAATGATTCACTTGGTTAGATAGGTACTGATTAGATTGGTTAGGGCTGGGATTAAACTGATTAAAGTTAGGATTTTTTAAATTTGGGAATGATTGAAACTAGATGTATAATGGAAAGTGGTTGGATAATGATAGGTAATCATAGAGATTGATTTCTTACATGAGCCAAAGGATAAAACCCTAGGAATGAAATTGTAGAGATTTGTGGAACCTAGTTGTTCTGAGAAGCCAAAGGATAAGGCTAGGGAATCGTGGAGCTTGGTTAATTTCAAAAGCCAAAGTATGAGGTTCTAGAATGGTAATGGTATTCCTTGGATACTACGGATTTTGGTAGCTCATATAGTCTAAAGGAGGGTTAGTGATAACTTATGATTGAATAATGAAAGGACGTCGTGGAGATTGGTGGCTTGCAGAAGCCAAAGTGTCCAAGTCTTCCTCATAAACCATATCATCCCAATCAAGTTTTTGTGTTGGATTTTAATTTGGATCTTGACCTTATTCCCTATATGGAGTATTATAAGGAGAATAATAAAACTCCTTAGAAAATATATCTCTGTAGGGGTTTCTAGTCAGATTTTATGTGGCCATTCTATCATAACTTAGATTATATGTGATTCCACAATAAGTGTAGCTATACATATCTACATCAATGATGAAATCTCTAAAAAAAAGGCTTAGAGTTATACAAGTTCTAAAAAACTATGTTGAAAGGAAAAATGGCTCAAACTTGGTCTAAATTGGTTAAAAGGGGTGGAGTTGTATCTCCCAAATGGTTTGTGATAATACTTAGCATAAAATAATCTAACATAAAATGTTTAACATCAAATGTCATACACACAAAAGGTCAAGCATTTGAATAAAAATTGGCATGTCAAAGGTCTAGCACAAAGTGTTATAAACAAGGTCTAAACTAGGAAAGGGAAAAGAGTCACTACGTATTTTATCCAAATACGGAGTCAAAAGCTAAGCTCAAATAGGTTGTGCTAGAAATTTTGGTCAATTGGTGTCAAAAGCTAGGCTTGAAACAAAGTATTGATGTGAATTTGATTTAATCTAACAAGTTTAGAAACAAATTTGACATAGACTCGACACACAAAATTAAACATAAACATGATCAGCTAGCATAAGCCATAAGGGAAAAGGCTTTTGGAGAAAGACTATGTTCTTCCAAATAAATACACAAACAATGATGAAGATAGGTGTTGAACAAACAAATAATAAATAATCATCAATTTTGGGTAATAAATTAACCAAAGTTATGAAACCCGAAAGATAAATATCAGTGTATCAACCTTATGATTTAAGGCCTAAACAAAAATCAATCAATGTTTGAATCCAAACATGACAAGGTTAATTAAAAACTCAACATTAAAAACTAGGATTTGACCAAACAAGCTAGACAAGATTGGACAACATGACGATGCATAAACAAGGTCCAAATGGCTAATGTGACATGGTTTGAAACACATGGTTTTTGACACAATGGTAAATAAGTTTTGAAATAAATTAAAAATCCTAATAGTGTAAGCATTCTTGAATGATGTGATTAATGTTATGTTTTAAAGACTCAAAGGCTCAAACTTGATAATGATGTGGGCAACTTAATGGTACCCATCTCAAAAAAGTAACACACACACAAATATGTTTATTAAAAATTTCAATGCACAAGAGTGGTGTAAAATGGATAGCATAATGACTCTTTATATAAAAGACTGATATATAAACAAATTGGTTTTTACATGGTTTATAAACAAACACATTAGTTTTAGTCTTCAAACACCAAGCAATAAAATGAAAATATACAAACAAATCATTCAAATTTCTATCAAGGGTGTGGAAAAGTGGGTTTGACTAAAACTAATTAGTTTTTTATCATTCTAGATGGATCAGATGCATAAGACTTTCACATAAAATGCAAAAAAAGTAACACATTAATTTATTTCATGATACTTGGCTTATTGTAAAAAGGTCTAGCCCTTTTTACAACCACTACATCTATCACTCTCTCAGTGTCTTGTGATTTCCAATGTGATCATAACATCCTAGGCTTTGCCCTAGCACTAAGAGATGGTTTAACCACTAAAATCACCATCTCAGTGGGGTGATCCCAATTTATATACCCCTCCATGGAGAGGGGTTGAAGATAAAGTTGAGTGGTGAATTATCAAGTCAAGGATTCCCTAAAGAACTCATGAGAGGTGATGAAATTACCCTAATAAGCTAAGATGTATGAAAAATAAAAGACATGTAAAAGAACTTTATGATCACTTTTAAATCATTCAATACTATGTGATCTTGAGTAGAGCTTAGGTGACATTATTTTTACACCTTGGAATAGGGTTAAATGTTATGATAAAGCTCTTTTGATCACCCGAGTCCCCTAAAGGGGATGGGGGAGAGCATACATGCATTTATCTTTTCACAAAAATAATCAATAAAGAAACAACACATGATAAATGAATTTTTGTAGAAATAATGAAACTACATGATGTTATGTTCATTTTAAGACACCAAAAAAAATGTGTTGTAAATTTTGGCCTCTTTGGCATTGATTAAACTTTTAAAAACTTAATAAACATCCATGGCATAAAAAATGAACTAGCTTATTTTTAGACACCAAATAGACAATTTGAACAAGATTCACAACATGGTAGGATTTGATTAGGTTCATTGTTTAGACAACAATTTGTTTGTATTATTATTATGGCCCATTGGTAAATTGAAAAAATCATTGATAAAAAAAACAAGAAAAAACATAACCATGTTCATTTTAAACCCAAAAGTCCAAATGTGTATGTTTTAGAATGTTTGTTTTAAGCACATAATGAAGTGTGTAAGATTGGACATGGTCATTTTAAACCCAAATTAAAATGTTTGTTAGTAAAAAATAATCAAATTGATTTCCAAACCATCCTTTCAACTTGAAAAAACAAGATTATGAATTCATACTTATAAGATCTTTTATGGATTGACAAATAACTTTGAAAAGTAAACACCTATTAACCCAAAGGCAAAACCTCAAGAAATAAATGCATTAGATTAGACCTAGTTAGCAACTTGATTTTGTTAAAAAACTATACAACTTAAAGGTAAACTAAATCCATATTCTAAAAATTTAGGAAAAACGTGTGGTATTAAAAAAATAATCATAAAAAATAGAGTCTGGATGACCCCAAACCAAGCTTTAGAAGATGGATTATTAGCTTGCTACCCTACATAGTGACTATCAATGGTTATACTTGACCTTTGATGGTTTCATCTGATCATCAATGGTTTAAAATGACCATCAGTGGTTACATTTACCATCAATGGTTACTATTAAACCTATGACAAAGAAAAATAGTAAAACAAATTTCAAAAATAAAATTTAAAGAACTTTAAACATCCAAATGAAGATCTAAAAGATGCATAATGATATTCTTGCTATGTGGGATGCATCGATCCCACTGGGCGTGCCATTATATAGACTAGAAATTTGACTCAAGATAGGATGGTTAGTATCGTGTTAGTTCCAAAATGAAAATAAAATGAAAGAAACATACTAACTAGAATAAAATCTCTAGGCCTAGTCACTAGGCGGATCTTAGTGAGGAAAAACAATTTGAATACACAACTAGAAATGGAAAGAAATGAGAAATATGAACACAAAACACAAACATCCTACCAAATCCTTAATTACATCAAAAGGCTGCTTGTTTGGCTTTCTTAGCTTGTGCTTTAAGATTTATTTTTCAATGGAGTGTGTCTACCTTCATCTCCTCTTGACACCTTTGGCTTTGTGATGGATTTGGATCAATAATTGGGCATAATAACATTAAATCAATATGTGGTTTACAATTATTTGGGAATGGTAACTTTGGCTTAAAAGATCTTAAAATTCAATAGGCAAGGCCTCCTATTTATATATTTTAAAAATGACCATAATGAACTTGAATCGTTCATCTCAAGATGAAGATGTGTGGCTAAGAATCCATTCAATTTTTGAGGCAAAAATCAACAAATGCCCTCATAAATTTTGGGATAGGGAGGCATTAAAGAGTCATGCAAGGTCTTAATTAGGCATGGGAGAGATTTATGAGATATTTTATGCATTTATGGCCTAGGGATGTCTTTCCAAGAAATGATATCTTTTGATGATGTAGATATTCAATATCAATTTCTAAAAAGAAATATTCAAAAAGTTTCATGGAATTATTGATTAGGCTCAAGACTTATATTAATTAGCTTTAACTGTTATTGTTTCTATGCAAAATTGCTTTCTACATTCAAAGAAGAAATAAGAAACTGAAATAAATGGTTAAGGCTAGAAGTACCTGATAAAGTCGTGCGCACCGAAATCAGACGTTGGAAGATTCTCCTCTTTGGCTGTGAAGGAATGACACCTGCGAAAAAGAAACTAAAACACGAGAAGACGTTAGTCAAAGATATGGTGGGTTGTCAGGCGAACGCCCGATCCTAGAAGTACGAAGACTCCCTAGAAGGATATCAACCCACTGATAAAAAAGAGCATAATATTGAACGAAAGTAGATGATAATGATAGAAATAAATGATAGAAAAATAAAAGGCGTACCTGATAAGCGGCACTGTTCTGCACAGTCGCCGGCGTCGGTCTCTGTGATGCCAGCATCAGTTAGGGAAGGTGCCGACGTCGGTCAAGGTGCCGTCGTCGGTCGGGGCAGTGACCGGCGTCGGTAGGGGCAGGTTCTGGGAAACGGTTCGGGACAGGTTCTGAGAGAGTCGGGTAGGTTCAGGGAGAGTCTGGGGGGTTTGAACGGAGTCAGGATAGGTCTGAACAGTCGGGACAAGGTCTGATATGGTCAGGGTAGGGTTTGATAAAGACAAGGACGAAGTTTAGACAGAGTCGAGACAGGGTTTGATAAGGACAGGGACGAGGTTTAAACAGAGTCTAAGGAGTTTGAACAGTTGGGAAGACAGAAAATAAATAATAACTAAGAAATAAAATGAAATAAACAAAATAAAGACTTACTTGGTAGAAGACCCGATGAAAGCCGTGGTGTGTAGATTAGTTGATGTCGTAGTGTCGATGATTGCTCGGAGTTCGCAGGTTCGTGGAGAAATTCGCAGGTTGGTTGCTCAGCGTTCGGTTGATCAGCGTTCTGGGATTGGATTCGAATGGCTGGCGGAGGTTGATGAAGGCGGGGGACGGGGACGGTTCCAGAAACGGTTCGTCAACCATTTCGGGAAACCGAATGGTAACTGATAACGGTAAAGGGGAAGGTGACCGACGTTGGCGACATCGGTCGGGTAAAGACCGACGTCGGCAGATGCATAATGGGGATAGAGTCTAGCTTTCGCTCTGTGCTCCTCTTTACATGCTGCCAGGGTCAAGGTTGGTGAAACAAGTGATCGGCAAGGGTTCAATAGGTGAAGAAGAAAGAAGACGAGGAATGACCAGGGGAGTCGACACGATTTCGGTGTCTACATTTGCCCCTTTTTGTCTTGTTGGTTGTTCTGGACGAACTGCAAGACAAAAATAGGAGTGAGTGCCCCAGGTGAGGGATAAGGTTGATTTCGTCTTGTTGGTTGTTCGAATGAACTGCAAGACAAAATAGGAAGCAAAATGCCCCGAGTAAGGATGAGGTATTCCCCCTCAAAGCAGGAATCGAGGGAAGGGAACCGGGAATCGGGTGCTGATTTGATAAAGAGCGGATGAAAAAGGGGTGAGGGTGAACGCTGCAAAGGTCGTGATTGCGTGCATACCACTGCACGAGATGGTCAGGTCAAAGTGTCGCAGGTCAAGGATCGAGGAGTGCCAAAATTGAAGTAACCGGGCCCCAGCATTTAGTCATCTGCTGATCGGGTCACTCAATCCAAGCTGAAGCTCCAAATGGGTCGTCGTGTTTCAGGTATCCCGGGCTCAGGAAGTGCTCCTAGAAACGCGAAAAAGTCACAAGTAGTGCGGATCAACCGGTGTGCGATCCTATACTTGTGAGGGTCCAAAAAGGTCTGCGCACAATTCTGCTAACCAGTCATGAGGTAGCATACATGTAAAAACAACCAAGGCAACAACGTCTTGGAAGTGGTCGAGGGCGGAGGAGATAGGTATGATCTCCAATGGTTGGTGGTCGATGGATGGATGAATGGACGAAAGGATGCGGCCGAGCTAACCCCAGAAGACCCCATGTCAACTGAGTGCTGCCTACATAGCCCTGGTGATAGGGCCTCAGGCCAATGTAGTTCTCCCTAGAAGGGAGGGAGGGTCAAAGGGATAAAATGGGTGGTGGTCAAGGACAAGATTATGGTTAAAAGAAGGAAAGAAGGGTTGTCCATCAGAGAGACGGACAAACGAGAATGGTCGAGCTAACCTCAAAAGACCCCATGTCAACTGAGTGCTGCCTACATAGCCCTGGTGATAGGGCCTCAGACCAATGTAGTTCAGACAAAGGGTCCGAGTGGTAGACAGGTGGTTAAAATGGTTGATAGATTGGTCGATGATTGGATGAAATGATGAGGAAAAAAAAGATGTTGCAGCCTTTTCCAAATGGTGTATTCTGCAACATTGGTTGATGGGTTTTTCATCCCTAGCAATATTCCATATTCGTGATGGATGTATGCTAAAAATGAATTGAGGTCTATTTATGCTTCAGCAAGTATTGGTTTATGCTTAACATAAATTGGGTCGAGTCGATAGTTTCCATGTGTATTGGTGTCCATAGAAACTAGGGTGAATAGGCTAGGTCAGGTTGATGGTCTGAAAAGAGAGTTGAGCTGAGTCAATTGACAAGTGATGAAAGTGAATGTGACCAAAGTGCAGAAGAAGTGAAAAGCATATTGCTCTTTCATTGACAAGGACCAAAAAGGAAGCATAGATAGGGGGTTATGAGAACCAAGAGCCCCATTCATGCGTGACGTCGTTGACCGTGGTTATGTTAGAGCGGTAATCGAATCACTTAGACATTAAAGTGAGCTCGAAGTCCCTTGAGCGGGTGATAGGAGGAGGAAGGAGGGTAACCCGTTTTAAGAGCAGAGATAACTTTGCCCCTTTTTATAGGAGACCCTGAGACAACTACAAGTCAAGTCTGTGACTCGTTTTTTTTTTTTTTTTTTTTTTTTTTTTTTTTTTTTTTTTTTTTGATATAGATATAGTGACCATGGATATGTTTTGACATCTTGATTTGTTTTGACAGAAATGTGAGTCATGGACAAGATTATAGAAGGTCAAGGGCTCCCTTTTATGAGGACAAAGCATCCATACCGCATAAAAGGGTTATAGGAATTGTTAAGAGGAATAGGGTTGAAAGGAAGTAGGACTAAGAGGACGGGGATTGCTCAAGGGACGAGCTCAAGTTAAGTGTCAAGTGGACGAATACTCGACTAGCAGTAGAACGGTCGCAGATGCAATGCATTAAGAGGCTCAGGTTCTGGGCATCCATCAAGAGAAGACAGACGGTAAGTCCCTGATCCATACTTGTGCGTGATAATAAAAGGTCCGAGCCAATTAGGAGCAAACTTGCCTCGTTTACTTTGCTCCATATTGGTCACGTGTTGATTCTCTTTGAGGACGAAGTCTCCGATGTTGAAATCTCGTTCTCGCAGATTTTTGTCATAGGTGTGTTTGATGCGACGTTGATAGACATGGAGATGATTAAGGGCAGCAAGACGGTGTTCGTCAAGTAACTCAAGTTGAGCTAAGCGATCTTGACGAAAGTCATCGTTGGAGAGAATGTCATGTAGAGAAATGCGGAGAGACGGGATCTGTACTTCGAGAGGTAAGACAGCCTCTGTTCCGTACACAAGAGAAAAAGGGGTAGCACCCGTAGAGGTTCGGATGCTAGTGCGGTAAGCCCACAAAGCGAAGGGAATGTGAATGTGCCAATCCTTGCCTGTGTCACTAACCACTTTCATGAGAATTTTGGTGAGAATTTTGTTGGAAGCCTCGGCCTACCCATTTGCTTGTGGGTAGTAAGGCGAAGAGAAACTGAGTTTGATGCCGAAGGAGTCGCATAGCTTTTGGACAGTTTTGTTTTTAAAGGACTTGCCATTATCGGTGATGATTTTATGAGGGACACCGAAACGACAGATGATGTGAGTGTTGATGAAGTCGACGATCTTGTCGGCTTTTGTGGAGACGAGAGGAATGGCTTCCACCCACTTGGTGAAATATTCAGTGGCTGTGATGATGGATTGATGACGAAGAGACGAATGAGGATTAATCTCACCGATGAGATCTAAACCCCATTGAGAAAAAGGCCAGAAATCCTGAGCAACTTGTAAGGTGTGACTGGGGAGATGAAGCAAGTTAGAGTGCTGCTGACACTTGATGCAACGCCGAACATAATCGCTACAGTCTTGATGAAGGGTAGGCCAATAATAGCCCAGACGAAGGATGCGCTTGGGAACCGAATTTCCACTGAAATGTCCGCCACAAATTCCGTCGTGGACTTGTTGAATGGCTTGAGATGCTTCAGTGGAGGTGAGACAGCGAAGAAGGAGGCCGTCGAAGCCTCGCTTATAGAGAAGACCCCCTAGCATGGTATAGCGAGCAGTACGCTTGATAAAAGCTCGTCGTGCATTACTAGAGAGGTTGGGAGGAATGATAGAGAGAGATAAGAAGTCCACAAGTTGCTTATACCAAGCATCTTGTGGGCTTGGGTCTATAGTGTTGACATGATGAATGTGAGGAGAGATATATGAAGGTAACGGCACACGATGCACCGTGACAAAAAGTCTGGATGCAGATGAGGAAGATGGGATATGGGAAGCAAGAGAAGCCATAGTGTCAGCAAACTTGTTCGTGGATCGAGGAACAGTCTGCAAGAGGAAATGGTCGAAAGATGCAAGGAGAATGTCAGCACGATTTTTATACCTTTGCAAAATTTCATTTTTACAGAGGTATGAACCGTTAACCTGATTGACGACGAGCTGCGAGTCGCCGAAGATGTTGATGGACTTGATGCTGAGAGAGAGAGCGGTCTGAAGTCCCAAAATTAAGGCCTCGTATTCGGCCATATTATTGGTACAATCAAAGTCGAGTTTAAAAGACAGAGGCATGGGCTCCCCTTCGAGTGGGATGAGAATGACCCCGGCACCTCCACCTAGTTGACATTTGGACCCGTCAAAGAACATAGTCATCTGATAGGTGGTGTCGTCGGAGGAAAGCGCAGCGATAGACTCGTCAGGGAATTCACACTGCGAAGGTTGAGTGTCAGGGAGAGGGGCATCGGCTAGTTGATCAGTGATGGTTTGCCCCTTGATAGATTTCTGCTGGATGAATTCGAGATCGAACTCAGCAAGTAGCATGAGCCACCAAGCCATACGTTGATTCTGATATGGCTTGGAGTGCATATATTTGAGAGGGTCGGTGTGGGTGATGACAAAGGTTTTGTGACTGAGAAGATAGTGGCGAAGCTTAGTAGCAGCAAAGACTAACGCCAAACAGAGTTTCTCGATATGGGTATACCGAGTTTCATAGTCGACTAGTGTGCGGCTGATATAATAAACGGCTTACTCATGGTGATGCTCGTCTCGGTGCGCGATCATGGCACCTAACGAATGGTGAGTGGCTGAGATATAAAGGTAGAAGGGTTGGTCGTCTTTAGGTGGAATGAGAACTGGTGGAGAGACCAGATAGCGTTTTAAGGCTTCAAAAGCCTCTTGACAGTCCTTATCCCATGTAAAAATGACGTCCTTCTTAAGGAGATGATGAAAGGGTTGGCAGCGGTCAGAAAGCTGCGAGATGAAACGGTGAATGGACTGGAGCTTGCCTTGCAAACTGTGAAGCTGCTTGAGATTGGTCGGGGGAGGCATTTCAAGGATAGCGCGAATCTTGGCGGGATCTATCTCGATGCCACGGAAGGAAACGATGAAGCCGAGAAGCTTGCCAGAGAGGACCCCAAAAATACATTTCTTGGGGTTAAGACGGACATTGTACTGAAGAAGATGAGAAAAGATGATGTTGAGAATGGTCAGATGGTCGCGGCGAAATTTGGATTTGCCGAGAAGGTCATCCACATAGTCCTCCATGATTTTGTGGAGGAGATCGTGGAAAATGTAGGTCATGGCACGCTGATAAGTGGCACCTGCGTTCTTCAAGCCAAAAGGCATGACTCGATAGCAGAAAGTCCCCCATGGGGTGATAAAAGTAGTCTTGTGCTGATCTTCCGGAGCGATCAGGATTTGATTGTATCCTGAAAACCCGTCCATAAGAGATAGCATCTCATGGCCGGCCGTAAGATCAACAAGCTGGTCGATGTTAGGAAGAGGAAAGTCGTCTTTAGGACAGGCTAGATTAAGGTCACGATAGTCTATGCAGATCTGAATCCCCCCAGTTGCCTTGGTGACTGGGATGATGTTAGAGACCCACTGTGGATAATCGATAGGCTGGATGAAGGAGACAGAAAGGAGACGCTGAAGCTCCTCCTTGACAAGGAGGGCAACACGAGGATGCATCTTTCGAAGCTTTTGCCTGACAGGCTTAGCCTCTGGTTTGGTGACAATGTTATGGGTAACGATGGTGGGGTCGATGCCAGGCATATCACTGTAAGTCCAGGCAAAGGCCTTGCTATGGTCGGAGAGGAACTAGGTATAGTCAAGCTGCTCCTGAGCGTCTAAAGATTGGCCAATCTTTAAGACATGAGGAACATCAGAAGAAGGAAGGTTGATGTCAATGGTTGATTCATTTAACATAACCTGGGTCTTAGAAGGGAGGGAGCGCTGGATGAAAGAATCATCAGCGCCCATGTAGGAAAGAATGGCGTCATCGTCAACGCAGTGAACAGTGTGGATGGTTGCTGACTCATCTTCGATCATGGTGGGAAGAATGAGAGGGAGAGACTTGGATACCCCATTGAGCTGATAAGTCAAGGGGTCCAGGCGAATGGTGTTTATGGAAAAAAAAAACTAGGAGGAATGGAAACCACTGACTCCGTAGGTGAAGGTGGCGAAATAGGCGAGTGTGGAGGAGATTGGTCAAAGATTGGTTCAGGATAAAGGTCTACAGGGTCTTGAGTGGGGTCGTGATATCCCAGACCATACCGTTTCTTGGCGTCGTCATCATTGAGCGGTTGGATAGGCTGATGGGAGCCCTGCTCATAGCGTCCGAAACCAAAACCCTTCCATGCACATCTGTAAAGGTAAGTATGTGCAAAGGCGGGGTTGCCAAGAAATGAGAAATCTGATGTGAAAGGTTGAGGTGAAGAAAGAGGATTACCGTCAGTAGGAGCTTGATTAAGCCCTCCATAGACGAGGTTGGTGCGGAGGTGAGGGGGACCATAAGGTATGATCATCCCAATTCGATGGTCGTAGCTGGGGCTGTGATGAAGGCGTCCATACTCTTGCGGAGTTTGGAACATGTCTAAAGCCAACAAGCGATACTCTCCCAATGAAAGTCTTTGAAAGACGTCTTCCATGGGATCTGTGGTTGTCGCTTGAAGGGGAGGTGTAAGGGCGACCGCCTGTTACGAACTGGTTGAAGCTTCTGTGGATGGAGGAGGTGCCGAGGTTGATGGCTTGATAGGAATGAGGACATCGTTTGGACGGTAGGTGGTATTGCAGGTTTTGAAAGGCGAAGGGTCAGTGGGAATGGTGTGGACTTGTCCGTCATGCTCAAACTTCACACAACGGTGCAGGGTGGAGGGGACACAGGCCATGGCGCGGATCAAGGGTCGGCCCAGCAAGATGTTGTATTAGAACTCTCCTTCGATGATGTAGAAGAGCTCCGGGACTGTGCGTGGACCAACGCGGATATGAAGGATAACTGTGCCAATGGTCGTGGCAGTAGTGTCATTGAAAGAGCGCAAGATCGCGTCAGTTTTGGAGACGCAATTCTTGGGAAGAGCCAACTGATCAAAGGCATGAGTGGAGATGATGTTGATGCTAGCGCCCCCGTCGATCATAACGCGTTTAATGCGTGTCCGATCAATGTAGGCAGTGATGAAGAGGGCGGCGTCCTGATCTTCCGTGTTGGATGTAGGAATCTTAGAGTCACTGAATGTTATGGAGGCAACAGGGGCTAAGGAGTGGACAAGGGCAGCAAGTGGCTGAGGATCCTCAGGTTGGACCTCCGCTGCTTGCAGGGCTTGGATGAGGGCTTGACGATGTTGAGGTGAGGTTTGGACGAGATCGTAGAGGGACATCTTCACAGGCGTCTGGTGAAGCTGTTTCAACATGGAGTCGTGGATTGGTCCAGAAGAAGAAGAAGGAGAGGAAGGTTGAGGCGCGCCAAGGATAGAAATCTTAGGCTTAGGCGGTTGAGGTGGATTGACAAAAGGGTAGGTCCAAGGAATGGCGGCTTTTTCTTTTGCCTTATCCTTTTGTGACCTAGTGGTGATGTGAATGGCATTAATTTCAAAGATGGGAGTTGAAGATGATGTAGGGGTTGTAACTGGTTGATGAGATGTGGATGGGTTTGAAGAGGTTGAAGGGTTGTGAGAAGGAGTCGGGGTGCGGTCGAAAGTGTCCTCAAAGAGAAGAGTGTCTTTCTCCAGATAACGGCGAATGACAGCCTTGAGGGCACAACAAGTCTCAGTGTCATGTCCTGGTGTACGATGATATAAACAAATCTTCGTGTCGTCGAACCAGGAAGGTTTAGACCCGAGAGGTTGAAAGGGCTTGATGGGTGGAAGAGTTATGCTAGAAGTTTGCAAAATTCGTTGCAAGATCAAAGAGTATGAGCCCACTAAAGGGTCCATGTTCATCGATGTATGCGATGTCGGTGACTTTTGCTTGGGCGAAATGGGAGGAGGTTTTCGTACCACCTTCTGGGTTGATGGTGCGATGACAGGCGGAGACGGTACACTCTTCGTGAGAGGTATCGCCCTTTTGGGAGAGGGTAGGCTAGCGGTAGGTAAAGGAAGCAAAGGAGGCAACCGGTTTTGGTTAGAGGTTGAAGCGGGAAGGACTTTGGTTAAGGTTAAAGGATGCGGGCCCAAAATGGAGGGCAATGGTGACGGAAGAGGAGGCGTTCGCCTCTGTGGTTTGGCAGTTTTTTGAGATTTAGATTGAAGACTACGATTAGTTGAAGTTTGGGTTAAGTCCACCTTCACTTGTGGATGAGTGAGGTTGGAGACGGGGCGAACGCCAAGTGATTTAATAGGTTTAGGCGGGGTAGAAGAGGGTTTTGGTTTTGATGAGGTTGATGGAGATGTAGACGGTTTGGAAGTGGAGATCGGATTTTTGTTGATAGTCTTAGAAGGTTCTGCCATGGGAGGATTAGCAGCATGAGATGAGAGGGCCCGGGCTTGTTGAAGAGCTGTGAGACGGTCCCACAATCCCTGATGTTCCACTTTCCTAGAAGGGAGAAGTTCGAGTCTCTCCACTAGTCGGGAAAATGGCTGAGAAGATGAGGGATGAGGTTTAGGCTCTTGAGAAGATGCCAATGGTTGTGGGACTGAAGGTGGGACGGATGTAGTAGTCTCGGGCTCAAAGCAGGATGAAGTTGTGACAGGTTCATGTTTGGTTGGAGATGAAGGAGAAATAGGTTCTTCTCTGGGTGGAGAAGAAACTGGTGAATGAAGCTCCTCAAGCGGGTAAAGGACAGGGATGATAGTGCCCTCCACTTGTGGCCAAGGAGTAGGAAAGGTTGGGTCCTCCATGGGCAGCAAGAAGGAAGATGGTGAAACTGGCGGTGCTGGTAAGGTCGAGGTGTCCTCCAAAATGAGAGAAGTTGAGGGAGAACTAGCCGGAGAAAGAGGTTCGTCCACATGTGATGGACTGATGGATGAACCCACCTCTTGGGGTTGGTTGGAAATGAGGGGCGAGACTGTATTGACTGTTCGAATATTATGTTCATGGGTATTGTCAGTCAAGGTCTGGACGTTGTTTTGGGTTGGTGGATGATTAGGGAATGGTTGTTTGAAGATATCGATACCCTGATTAGGAGGGGCGTTAGGATTGTCGAGGATGAGGTCACCCTTCTCCAACATGTCTTGAACTATGTTTTTAAGGGTTTTACAGTTGCCCGTGTCATGACCTTTAACACGGTGGTAGTGGCAGAAGTCATTCTCCCTATACCACGCAGGGATGGCGCGTGAGGGATCAAATTGTGGTGGAGGTCGGATCTGAGGGAGATTGATGGCCCCTTGTTTGACGAGTTTTTCCAGCACAGACGCGTATGATTCTCCAAGTGGAGTAAACTGTCGCTGTATGTATCTCTGCTGAAATTGACGAGTGGCGCTCATGGACGTGGATGGTTCAGGTTGATTAGTTGAAGGCGAAGAAGAGGAAGATCTAACAACCACAGCATTTGCTGAAGCTTTAGATTTAGGATTGGACGAGGAGGGCTTAGAAGAAGGGTCATTGGTTTTGGAGTTGGGATTCTTACTCCGCAACTTGACTTTATTCTCCTCAACGGCACGTAATTCAAGTTTACGAGCCATCGTGAAGGCCTCGTCAAAAGTGCGGAAGGTTTGAACCCTCAAGGTAGAAGAAATATGTTTAGCACAGGCTTGAGAGAAAAGTTCAATAAGCTCAGGCTGAGGTAAAGAAAATGAAAGTTGATTGATAAGGCTCCTCCACCGAGCGACGAAATCAGCAATAGATTCATCCTCGAACTGGCGAATAGAATAGAGGTCTGTGATAGAGACCTTCTTGGTGATATTGATGGAGAAATGATCGAGGAAGAGCTGGGCCAACTGAGTGAATGTAAGGATGGAATGGCTGGGAAGAGAGCTGTACCAGTCAAGTGCAGCACCCGAGAGAGACATGGGAAACGTGCGTAAGAGTAACGCATCGTCGTGGGCGATAAGGTAACAGGCATGTCTGAATGCCCGTAAATGTTGTTGTGGGTCTTCCTTACTCTGAAAACGAGAAAACTTAGGAAGTTCCACTGGTTGGGATATGGTCTGATGGGGACGGAAGGATGGATGGGCTCGTTACAGATTTGTTCGTACGAGAGAGTGTTGCGTGAGCCGGTAATAGAGGTCTCTAGGTTGGACATTTTATCCATCAGTATCTTGATAATATCTACTGACGGATTGGCGGATGGAGCACCTCCTAGATTGTGAGGCGCTTGAAAGAGGCTGGAAGAGGTATACGACGTAGTCGGTTGTACCAATAAGGGCGCAACGTACGGATGACTAGTCGTAGGGACGGAAGAAGTGACTAAAGATGGTTGGATGGAAGATATGGGTAGGTTTGATGTTGTCATGGGAGGTTGGTTAGAGGTAACATGGGCTAACGGATGGGTAGCCACCCTAGTGTTGATAGGAGTAAGAGTGGGCGGAATAGAGACGACCAGGTTTTGAAAGGGGGTAGAAAGTGGTTGAGTAGACTGAGATTGATTGGAGGCCGAAACCCCGGTGAAAGTGGGCCCAACAACGGAAGGAGAGGCCACACTTGGATGGTTGGTGAAAGGTTGGTCATTGGTTGAGGCAACAGCCTGGGTGTCTAAAGGTTGGACTACAGACGTTGTTGATACGACCGCAGTTGCGAGGAGAGAAGTCGGCATTCCATAAATTGGATTGCCAAAGGGGTCTCGCGTTTGGCTATTCGCGAGATAGTGTTGCAGGGCTTTAGTATTGAGGTCCAAGAATCGTGCGAAGTCTTGGTCCCCTTCTGGAATAATAGGCGTTTGGGGCGGAGATGGTCTGGTAGGAGTTTTTTCAGTTTCTGAGTTGAACTCCATTGTAGGGTTAGTTGTAGGCGGGGTAGACGGAAGAGGATGATGCCTCGCGTGATCGACTAGAGCCTTGGCTTGGCTACGAGTCAGAACCATTCAAGGCAAGGGAGAACATCCTCACAAGCTCAAACAAGCAGATAAGAACCAAAAAGATGAAGACACAAGCAGATCCTGAAACTCTAGAAATAAAATTTTAGGATTATAGTGGCTTATGCCTTAGAATGTGTATGTAGAGAAAGATTGGCTGAAAAAATGGGTCCTAGAAGAAGCAGTCTATGGATGGTCTCGGGTTTTGTTATGGTGCTCAAGAAGTCTGTGTTAGGGTCTGGTACGTGGCCTGGTGCTAAGGAGCAAGCTCCCCTCACTTCACGATTCCAGTGGTTAGCTGGTTTCGCTTAGCCAAGATATACCTCGCCTAGAGATTATACTCCGCCAGAGAACGGAGTGGGTTTCCCCCTTGGTGATGAAATCCAAGTAGGGTCACCGGGACGGGTAAGGTATCCGCTGGGGGATGAAATCCCAGTCGGGCCTTATCTCAGGTAAGTTAAAATGTTTGTTTTGTGCAGGTGGTTTGGTCGTGTAACATGAAGTGATCTAGATTAATTCAATATGTGATTTAATTACTATGTGTGGTCTAAGAGATGCAGGCAAACAGAAATGAATGCAGAGTGTTTTAATGTCCAAGTCGAAATGTTTGTTCGTATGAAGACGAATGGAGAAAGAGTCGAAGAATATAAGTTTAGCTAGTCTAGAAGTGCAAGAAAGAAAGAAATGTTCATTTTAGTTCTGCTTATGATGTCGTTTAAGAAGAGACGAAAGGAGGCGAAAAGGAAGAAACCTAATGCGCCTAAATGAACGAAAGAAAGAAAGAACCCGAGGAGGACCTAGGGTCCCACCGGGTGTGCCAGAATGTTTCTATGCAAAATTGCTTTCTACATTCAAAGAAGAAATAAGAAACTGAAATAAATGGTTAAGGCTAGAAGTACCTGATAAAGTCGTGCGCACCGAAATCAGACGTTGGAAGATTCTCCTCTTTGGCTGTGGAGGAATGACACCTGCGAAAAAGAAACTAAAACACGAGAAGACGTTAGTCAAAGATATGGTGGGTTGTCAGGCGAACGCCTGATCCCAGAAGTACGAAGACTCCCTAGAAGGATATCAACCCACTGATAAAAAAGAGCATAATATTGAACGAAAGTAGATGATAATGATAGAAATAAATGACAGAAAAATAAAAGGCGTACCTGATAAGTGGCACTGTTCTGCACAGTCGCCGGCGTCGGTCTCTGTGATGCCGGCGTCGGTTAGGGAAGGTGCCGACGTCGGTCAAGGTGCCGTCGTCGGTCGGGGCAGTGACCGGCGTCGGTAGGGGCAGGTTCTGGGAAACGGTTCGGGACAGGTTCTGAGAGAGTCGGGTAGGTTCAGGGAGAGTCTGGGGGGTTTGAACAGAGTCGGGATAGGTCTGAACAGTCGGGACAAGGTCTGATATGGTCAGGGTAGGGTTTGATAAAGACAAGGACGAAGTTTAGACAGAGTCGAGACAGGGTTTGATAAGGACAGGGACGAGGTTTAAACAGAGTCTGAGGAGTTTGAACAGTTGGGAAGACAGAAAATAAATAATAACTAAGAAATAAAATGAAATAAACAGAATAAAGACTTACTTGGTAGAAGACCCGATGAAAGCCGTGGTGTGCAGATTAGTTGATGTCGTAGTGTCGATGATTGCTCGGAGTTCGCAGGTTCATGGAGAAATTCGCAGGTTGGTTGCTCAGCGTTCGGTTGATCAGCGTTCTGGGATTGGATTCGAATGGCTGGCGGAGGTTGATGAAGGCGGGGGATGGGGACGGTTCCAGAAACAGTTCGTCAACCGTTTCGGGAAACCGAATGGTAACTGATAACGGTAAAGGGGAAGGTGACCGACGTCGGCGACATCGGTCGGGTAAAGACCGACGTCGGCAGATGCATAATGGGGATAGAGTCTAGCTTTCGCTCTGTGCTCCTCTTTACATGCTGCCAGGGTCAAGGTTGGTGAAACAAGTGATCGGCAAGGGTTCAATAGGTGAAGAAGAAAGAAGACGAGGAATGACCAGGGGAGTCGACACGATTTCGGTGTCTACAGTTATTTATCACTTTTAGTGCAAATCTTGTTCCTTGGTGCACAAATTAATCAAATTAATTAGAACGTTGTATTATTGGCTCAAAATTTAATTGTATTAGAATTAGGATGAAATGTTAGATACATTGGATATATTATCCCATTTAGGGTGTTTCCAACAAAAAATGAAAAAGGCACGTGTCTTGTGCAAGAAATTTAGTAGAAAAGAGCAATCCAAAGCACCCAAGTTAAAAAATGTCATTTTGACTCAAAATGATCTGATTAAATTTAGTTGTCTCATAAATTGAATTATCATATTTAGGGATACTCTATCCAAAATTGGCACTTATATATGATAGGTTCAAAGCTTTTAATGTGTTTCAATGTTTCTAGGAAAAATTATACATTTGGTATAAATTGGTTAAAATCCTAGTTGGAGGTCATTGGTGGCTAGTTATAGGTGTCGACATGATATGCTCTCCATGTTTGGTTAGGTAGACATCCTCCAAGAAGGGTTATCAAGAATCATTATTTCTAAGAAACCACTAGTCAAGGAGAATGTGGTTCTTACCAGTGCAACCAAAGGACCTAATGAATGACAACTAGGTAAGATGGTCAAACCTCCTTGATTTTATATTTCATTGATCATTAGTAACTCTTTAGTGCATAATTTCTTGGTAGATAGGGGGGCTAGCACCTCAGTAATGTCAAAGTCCATAGTTGATTAGCTTGGTCTAAAATATGAACCCCTAGTATAAAGGAGTTATACAACATGATGGTTCTTCCACCAACTCATCCTAGATCACTAGAGACCTCAACTTGACCATGCATGCTTTTCCTACTATCTCAGTGGTTTAATATGTGTTGATCCTAGATATACCTCCTCATTTTGCACTATTCATATCCAAAAAATCCATAGTAAATATTGGAGATTATCTTGTAGTAGATTGGTCATAAATGGCATTAATATATATATATATATATATATATATATATATATATATATATATATATATATATATATATATATATATATATATATATATATAATACCAAGGTATCTACTAAGGGTAATCACATTGCATAATTCCATATAGAGCCTTATTGGCTACACAACATAAATCTCAATGACACCATTATTGATAAGGATGAACATATCGTTGGTCAAGAATTAAACACTCACACTAAGGAGACATCATACATGTTATTAGATTAAATATAGAATGATAACCATTTTGTTAATCCCTTTAAATGAGATGAAGAGAGGGACATGGCTGTATACTAATTAAATGAAGAGAATCAGTCCATGCCATCCCTCATTAGACCTAAAAAATATCCTAGTGGTTCATGGAAATTATTCTTTGATAGAAAAGGAGGAAACATGGAGTGGGTATAGGTGTAATGATAGTTTTTTTGACATGGATTTTTAGCCTTTGAGGATATGTCAATGATCTCCTCATCCAAGTGTCACAATGGAAACACCTCTAGGCTTGTGGGTAGCCTAAGGATGAGGTGAATATCTAGATAGGGCTAGCTTCCTTGATGTACCACTTTGAATCCAAAATATAAATAAAATTAGGGGTGAAAATGGAAAAATATAAATTAAATAAAGATACTCTAAGGGAGGTGATACACCAAATAAATGATGACTTCTAACCAATAACATTTTACACATGAGAACAAAGGGAAAACTAAACATACACTTCTTTAGGCTATGTCTTCTGACATCAATGTTACATTATGAGGTTATCGATGAATGACTTAGGATAGGAGGACTGAAAAATAGGCCTTGGATGTTAATATTTATTGGAATAACTCAATCAAACTTGGACATATCCTTGAATACTTCACATGCCCTACAAGAAGAGGTTACAAATAGGTGAAAGAATGGAACAACATGCTAAGGAATCCATAGTTTTCACTAAGCAAGATTCATCATATAATTAAAAAAAATGAATAGTCATGAAAGAGGCAAAAATAATTATTCTTATTGATCAAATGGTATTCATTTGATCAAATGGTATTCATTTGATCAGGGCTTTTCCATACTCAAGTGGAGCATAGATTACAATGCCAAAATGGCTAGTTATTACAAAACTTAAGAGAGAGAGAAGAAGAGAGAAGCCCAATGGTCACAAGGACACCTATAAATATGATAAAATTATTTAATTATACATAAGAGAAGTATTTTGGATGACCCATGCAATATTAGGAATCACAAATGTCAATTAATGTCATAAACTTTATGAAACGTGGCATAAAATATCTCATTCAAGCTAAAACAAATACTAGTATAAATAGCCCTATTTAAATTCATCATAATTGATTAGGATCAGGTATAATGATTTTTATGAAGGGTAAGGAAATAATACATTCCTATACATACATTTTTTACAATCTTAGTCATCTAAAATCACTTAGAAAGGAGCTATCATCATCTGTAGTCTAGAAAACTCCTCTTGTATGCACCCTACCCACTTGTCTTCAAATTTGGATTAATTTTATCATTAAATTACATGGAAGGAAGTGAATTAAATCTATAAAGACCATACATGAACTTATAATCATTAGGAAGAATTTAAATTTATCTCACTTGAAGTTTTCCACCCTTCTCACTAGTTTGTCCAATATGCTAGTTTTGATTGGCTGATATGAAGCACCTAGTTTGGACACTTCAGAGTTTTTCATCAAAAAAAATGACCATAGTGAGTTATAAAAAGTATAAAAAATCCCTAAAAAATTTCTTTCATATTTAGACTCTTATTTTATCCTACACTACACAAAAAATAGTTAAAATAACTTATTTCTCACCCCATCTGTATAAGTCCATATAGCTACAAAGTGTTAGAGGGAGCTTGAGTGAGTACTCTACAAATTAAAATAGGTTTCATGAGAAAAATATGACATTAGGATAGCTATAAAATTCCATTTTCTCCATCAGGTCCTTGTAAGGGTTAAACAAGAGGCTTTTTAGTAATTTTGACTCTTAAGCTTTGTTCATAAAGCTTTGAGATTCAACCTACAAACAAATTCCATAAGGATGATCTTTAGGGACCTTGATAAGACCTATAAATTTCTTTGGAAACAATGTAATTCATTTTAAAATATATGATCATATAAAACTAGGCTATCAAGCTTATTTCCCTTGTTCCAATAGGTTTGATGGGTTTCTGAGCTAAAAATGTCTTATTCAAGGTTTATTTTTGCATGTTGAAATCTTGAACAAATCTATTGAGAACTCATTAACATGCTCAAATAGTTTTAAATGCTCATTCCATGTTGAAAGTGAAGGTGACTTATAATGTATTTATTATGCTCATGGCCCATTGGTAAATTGAAAAGATCATTGATAAACAAAACAAGACAAATCATAACCATGTTCATTTTAACCCCAAAAGTCCAAATGTGTATGTTTTAGAATGTTTTTTTTAAGCACAAAATGAAGTGTGCAAGATTGGACATGTTCATTTTAAACCCAAATTGAAATGTTTGTTATTAAAAAACAATCAAATTGATTTCCAAACCATCCTTTCAACTTTCAAAAACAAGATTATGAATTCCTACTTATAATATCTTTTTTGGATTGACAAATAACTTTGAAAAGTAAACACCTATTGACCCAAAGGTAAAACCTCAAGAAATAAATTCATTAGATTAGACATGGTTAGCAGCTTGACTTTATTAAAAAACTATACAACTTGTAGGTAAACTAATTGTATATTCTAAAAACTTAGGAAAAACATGTGGTTTAAAAAAACAATCATAAAAATTAGAGTTTGGATGACCATAAACCAAGCTCTAGAAGATGGATTATTAGCTTGCTACCCTACAGAGTGACCATCAATGGTTATACTTGACCTTTGATGGTTTAATTTGATCATCGATGGTTTAAAATGACAATTAGTGGTTAAACTAACTATCAATGGTTACTATGTAAACCTATGACAAAGAAAAATGGCAAAATAAATTTAAAAAATAAAATTTAAAGAGATTTAAACATCCAAGTGAAGATCTAAAAGATGCATAATGATATTATTGCTATGTGGGATGCATCGATCCCACTGGGCATGCCATTATGTAGACTAGGAATTTGACTCAAGATAGGATGGTTAGTACCATGTTAGTTCTAAAATGAAAATAAAATGAAAGAAACACACTAAATAGGATAACATCTCTAGGCCTAGTCACTAAGGGAGCTTATTGAGGAAAAATCATTTGAATACACAACTAGAAATGAAAAGAAATGAAAAATATGAACACAAAACACAAAATTACTACCAAATCCTTAGTTCAAAAGGCTCCTTATTTGTCTTACTCGGCTTGTGCTTTAAGAGATATTCTTCAATGGAGTGTGTCTACCTTCATCTCCTCTTGGTACCTATGGATTTGTAATGGCTTGGGATCAATAATTGGGAATAATAACACTAAATAAATATATGGTTTGAATTTATTTGGGAATGGTAACTTTAGCTTAAAATATCTTAAAATTAAATAGACAAGGCCTCCTATTTATAGATTTTGCAAAATGACCATAATGAACTTGAACCGTTCATCTTAAGATGAAGATGTCTGGCTAAGAATCCATTCAATTTTTTAGGCAAAAGTCAATAAATTCCTTCATAAATTTTGGGATAGGGAAGCATTAAAGAGTCATGGAAGGCCTTAATTAGGCATGGGAGAGATTTATGAGATATTTTATGAATTTATGGCCTAGGGATGTCTTCTAAGAAATGATGCCATTTGATGAGTTACATATT
>JARHVA010006168.1:402500-565000 GCA_037957365.1 Torreya grandis
TTTATTTTGTATGCCATGGATGTTTATTAAGTTTTTACAAGTTCAATCAATACCAAAGAGGCCAAAATTCACAACACATTTTGTTTGGTGTCTTAAAATGAACATAACATCATGTAGTTTCATTATTTCTACAAACTTTCATTTATTATGCCTTGTTTGTTTATTACTTATTTTCCTAAAAATAGAAATGCATGTATGCTCTCCCTCATCCCCTTTAGGGAAATCAGGTGATGAAAAGAGCTTTCTCATCACATTTGAGCCTATTCCAAGGTGTAAAAATAATGTCACCTAAGCTCTCCTCAAGATCACACAGTATTGGATGATTTAAAAGTGACCATAAAGTCTTTTTAATTGTCTTTTATTTTTCATGCATCTTTGCTTATGAAGGGTAATTTCATCACCTCTCATGAGTTCTTTAGGGAATCCTTGACCTGATAATTCACCTCTTAGCTTTATCTTCAACCCCTCTCCATGGAGGGGTATATAAATTGGGATCACCCCATTGAGATGGTTATTTTAGTAGTTAAACCATCTCCTAGTGCTAGGGTAAAGCCTGGGATGTATGATCACATTAGAAAGCACACTACACTAAGAGATCCATAGATGTACTAGTTGTAAAAGGGGTTAGAACTTTTTACAATAAACCAAGTATCAAAAACCTAATTAATGTGTTACTTTTTTTTGCATTTTGATGTGAAATTATTATGCATCTAATCTATCTAAAATGATAAAAAAACTAGTTAGTTTTAGTCAACCCCACTTTTCTACACTCTTGATAGAAATTTGGATGAGTTACTTGTATTTTGTTATTTTATTTCTTGGTGTTTTGAGACTAAAACTAATGTGTTTGTTTATAAACCATGTCAAAACCAATTTGTTTATATGTCACTCTTTTATCTAAAGAGTCATTATGCTATCCATTTTACACCACACTTGTGCCTTGATTTTTTTTCTAAACATCTTTGTGTGTGTGTTACTTGTTTGAGATGGTACCATTATGTTGCCTACATCATTATCAAGTTTGAGCCTTTGAGTCTTTGAAACATAACATTGATCACATTATTCAAGCATGCTTACACTTTTAGGATTATTAATTTATTTCAAAACTTGTTTACCATTGTGTCAAAAACCATTTGTTTCAAACCATCTCACATTAGCCATTTGGACCTTGTTTATGCATCGTCATGATGTCCAATCATGTCTAGCTTGTTTGGTTAAATCCTAGTTTTCAATGTTGAGTTTTTAATTAATCTTGTTAAGTTTGGATTCAAACATTGATTGATTTCTATTTAGGCCTCAATTTATGGGGCTGATATATAGATATTTATCTTTTGGGTTCCATAACTTGGGTTAATTGATTACCCAAACTTGATGACTATTTATTGTTTGTTTGTTCAACACCTATCTTCATCATTGTTTGTCTTTATTTGGGAGACCATAGTCTTTCTCCAAAAGCCTTTTCCCTTATGGCTTATGCTACCTGATCATGTTTATGTTTGATTCTGTGAGTTGAGTCTATGTCAAATTTGTTTCCAAACTTGTTAGATTAAATCAAATTCACATCAATACTTTATTTCAAGCCTAGGTTTTGACACCATTTGACCAAAAGACCTAGCACAGCCTATTTGAGCCTAGATTTTGACTCTGCATTTGGATAAAATACCTAGTGAATATTTTCCCTTTCTTAGTTTAGACCTTGTTTATAACACTTTATCCTAGACCTTTGACATGACAATTTTTATTCAAATTCTTGACCTTTTATGTGTATGAAATTTGATGTTAAACATTTGATGTTAGACTATTTTATGATAAGTATTAGCACAAACCATTTAGGAGAGACAACTCTATGTTCAAATCAATGTTTGGAGATACAAATATACCCCTTTTAACCAATTTAGACCAAGTTTGAACCATTTATCCTTTAAACATAGTTTTTTATAGCTTTTATAACTCTAAGCCTTTTTATTTTCAGAGCTTTCATCATTGATGAAGTTATGTCTAGCTACACTTATGGTAGAATCACATATAATCCAATTTATGATAGAATGGACACATAAAATATGACTAGAGAACCATACAGAGATAGATTTTCTAAGGATTTTTATTATTCTCCTTATAATACTCCATATGTGGAACAAGGTCAAGAACCAACTTACAATCCAACTCAAAAAATTGATTTGGATGATATGGTTTATGAGGAAGACTTAGACACTTTGGCTTGTGCAAGCCTCCAATCTCTACGACATTCTTTCATTATTCAATAATAAGTTATCGCTAACCCTCCTTTAGGCTATATGAGTTACCCAGCTCCATAATATCCAAGGAATACCATTACCATTCCAAAACCTCATCCATTGGCTTGTGAAAGTAACCAAGATCTACAATGCCCTAGCCTTATCCTTCTAGGACCTCATCCTTTGGCTTATCAGAACAACTAGGTTCCACAAATCTATACCATTTATATCTTAGGGCTTTGTCTTTTGGCTCATGCAAGAAATTAAACTCTATGATGCCCTATCATTATCCAACCACTTTCCATTATTCATCTAGTTTTGATCATTCCCAACTTTAGACAATCCCAGCTTTAGTTAGTTTAATTCCAATCCCAACCAATCCAATCACTGCCTATCTAATCGAGCCAATCATTTGAAGACCAAGGTGTGTTTAAAACTAGTATTTTCTAAATCATTGAAGACTAAGGCCAAGAAAACCAACTGATCTAATATGTTTTTGTTGAACCAACCATTTGTGATAAGTAAACCTATGATGAATCACCTTTCAATCTTATACCAGTTGTTAAGGAGTCTCACTCTGATAAGCCATTATTTTTTAGTCACTTCTTAATTATTATAACTAAATTTAGGCAAATCATTATCTCTACCATATGTTTATTTTTTAATATCCTCCCTCTAAAAATCTAGTCTCAATGAATTTGTATTTTGCCTTTTTCCTATCATTGAGGAGTCTCACTTTGACAAACCAGAATCTATGGATCCCATTATGCCATCATATGTTGTTACTTATCCAAAACTAAAAATTCAACAAGACATCATTGTAACAGAGTAAACATCATATGAATAGTCAAAGTTAGAGTTGGGTTATATTCTTGAACCAACATTTGATTTAGCATCAGAAGCAGAATCAACATCATACTCAACATTGTATTTAGATTCCCTTGAGTTAGACTCAGATTTAAAATAGAATACGTTCATGACTATTAAAATATTGGTTATAAATGCCTTACATATTAGTTTTAATACATTTATGATCCTTCTATGGTTTTGGAGGATGATTACTTTAGCATCGACATAGGTTCTCCTAGTATCTTCTACGAGGACTGTGTTTCCAACACCCATTCCATTACCACCAACAAACATATAAATTTAATTAGAATTCAATATCTAATGAATGTTGATTGGGACCAATAAAATCACACTTTTTTGAACTACATCCATGACAACATAGCAGTTGAGTAATATCAAGGAGGCCAAGACCACATCCATGTATTAGAAGAACACTTTCCTAGTGAAACCTTTTTAGAGGTGTTAGGGGATAATCAAAATTCAAACTCAACATTTTCTAGTGAAATTTTTTTAGAATCACTAGAAGACAATCAAATCCAAAAGTCAACATTCCTTAATGAAACCTTCTTAGATGCACTATGGGACAAGTAAGACAACTTCATTGGTAAAAACCTCATCGAGGTACCAATAGCTGAGTAAAAAATTTATTCACTTCTTGATGAAGACAAAGTAAAAAATCAAATCAATATAGCTTCATATCTACAACCTAAACAGATGGTAGCCACTCTCAGGATTAAACAATAGAATAATCTGGTGGTCCTAATGAGATAATATTCAAAATTCATTGACCCTGCCACATCTAAAGTTATGTTGAATCTGACATCAACAACATTATGTGTTATTCAAATTTATGATCTTCATTTTTTATCTTACCATTATACATTCCTTTATCACCCACCATTCCATTTAAAAATTAAACCTATCAACAAACTCTTATCCTTATTTACTATCCATGGTTGTACTTTATTCTACAAAGGATATGAAGGTACCTTATCTTGATGCTTAAAGGAAACATAATCAATGACCAATGAAGATCACAAAAACATTCTTTGCATCCAAATCTATAAGTAGTTCTTGATAGAGAAATTTTTAAGATGAGGTGCAAGTTAGCAGTTAACATGATCATGTATTATGTTTGTATCATTTATTGACTAGGACATGCATCTCCACCTTATTAGGGATAAACATATCAAATACCAACAACCATTACCTAGGCCAAAAACATGTATCATACCATTTCATTTAGTGTATCCATTTTCCATTGTCACATATCACACCCAATCACCCTATCACCTAGGGGCAACCCTCTTACCATTTTTTCTAATCTATCAAAACTCATCATTATCCTAAGAAAGACTGTGATGTCTTACCATATCATTCCTATCTAGACCAAAGCCTATTTTTAGTCATCCTATCCAATCCAATTTTGATCTTGGTTGTTTTGGTTCTTCCAACACTTTTTGTGAGGGGATTCTAATCAAGTTTCAATAATCTATCAAATCCATGTTTGTAATGACAGTCTATAAAAGTAGTGCGATAATTGGTTTGAGAAGATATATTTCATTTTTTGTCCTATATCAAGTTTATTTATGTGATCCTTATTATAACCACCTATGGGTAAATCAGTGTCTCTCCAATCTTGCTGCTAATTATAACTACCTATGGGAAAATTAGTATCATTGATCTAAACTATTATATCATAGTTATAACCACCTATGGGAAAATTAAGGACAACATGTATTTATCACGCATTGTCATATCACCTTACCATTATTTTTTTAATTTGACTGGCCATTTTCCATGTTTAAGAAATTATTGGGACCTAGTTGGTTTATCGTTGTATTTTGTGTGGACAGAATCAATGTGACTTAAGGCCATCTCAGGACTATGTAAGTTGGGTTCAATTCATGTCGAGGTCACCTCAGTGCCTAGTTATATGCACTCTTGTTATTTTACAAGAAACCTAGGCCAAATGCTCTTACCATTTTGGGAGTATGTATCTTGTCATTCTCTAACAAGTTAAGATACCTCAAAATTCCAAAACATTCAAATATTTCAAAATCTAAAAACATTTGTCCTGTCTAAGCCTAATTAGTTATCCTCAATCCACCCTATTAGGGTAAAGTCATTGTTATGATGCTTTCTTTTGATTCTATTTTTAGGATTTCCATTTCATTATTTATTTCAAGTTGTTTTTTATTTGTGTGCTTTCTATTTGTTTGTTTGCTTATTTGTTTGCTTTCAACGTTATTGCCTCGACTCAGTTTATATACATTCAATGGGTGATTCCTTGAGCACATTATTTTTGAGTATATCCATATTAATACATCAAGATTATCATCATGGGTTTTGTTGTCTTTGAAAAAAGAGAGATGGATGATTTATCCTACCCTTAAGTGTTATTTTTTGATTATATATATAGTATATGGCTCTTGCATATTTACAGGGAACCTCCCCTTGATGACAGGAGAGATTTGTCCCATTTTGATGTAGTAAACCTACACATTTGGTTGACCAATTTCCCTATGTTGTGGTTGAAGAGACCTATTTTTCTCATCAGTTAGCTGATTGATAAAATATTCACCCAATAGTTTTTGGTGACTCTGCTAGGGATTTACGTGCAATCTGAAGCCTCAACTTTTAGATTGAAGTAGTCCCTACCCTTATCCATTATAGCCTCTAGCGACTCCATTCTACATCTTACCCATTTTCATTATAGCCTTACCATCTCCCTCCACCTCCACACCAACTGGGTTGGAATGCGTAGTTTGAAGCCTCAAACTCTAAGCTGAAGTAGTGCTAGTTCTTTTCCATTTTTATTTTTACACTCTGGTAGATCTATGGTATACGTGAAGCCAAAGGGATAAAAGTATTATTGACCCTATATTAAAATTGGTACAACAAATTAATTTTGATATATTTCCTTCACCATCTCACCTCCAACAAACTAGGAGCTTTCTTCCTATTATAGTCAAGTTTCCATTACCAGGCAAAGCCTCCATTTTTGCTATTAATAAATCTTTGCTAATACTTACCCCTCTAAGATTTGTTATTCCACCTTTCCATAGTCATACAATGGCATTTCAAGGTCCTTGGGGTAACTCTTTTGGCCCACTCAATTTAACTCCACCTCTACATGAGTTACCATGTAGTTTAAGGAAAATTTTCCCCAAGTTCTATGGTGATGAGAAGGTTCATCCTAATGAACATATTGCAGCCTTCAGCATAGCTTGTGGCATAATAGATGTGGAGTATGAGGATGTAGCAGTCAGGCTATTCATGGAAACTTTACAAGGTGATGCTATAGACTGGTTCTATCATTTGTAGGCCCAGACTGTGATTGACTAGAACACCCTCAAAGCCAAGTTGGAAGCTAGATTCAAGCCTGTAGAAGATGCACATGCCCTACTACCTCAATTCACACAAATGAATAAGGAGCCTCATGAACCAATGAGGGATTTCATAGCCAATTTAAATAAGATGAGGAATAGGATTCTTGTAATTGCTCAGCCTACACCTGAGAATCTCAAATGTTTCTTCATCAACTCTCAGTTGCCTGAAGTAAGTTTTTTGCTGAGGCATGATGGCCAAATAGACATTTCTGTAGCTCAATATTTGGCCACTGAGGTGGAATATGACCTTATCTTGGTAGAAAAGATAAGGAGAGATCCTAACAGAGGTAAATCTTCTTCATCTTCTAAATATCCATCTATGAGTACCACTAATCTAATGGTGCAAAAGCTAGCAAATGAGTTACTAGCTCCTAGGAAGCAAATGGCCCAAGGGATATCTTCAGCTCTTTCATATAGAGATATGCCAAGAAGGACATTCCCCAATCAGTCATACCATGGCAGTTCTACCAAAAATCAAGGACAACCAAATCATCTTCCTCCCCCACAAGGGAAATTTGCCATTGAAGCACCCCCAACCAATTCAATAGTTGGATATCTCGAAATAGAATATGATTTCTCTTTCCAGCCTAAATTGAACCAAGAAAATGACATTGATCTCCTTGCAAAAGGCCAGGAAGAATTAGCTGGCAACTCCAACATTGGTTTCTTGAATTACCAGGATGAACCCAGAAGTGAAGGTAAAGTAGATGAGGGATCATATGTTGTGTTCACTCAGTCCAAGAATTAGTTAGCCTAACAAGATAATAAATAAGAATAGAGGAGTGACCTTAACTAGCAATTTCAATTTCTAAACGGGGAACCACTCTACCTTTCTAGCCAAAGGACCTAGTGATTGTAGGAAAGGTAAGTACATCAAACATCTCTACACCTTTAACTTCAAATTCATAGATCAGTCCTTCCCCTCCTAAAAAGTAGAAATATGAACTTCCTTCTTCTATTCCTAGTCCATTTCAGTCATTTGACATAATTGACCATGTCAAGAAGACTAAAATTCAAATGTCTAAATTTGAATTCTTACAATCCAATCCCAAGCAGTTGGATAGGTTAGTTAAGTGTGTGAAGAATAAAGCCATTCTTATAGGACAAGAGATTAGAGAGGTAACTTATGATTTCCTAAGGAACATGTCCATCCTAAATAATCTTATCATTACTCTTCTAGCTACCCCTAGGAAAATAGAGCCTTTCTATGTTTCCCTATTAATAAATGGTCATAAATTGAGTAATTACATCATAAACTTAGGTTCATCTGACAACATCATGCCTACCAAGGTGGTATAATCTCTTGGACTCATACTAACCAAAACCTTTGGGAGATGTTTCTTCATGGAGAATAAATAAGTACCTCTACTGGGACAAATCAAGGATGCCCAATTTGCATTTGTAGCATTCTCAGGCAAAAGAATCAAGATGACAATCCTGGTGGCTGATGTTCCAACATCATACAACATTCTTTTGGGGAAATTTTTTTGTAAGGATGTTGGTGGAGAATTGAGCATGGACCTATCTGAAGTGAGGATCCCTATCAAAGGCATCATGCAGAGGTTGCTTCTTAAAAAAGAATCAAAATATGTTGTCACTCAGACATCAGCCCTTAAAGCTCAAATTCTATTTGAATCTTTAGGCATGGGTAATTACTTCTTAACCATAGAGGATAATCATGTTTCAACAGATGAAATTCCTATAGGTGGCAATCTAGGAATCGACTCAGATGAGACATCAGAAGAACTGGTAGGGTGCAGTATAGATAAAAAAGAATTCCTCCTTCCAAGCAAAGATAAATCTAAGGAAAGATCAATTTTTGATGATGTTTGGATCCTAGAATTTGATGGCAGTAATTCTTCTACTGACTCAAGAGCTAGGATTGTGTTGATATCTCCTCAAGGAGGTATTTTTCCTTCTTCATACAAGTTGTAGTTCAACAACACCAACAACATAGCTGAGTATGAATCTCTATTGCTTGGATTGAAGGCTACTCAAGATAAAGGAATTAAACTCTTTCATGCCAAAAGAGATACTGAACTGGTGGTTTGTCAGGTAATGAACCTGTATCAAACCAAAAATGAGAGATTACGTTATTACTGCAATCTAGTATGGGATCAAATTGAAAACTTTGATGCTTTCAGCATCTTTGCTATAGCCAAAGAATTTAATGACTGAGTTGATGTACTAGCTATTACAGCAACTCTCTTAGTCCCTCACTTAGACTTCAAAGGAAATAGATACACTATCAAATTGGTCTTTCAACCAAGTGTGCTCGATAATTCCAATCATTGGCAAGTGTTCAATGGCAACAACCAAATCATCACCTTTTTGGAATAAAAAGATAGATTTGAATAGCTTCACTTTGAAGGTAGTAAGCTCCAGAAACTCAAATTAGCTCCTAAAATGAATTCAGATGTAGGTGAAGAATTCTTGCAACTAAAAGGGAATAAAATTCCCAAAGGACTATTTTCTCTTGAGAAACTATTTGACAAGCATGACAAGTTCATCAAATAGAAACAAATGGATTCAAGTTCTTCTTAGGGGTTCAATTAGATAAATTTGGTTACCAAAGAAAATCCCAAGATGGTAAACATTGGGAAGTGCTATACTCTAGAGGAGAAACTCAAATTTACTAACCTAATTTGCCATTACATGGATGTTTTGGCATACTCTTATGATGATCTGAAGTCACTCAGGCTTGAGGAAATTCACCATGAAATACCTCTCAAGGATGATTTGGTGCCTTACAAGTAGAAATATCGGTAGTATAATATAAAGATATTAGATACTATTTTGTCTAAGATACAGAAAATGTTGAATGCTAGGATAATTTTCCCAATCCATCATTCCACATGGATTGCCAATATAGTCCCTGTGAGAAAGAAGAATGGAAAAATTTGCATTTATGTGGATTTTAAGAATCTAAATCAATCATCTTTAAAAGATAACTATCCTTTTCCCATCATGGATCAAGTAGTTCAAATAGTGACAAGCTTAGAGATGTTATCAATGCTAGATGGCTTCTCAAGATATAATCAGGTTGAAGTTAGTGAAGTAGACTAACACAAGACTACCTTCACCACACCTTGGGGCACATTTGCATATAGTAAGAGGCCTTTTGGCTTGATAAATGCTGGCACCACCTTTTAGAGAGAAATGGACCTTACTTTCAAGGATGAGATGGTTAATTTCATTGTAGTTTATCTTTATGACTTGACCATATTTTCTAAGCATCGATTGAATCATATACGCCACTTACACTAAGTGCTGGAGCGCTGCCACCAAGATGGTATTTCCTTGAACCCCAAGAAGTCAGTTTTTGTAGTAACAAAGGGGAAACTTCTTAGACACATTATGTCCAAAGGAGGCATAAAGATTGACTTAGACAGAGTCAACTCTATCTAAGAGCTTACCTTGCCTACAAGTAAGATTGCAGTTCATTCTTTCTTTATAAAGGTGATTTTTTTATGAAGATTCATTCCTGAGTTTGCCGAGAAGCCTCACCACATTGTAGACATGATGAAAGGAAAGGCCACTTTTAGCTAGATTGACGAAGGCAAGTTAGCATTTGAGGATATCGAGACTGCCATTGCCCATGCCCCAATTCTAGTTTGTCTAGACTACAACAAAGAGTTCACCATATACAATTATGCTTCTGAACATAGGCTTTCAGTAATTCTAGTTCAATAAAATAAAGAAGGTATGGAATCTCCCATTTATTTTATGAGCTACCCTTTCAAAGCTCATGATCTGAAGTACTCAAATATGGAGAAGCATATTTATGCAGTGGTGAAGGTAGTCCAACATTTCCACTTTTACATCTTGAATTCTCACACTACTGCCTTAGTTCCTGATACCATGATCAAATCCATACTAACTTAGCAAGAGTTTGGGATGAAAAGAGGCAATTAGATTGTAAATATCTAGGAGTTTGATCTAGTCATCAAGACAATAAAGCTGGTACGGGGAAAAGGCCTATGCCAATTAATTGTTGATAAAAAACTAGAAGAAACAGAGCATGAAGAATCAGAGGTGGAAGACACACTGACAATCCTCTTTGTCTCTACCATGGATGAGTGGTATTCAGGTATTGCTCATTTCCTTACTTATGGTGAGTGTCCTACTCACCTATCTTACAAAGAAAGGAGGACTATCAAGTTGAAAGATACCAATTTTGTCCTTTGGGACAATGGCCTATACAAGAGGAGCCTTGATGGAGTGTTCCTTTACTATGTGGACAAGGAGCAACAAAGCCAACTTTTGAAATCCTTCCACAATCTATCTTGTGGAGGACATTTTTCTACCTTTGTGACTACCCATAAAATTCTATGAGCTAGGTATTACTGGCCTACTATTTTTCAAGATGCATACAAGTGGGTAAGGAAATGTGAAATATGCCAATAGTTTGTTGGAAGACCTAAGTTGGTTGCCCTACCTCTCAAGCTAGTGGTCATACATAAACCATTCCAACAATGGGGAATTGATTTTATTAGAGCTGTATACCCATCTTCAAGTGTTAGACATGATTATATCCTTATAGCAACTGACTACCTCACCAAGTGGGTGGAAGCTATCCCAATTAAGCATGTTATTTCAGAAGTAGTGTGCAATTTCCTCAAGGAGAATATCATTTCTAAGTTTGGGGTCCCAACCAAGATTATAATAGACAACATAGCTTCTTTCACTTCTCAAGAGATTACTCAATTCTATTTTTACTATGGGATCACACTCTCTCACTCTTTTGATTACTTTACACAAGGGAATGGACAAGCTAAATCAAGTAACAAGAACCTGATGACTATCATCAAGAAGCTGGTGGATGACAACCAAAGGACATGGCATAAAGCATTGGTTGATGCTTTATGGGTAGATAGAATTACACCAAAAAGGGAAATTGGTACATCTCCTTTCCAACTTCTTTATGGGCTCAATGTTGAGATACCAATCACCCTAGAATTGCCAGTAGTAAAACTGGCTAAGGCAATTGAAGATCAGACATATGAAAACTCCATTGATAAGAGGATCATGTACCTTACTGAGCTAGATGAGCAGAGAACTATCATGGTGGACCGAATTGTTGCCCATTAAAGTTTGGTGAAGAATCTATTTGACCAAAAGGAAAAACACTATGATTTCCAAGTTGGAGATCAAATTCTATTGTGGGATAAAAGGAGAGAACCAAAGGGGATGCATGGTAAACTCAATTCCCTATGGAGAGGCCCATTTACTATTCATCAACTCAATGGTGAAAATAGTTTCTTGCTGAAATATCAAGATGGTATGCCCTTTTCATTGCCTCACAATGGGTAACATCTAAAGCCCTTCAATCTATGAAGTATCATAAAAGATCGGCTTTTATATATGTATATTTGTATAGTATTTAGTTCTTTTTGTGATTTTTCAATTTCATTTTTTAGAGCCTTTCTTTTTGGGTAGCATGACTCCATGGCCGAATGGCATACTTCAAGGCACTGGAGATTCTAGTTTCTACTCCCCTTAGTTGTTCTAAGTTTTCAACTAAAGGAAGTTCCCCAACTAGAGTTAGCTATTGTCCCCAAAAATGTCAACACATTTTTGAGACAACATATGAACTATTTTGGTCCAACAGACCAAAATCCTCTCTCCCCTTCTCAAAGATTGTTCTAGGTATTCAAATTCTCCATTTTTCAAGCTTTTTCAAGTTTTACGAACTTAGTTCTATAGAATCTATAGGTTTGAATCTATGGAATCTGTAGGCTAAGTTTATAGACTCAGTTCTATAGAATTCACAAGAAGGAATACATGGACTTAGATCTATAGACTCCACTAGTTCTATAGACTCATTTCTATGGACTTTGTAGGCTTACATCTACAAACTCTATAGATATGTTTATACAAACTCAAAATGCTTGAAATTAGTAGGTTCAATAGGTTCAAAGGCTTCTACAGATGAGTTCAATAAAAAGAATAAGTTTCCAACACTTAGTCAATTTTAAGGTTGGTTCAATGACTTGGTTTAACTAAAAGAGTTCATCGGCAAGATTCTATGCAGTGTTTGAACCATTGAACCATTGAACTGTTGAACCTTGAACCATTTTGGTTCAACAAGTTTAATGGGGTCAAAGGTTTAATTTCATCATCAAGAGTTAAGTGCTTTGGCAAAGGTTCAAAGTTTAACCACTTCAACGTTCAATGGCCTCAACACACTTATCAAAGAGAAGAAGGTTTAAACCATTGAACCGTTGAACCATTGAACCACTTTGGTTCAAAGTTTTAATGGGTTCAATGGTTAAATAGGTTCAATGGCCATATGGTTCAATGCATTTGGTTTAAGAGATATAAAAATACTTATTCAAGTAAAGAGATTGAATTGATTGAACCATTGAACCAAAGTTGGTTCAATCGATCAGTTCAATCAGTAAGTTCAAGGGGCTGACCCAAAACAAAAGGAAAAAGTACCCTTGCAGAGGGTAGTGAACCAAACCAAGTGCCCTTGCATATAGTGATGAACCAAACCAAGTGCCCTTACAGAGGGCAATAAACCAAGCCAAGTGCCCTTGCAAAGGGAAGCGAGCAAAGGCAGACACAAGGAATTCCTTCAAAAAAGTTCTTGTGACAAAATTGTTAAGGATCATTTCCTTCAAACAAAAAGTCCAAAGGAATTCCTTTAAACTTTTTTTTGAAGGAAAAGCTTGGTATAAAAAGCCCAAAAAACCAAAACTCAGTGAAAAAAGACAAAACAAAAGAATTCCTTCAAACTTTTTGTTTCAAGGAAAAGTCTACCAAAAAAGGAAAAACCTACTGAGAAAATAGAATCCCAAAGGCCACATAAAAGATCCCAAAGGGTAGGTACCCTTATGGGAGGGTCTCACCAAGGAAACTAGACCATTTCTCAAGACCTTAAAGGGCAAGTTCCCTCTGGGAAAGATCAAATCTCAAAGTGTAGTGGAAGTTGCCACGTGTCACTTACAAAGTGCAGTATAAGCTACCACGTGTCCCTTATAAAGTTGAAGTGGAAGCTGCCAAGTGTTGTCTATCGAGACATAGTTTCTAGTAACTTTTAAAATAATGGAACATGCCATGTGTTATCTACAAAGCTTGGTGGAGGCTGCCAAGTGGCAAAATCTGTAGCTTCTTGCTTTTATTGAGTAAGGATTGTGGTGGGTCCCAAGTGAGTGGCTAAACTTGAGTGGAACATGCCATGTGTCATCATCCATGTGAATCCAAAAGAGTCCTAAATGTTTTTATAGTGTTTCTATGAGCTCAATGGAAGCCACCACGTGTCGTCTTCTGCAGGACTCTCAAAAAGCACCTAAAGCCTCTATAAGTTAAGCAGATTCTGCCATGTGTCCTTGCCTATTTCATAGTAGAGGATGCCAGATGTCATTTGTTAAGAACAGTGGAAAATAGCCAAAACAAGTGGAAAAGACATGAAGAAATTGCTGAGGATGATGGGCCCAAAGCTGTCAAATATAGAGAAACCAAGTAGCCATTGGATTTCAAATGATGATGAACTCAAAGATGTCAAATTTGTGGAAATGAAATAACTATTGATCCTTAAAGAATTAAACACAGACACTGTGAACAAATTTAGTGACCAGCTAAAGAGATAGCCTGAGAGCTTAGATCACACAAAAAAGGGGAAAATACAACCAAGAAAGGGGGAACGATGAAGAAAGATCAAAAATATTTGTGCATGGGATATGTTTCTAGAAGGTGAAGCAGTCCACCAGGTGGACATCGAAGAGCATGAACATTCAATGGCATGGCCTATTTTTCTACATTGAATAGAGTGAATAATTATGCACACATAAGGAAACACATTAAGTGGCCCATATTTAAGACTGACACCCGATTCCAGCATAGCCCATGGATAGAATTTAAGATGCATTAAAGGCATTGAATACATTGTAAGCCATTTTTGTGAAATAAAGCACCCAAGTCTTTCTTGGAGCACTATATATTGGACTCTCTTGTTATTTTAGAGATATCTCTCTCTATTATCAAAAAAAAAACTCTACCCAAATTGAAAGGTAGAATTGAGACTTTGAGCTCAGATTGTTGATTATATTTCATTATTTGAATAAGAAAACAAGTGACTTTTAAGACTTTGTGCTGGAATAGCTTGGTTGTTGGGGAAATTATTCTTATGCCTGTTTCTTTAATACATTTTTTCTCTATTTAATTAAATAAGCAAAATTAGTGAAAATAATCAGAAAGGTGTCTTGAAGCCAACTATGGAGAGACTTTGTGCTCCCAAAATTGCCTTTAGTGTGTTTTCTTTCTATTCCTGTGTAGAGGATCTTGGGATGACTTTGTGACCTCATTGTCCTTCGTATCTCACTCTTGGGTAATTAAGGTGGAGACTTCGTGCTACATCTCAGTTTATTGTGTTATTACACCTTTGGTTACCAATTACTTGTCACTACCTGAAAGATCTCCTGTTATTTCCTACAAGATCACTTCTGAAAGAAGAGAAGTGCCTTTAGTGTTTTCACCAAGATTTTCTCCTCTATTTTTTAAAATCATCTCTAAAAAAAGAGAGATGAATGGTTTATCCTACTCCTGAGGGTTAGTTTTTGCTTATATATATATAGTATATAGCTCCTACATAGTTACAAGGAACCTCCCCTTGATGAGAGGAGAGATTTGTCCCCTTTTGATGTAGTAAACTTGTACATCTAGCTAACCAATTTCCCTATTCTATGGTTGAAGAGACCTATTTTGCTCATCAGTTAGCTGATTGAAAAAATATTCACCTAACAGGTTTTATCATTGGTGTGTTATTTTCAAAAGTTTATTAGATTGGGAGTCAGTCCTTACACATATTTTGGCCAAGTCCTCATGATATTCTATCATGATGGATACTGTGACATGCCAAAACAAAAATTAGCTTCATGAAGGTCTATAATCAATGGAGTTACTAAAGTTTTTATTTGGTATCTTGGTAGAGCCTTCAACCCACCTTGATCAAATCAACCCCATTGACCATTCTAGTTATATTATTTTTAATAAGGATGAAAATCTCCTCATTGGCAGGTATAACTAAATCATTTATATTGATCAATGTTATTCTTAAATCCATCCCTTTGCATCCTCATATGCCTAGTTGTTTGTGGCTTCTTTAGTCATTAGACCATCATATCTATGTTTGTGCCTACTCATCTTTAATCTATTTTTTGAGTTATATCTTTGAGTTATGCTTGATAATCAGCCCTAACTAGGGCACAACCATATCAGACAACATTTTTATAAAATCTAAGTCCTAATTATTACAACTACCTATGGATAAATCATTATTTAAAATATTATTCCTAATTATAACTACCTTTGGGCAAATTAGTACCTTTTGAATCAATGTATATAAGTATTTTCTCATTTTGATTAATCTCAAACATGGGTTAATTCTACCTTTTTCTTACATATTTTTGAGGGACCGTCCATCCACATATGTGATGCCCACTCCCTCAAGGGGGCATCATCATAGGGTTTCCAAACACTAGTTGGAGATTTTTACTCAATCATCATCTTCCTTTTGGCATAAAGGTTATTTCTCATTATTTTAGAAGACAATACTATGCCTATAGCTTGCAACATCTTCCCAAACAAAGGCAAACAATAGAAACCTAAAACTATCCACCAATGACCTCCAACCAGGGTTTTGATTAATTTATACCAAAATGCACAATTTGGCCTAGAAACATTAAAATGCATTAAAATATTTGAGCCTATCATATAAAAGTGCCAATTTGGTAAGAGTATTCTTAACTGGGGTAATGCAATTTATTAGAAAACTAACTTTGATCAAATCATTCTGAGTCAAAATGACATTTTCACACTTAGGGACTTTGCATTGCTCTTATTTACCAAATTTATTACACAAGACACAATCATTTTTTATTTTGTGTTGGAAACATCCTAAACGGGATAAGAGATCTAATGAATCTAACATCATATCCTAATTCCAATCCAATCAAATTTTTAGCCAATAGTATGACACTCTGATCAATTTGAATAATTTGTGAACTAATGGCCAAGATTTACTCAAAAAGTGATAAATCATGTTTAAATATAATTAATTTAAATCATGAGCGTAATTAATAATTACATGGAACTTGTTGAATATTTCTTTTCATAAATTGATATTGAATATATACATCATCAAATGACATCATTTTTTGGAAAGACATCCCTAGGCCATAAATACATAAAATATCTCATAAATCCCTCCCATGCCTAATTAAGACCTTCCATGACTCTTTAATTCCTCCCTATACCAAATATTTATGAGGGAATTTATTGATTTTTTCCTCAAAAATTAAATGGATACTTAGCCACACATCTTCATCTTGAGATGAATGGTTTAAGTTCATTATGGTCATTTTAAATAACTATAAATAGGAGGCCTTGCATATTGAATTTTAAGATATTTTAAGCTAAAGTTACCATTACCAAATAAATTCAAACCACATCTTTATGTAGTGTTATTATTCCCAAATATTAAGCCAAATCCATCACAAAGCCAAAGGTGCCAAGAGGAGATGAAGGTAGGCACACTCCATTGAAGATCTCTTAAAGCACAAGCTTAGCAAGCCAAAGGAGCGTTTTGGAGAAATCAGGGATTTGGTAAGAAGTTTGTGTTTTGTTTTCACATTTCTCATTTTTTTCCATTTATAGTTGTGTATTCAAATGGTTTTTTATCTCACTAAGCTCCCCCTAGTGATCAGGTTTAGAGATGTTATGCTAGTTAGTGTGTTTCTTTCATTTTGTTTTCATTTTGGAACTAACACAATACTAACCATACTCTCTTGAGTCAAACTATTATTCTACATATCCCACATTTTCACACTCACATTAGAACTTTTCATTTGTTCCACAATGTGGATGGGTGAACCACTAACCTTTGGTTGTGTTTTGGGAGCCACAACTACACCTTGAGTTTGTATGTTTTGGGGAACAAACACATTCCCCTAATTTTGATTCCTTGGAGATATTAGAACCTTTGGAATAGTATCAAGTTCATTTGGATTTGATATTAAAGGAGTAATGGTAGGAACCTCTTTGACTACTTCTTGGTTACCAGCTATGTTCCTTATTTTAAACCTTGTATTTATCACCACTAGAATGTATGTTTGGATAGAACTATCCTACTGACTGAGTGTATAACACTCCTCTTTCTCATAATTCACCATTTTATCTCCCAGTTGGTTTTATCCTTGATCATGGATTTGACCTTGTTAAGTATCTTATGGTTTTATCATCATGGGTACCTCTATGTTATGAGTCATAAGAGCTTGATTGTACCCATGATTAACATCCTACTATAATTGATCATTAAAATCTTGGTTGAAGTCAATGTTTATGATAGTGGATTTCCTAAAATACTAATTTGAAGGCATGGTATCATCATCTTCTTGAGAAAAATTATTCTAAATGGAGACCAAAGTGCTGGAAGTGCTTATAACATTTGGATTATAGTTGTTTTTCCTAACATAGTTAGGTTGCCCTTGTCCTTGGTTTTGACCCTGGCCTTTTCCATGAAATATTCCTTCATAAGGTGGTATATTTATTTGATAAGCTTACTACTGAGGTTGATATGAGGATTGATAAGGCCTATTAAAAGTTTTTGCCTCTTAACATTCACTAGTTCATTTCCTATAAATTGGAACATGCTCTTAATCTCTTGATAGTTCTTTTATTCTTGGGAATCACTAGATTGATTAGGGGAATCATTTTATTTCTAGGGTAAGGGCATAGCATCAATTTTAGGCACAAGATGAATGACATAAATGGGATTAATATAAATATGGGGTGGTCTAATCTTAGGGAACATTGGCATTGGTGGTCTAGGTGTAATCTTTCCATCTTGCACCAGATAATTTTTTCCTCTGATTGCCACCTCATATGCATTTGGAAATGTGTTTCCTCTCATGGACTAGATCATTATTAAAATTTTACTATTAATTTATCTTAAATAGTATAGGATGGCAAAGTTAGGGGTAAGCCTAATATATACTATAATTATGTCCCAAGTCTTTTAAATCCTTGTATTGATGTCTTATATGAATTCATGATAGGATATTTTTAGTGTAGTTAATTACTATGTAAGTGACAAATGGTCACTCTTATTCTCAAATATTTTACACAATGCATCTCTTAATTAATCAAATGATGTAATAGAATACTAATCTAGGGCTTTACCTTTGAAAGAGATGGTTAATAACCTAATTGCTACATTTTCCTCATTGATATCATGAATGTTGTAGAAGTTGGCTATATCCATGAGGTGATTAGAAGGGGTTGTAGCTTGATCTCCAATAAAATAAGGGTCACTTTTAAGATTTGCTACTAGAATAGGATCATATTTAGGGAGGTCCAGAGGAATTTGACCATTAAAGGCCATAAAGGGGAAAAATCTAGGGGCTTCCATGGTGATGAAAGGGTTTAACAAAGATCTTCTTATGGGGATAATATTTAAAACTAAATTAGAAATAAAATTACCTTTATATTTATGTGTGTTAGTAAATATTGACCTCTTTACTGAGTTTAAAGGCATATTAATGAATTCAAAGGAAATACCTCTAGAATCTAAACTTGTAGTCACCTTTGGCATGATATGTAGTTACTAATCTACTACTATAATGTTGGATATTTTTTGGAGTCACCAGATGTTGTTATTTAAAATCTATAACTGTTGAAAATTGATCAAACCAACATCAAACTTTGAATAGTCTTATTTGAAATATGTCCCACTCAGCATGACATAAAATGTTGCATCATAAATTTACACCCTTGGATAGGGTTCTTTAGGCTCTCTCTAATTGAGATAAATTATAGGAATAACCCCAAGTTGTGGGCCACGTATGGTGGGGTTGGACCTCTAGGGAAGGCTAAATTCCTCTTGATGGATCACCTATACTAATGTTTATACTGAGAAAAGGATTAAAAGTAAGAAAGGTCTCCTAATAAACTTAGTTGGGTGATGTACCAAATTTAAATGAGAACTCACATAAGCATGAAGTAAACAATAAGGAAACATAAGACAATGTTATCTCACATAATTTCATGAAACTAGTTAGTTATAAATATATTTCATAAACTAGGTTCAGGAAGCAATGGTTGAAGGTAAAGAGGAGTTTTAAGACTCACTAATAACTTGTATCAATGACTATATTAGACTTGTAACTAACTTGAAGACACCTATAAATGAGAAAGAAAAAATGTAGTGGGCATGGAAGATTCTCCTTCATAATGTCATCATTTATAAGCTTTGATACACATAATTCAAAGGGGAAAGATAGGTAGAGAAAGTCTTTATTTCTTCAAGAGGTCTTTCATACAAATTTTGATAAGGTCTAACCTTATCAAATAAGAGTTTCTACTCCTCAAAATTGAGAGAGAATATCTTATCAAAAGTGAGACCCATTACAAATGAAAAAGAATAAGAGATATAAGAGAAAGGAGAGAGAGAGGGAGATCACACCATCTAAGATCATTAACTAAGTTTCCATCCTTCTTGATTTCATAACCATATTTGATCCAATTAGGACTAAAAGGCCTTAAGAAGAAATAAATGGTCCACTATTCTCTCCAATCCCTAGATCCCTTTGCTTTGATCTTCTACACCTTCTCCACGTGATTCATTATGAGGGCAAGGTCATTATATCTATGGACTTGACAGAGCCAAGCCTAAGTCTTATTTAGCAATTACAAGTACCTATTTGTAAAATCTATAGCTATGTTAAAAGATAAAAACACTTTTTTATAATTAGCTATCCCTACTTAAAATCCTAAGCATATGTCTTACTATGGATTGAAAACCAATCCAATTATTTATTTTTCTATAGTCAAAATGTTAATTAAAATCATAGAGACTGTATAGCTTCTTTCTTGAACCATATTAGGTCTAAAAAAACCTATTATACCTTTGAAACTTATGAAATATAAGAACTTAATGTACATGACATTAAAAATACAAGAGAACTGAGTCTACATGCTTTGGATCCCCCAACAAAGGTCTTGATTAAGCATCAATGGCATCCTTTGAAATATTTACCCTGGTTCAACCTAAGGTCACTTTTCTCTTTATTAAAGTCCCTTATCTTTCAAATTTTAATTTTAGCCAATGATCTTAAACTAGGCCTTACATATTATGACATCTAATAGCTCCTCATTCATTCTCTAGATAATTTATCAAATCCATAATTTAATGTGCCTACAATACATGGTAGCCTTGCATTTGATCTAACCTTGTTAAATTTTTGACCTCATACACACCATTTATATCCTTTGTTATGATGGATCACGTACCATTAATTTACCTGACAACTACCATGGTTATGACACTTAGCAACTTCTCATTCATTCTTAATATCCTCTAACCTTTTGACCTTCACTTGGCATTAATCTAATTTGGTATGATTTAATGTGCTCTACTAATTTAATGTGATTTTGAAATGTGTCAATGGTAATTGATCAATTCTCCTCATGTTAATATCATCTTCTCATCAAGAACACACTCCTTTCCACTCACTACTTGATGAGTGAGACACCTTTTAATTTGACCCTATTATAGGTGTATTTTAATTTTGAAACTTGAGAATTATGTTTGATTATCCTAACTTAAACCCCTTTTAGGTCATTTGTTATATATATGGGCTATAATTTACCTTTGAAGGTCTTAAATCACCAATTAGGCATCAAGTTTAAGGTCACTTATTTTATTGGATACCTTTCCCTTAAGACCTTGCCTATAGGTATATTAGGCTTGTTAAAGTTTGGAAAAAAATTAAATGATCCTCCCCTAAGAATTTAAAGTCATTCCATATAGTTTGGACATGCACCTTCACTGTGATTGACACAAACTTCCACTTAGACACCATGTTTTGAATTACTTTCTACATATGTAGGCTGACTATGTTTGACTTGTGTAGTGACCCCTATAGGTGTGTAGCATGAGGATAAAACACATTTTACTATCTCCTTTATGATATATATACTCATTATTTTTCCCATCAATTATAAAGGTTAAATTTTTTTATTGAAGCTTGTCACTTTTCTTTTGGAACTTAGTGATGAATGTAGGTTTTGGAGATTGGCTATAGGTGACTAAACCTAAGCCAGTTATACAAAATGTAGGTGGGTGGTTGGTCATAATACACAAACCATGGTATTTTTAAATTATTTATTATGAGAAAATAACTTCCTCTAGTCATATATTACCATTACTTCATGGTGTAAAAGTTAAATTACAACTTTGGGTCTCTTTAAGACTCAGGCCTGCAGATAATACTACTTGTATTTACTATCTTTTCAAGCAACTTTGAGCCCTTAAACCATCACACACCATCAAAATTATTGACTTATTCCTTGGTATGAATCATTTATCTAATAGGGTATATCATATTTACCCACTTATATGTCTTAAGACCCTTGGCAGACATGTTTTAAGAGGCCTACAACAACCCCTAGGACCACTATTTTCATTTTCTAGGGAATGTGTCTGTATATTAGTCCTCTTATGTTTTGAAAGTAATCCTTAATTACATATGTCCATAATAAATTTAAATAAAATCTAAAATGATGAACTCTAATGAAATAATACTTTGAGGATAGTTCCATTGCTTGTTTCACTCTTCATAAAGAGTCCTCTTCTCCCTATAAACATTTCTTATAGGTTACCAATATCAGACATAGGCAGTAATTTAAGAGAATTGGTAGTGGATATTAAAATTGATACTAATGGATACCAATTCTAACTTTATTACCTTTAAATACATCCTTAACCTTCAAAATTATTGAGACCAACATCAAGTCTGATGTCTTATCATGATGTCATCATGATAAATTGTATGTGCACTTTGGAAAGTATGGAGGCAATATGTGAAATGTATCAATAGTGGCATTGTGACCTTGACATATTAATAAGTGGTAAACTTATTAAAATATTTAAATTAAATCTACACACTCTAATTATTTTCAACAATTGTAAACACATCCTATTCAACATGAAAATATCTTCCAAGCACTTCTAGGTGGTTGTCCATGTCTAATTATAAGTGTATACATAATTAACTATCCTTAGGATCCTTTTGTGCTACTTGGGGTGTCAAATATAACTTATCATGAAAAAAAAACGTGAAAAAACATTTTATAATCTCCATTTATATTCTATAAACATGATTAGATCTCAAACATCATGACTAAAACTAAGATAAGGAAGAAAGTTGGATATGAGTCTACGTAGCAAGACTGGGTGTTTAATCAAAGTATGGATCTATGAGAAAAAACCATGGAAAGGAGTGAAATTTATGGCATTGAACCATGGAAAAAACCATTTCCCATTCATATCAATCCCCTTTAGAGAATACAACTTTCTACAAGTAGTGAAAATGATTTCCATCACACTTGGGACATCAACTTGCAAATTGAACCAAAAATCCCATGATATATTTTAAAAACATGAAAATAGGAATGGAAATAATGATAATAGGAATTCAAAATCATCTAGACCTAATCTTGGTAGCTATATTTTTTAGACTGCTCCAAACTAAGGAAAAACCTATAGGGTGCATAGATAAGCAGGCAGAAAAATATAGTCAACTTCATGAGGATGGTTCATGAAGCACATTATAACATTATTATAAATTTTTATATGTAAATTAATTTATTTAATTTTTAAAAAAATCCACCAAAATCATTATCCATGAAACTTCTTGTGATGTCTGTAGTAAGCAAAAACCTAAAGGCCACTTCAACTTGCCAAGAAGGGTGAAAAGGGAGTAAAATGGTTTTGAGTAATAAATGACACTTATAAAGTAAAACCATTATGTAATTAAGCATTAAGAAGATTAATTTGCACCTAATAACCATTTCCCACATGGCACACTTACCAAAGAGGTTGTATAAGTGTAAAACACATTTTTTCTATTAAGAAAACTCCCCTTTTCTGCATAACCTACCACCTTTTATTGTTTTTATTAACTTAATACTTCTAAGGACACATGGGAAATTACATCAATTTTTTTAACCTTCACACTTCCTAATAAATTTTTACAACTCAAAAAATACTCAATTTTAACCCCTAAAATGACTCAAAAGGACATGTTGGCTAATGAAATTGATGACTAAAGATAATATAACATTTAATGGCATCAAATTACATATTATATACTTTATGACCCAATTTTATACCCCATAAAACCTCTAAAAACCAATTTTTTTACTTATAGGTGCACTAATTTGACTTAAAAGTCAAATTTGGTAAACAAATTGGTGATTCATAGGGGTAGTATTTCTACTATACTAACTATACCATTAGCCTTATTAGTCTATTGGGATTAAGAGTAATCTAAAGTCTAATAAAAAAGGAAACCTTTGACCATTTACCACCAATATAATACCACTAATTACCTCACCCACTCAAAGTAATGACACCTACAAAAAAAGACAACAAACATGTGCTTCATGAGCACTTATGGAACACACACTAAACTAAACAAAATAACTCTAACTCTAAATAACTTGAGATGAGAACATCCTCTTAAATCAAAGGGAAAATTTGTAACTCTTCTTACTTCATGACCTAAAGGATTTAGTGAGACATGTAGCCTTTTTATCCTTGGCATTGATGCCTCCAACTTTCTTATTATGTTTTCCAACTCCATTGGCATGATGTTCATTAAAAAAAAAGGAGAATAAAACATGTTGGCCATAGAAATGAAATTTTATTGCATCCAAATAGCTCAAACCTTTTCATGTAGATACTCAATTATAACCTTATCCAATATTTACATAGGGATCTCAATAAGATTGGATTTATTCTTAGCTACAAGTTCTTCTAGCTCATCAAGGAGATTTACATACTCTATCCAATCTTATCTACAAGTTATATTCAATTCATGTTCTGGTCACCTCATTCCCCTTTTCTATGCACTCTTGTTGTTTTACAAGCAACCTAAGCTAAATTCTCTTTCCATTTTATTAGTAGGTATCTTGTCATTATCTAACGAGTTAAGATACCTCAAAATTCCAAAAGCATTCAAATATTTCAAAATCCAAAAACATTTGTCCTGTCTAAGCCTAGTCAGTTATCCTCAATCCACCCTATTAGGGTAAATTCATTGTTAGGATGCTTTCTTTCGATTTTGTTTTTAGGATTTCCATTTATTTGTTTATTTCAAGTTATTTTATTATTCGTTTGTTTGTTTGCTTGCTTGTTTGCTTTCAACACTATTGCCTCAACTCAATTTATGTGCATTCATTGGGTGATTCCTTGAGCACGTTATTCTTGAGTCTATCCATATTAATACATCAACATTATCATCATGGGTTTTATCATTGGTGTGTTATTTTTAAGAGTTTATTAGATAGGGAGTTAGTCCTTACACATATTTTAGCCAAGTCCTCATGGAATTCTATCATGATGGCTATTGTCACATGATAAAACAAAAATTAGTTTCAAGAAGGTCTATAATCAATGGAGTTACTAAAGTTTTTCTTTAGTATCTTGGCAGAGCCTTCCACCCACCTTGATGAAATCAACCCCATTGACCATTATAGTTGTATTATTTCTAATAAGGATGAGCATCCGCTCATTGGCAGGTATAACTAAATAATTTCTAATGATCAATATTATTCTTATATCCATCCCTTTGCATCCTCATATGCCTAGTTTTTTGTGTCTTCTTTAGTCATTATAGCATCGTATCTATGTTTGTGCCTACTCATCTTTAATCTATTTTTTGAGTTATATCTTTGGGTTATGCTTTCTAATCAGTAGTAATTAGGGAAAAACCATATCAAACATCATATTTATCCAATCTAAGTCCTCGTAATGATTATAAATATGTATGGTTAAATCATTATTTCAAAAAAAATTCCTAATTATAACTACCTTTGGGAAAATTAGTACCTTTTAAATCAATGTATATAAGCATTTTATCATTTGGATTAATATAAAACATGGGTTAATTACACCATTTTCTTACTTATTTTTGAGGGACCATCCATCCACATATGTGATGCCCACTCCCTCAAGGAGGCATCATCATAGGCTTTCCATACACTAGTTAGATATTTTTCCTCAATCATCATCTTTCTTTTGGCATAAAGGCCATTTCTCATTATTTGAGAAGACATTGTTGTGCCTATATCTTGAAACATCTTCCCAAACAAAGGCAAACTATAGACACCTAAAACTAGCCACCAATGACCTCTAACCAGGCTTTTGACCATTTTATACCAAAATGCACAATTTGGCCTAAAAACATTAAAATGCATTAAATTATTTGAACCTATCATATAAAAGTGCCAATTTGGCAAGCGTATTATTAAATGGGGCAATATAATTTATAATACAACTAAATTTGATCAAATCATTCTGAGTTAAAATGAAATTTTTACACTTAGGTACTTTGGATTACTCCTTTCTACCAAATTTCTTACACAAGACACATTCCTTTGTTATTTTATGTTAGAAACATCATAAATGGGATAAGAGATCCAATGCATCTAACATCGTATCCTAATTCTAATCCAATCAAATTTTGATCCTATAATATGACATTCTGATCAATTTGATTAATTTGTGCACCAAGGGACAAGATTTGCACAAAAAGTGATAAATCATGTTTAAAGCTAATTAATCTAAATCATGAGCCTAATTAATAATTACATGGAACTTTTTGAATATTTAGTTTTAGAAATTGATATTGAATATCTACATCATCAAATGACATCATTTTTTGGAAAGACATCCTTAGGCTTAAATGCATAAAATATCTCATAAATCCCTCCCATGCCTAATTAAGATGTTCCATGACTCTTTAGTGCATCCCTATCCAAAATATTTATGAGGCAATTTATTGATTTTTGCCTCAAAAATTGAATTTATTCTTAACCACACATCTTCATATTGAGATGAATGGGCAAGTTCATTATGGTCATTCTGCAAAACTATAAATAGGAGGCCTTGCCTATTGAATTTTAAGATATTTTAAGCCAAATCTACCATTCCCAAATAACTTCAAACCACATCTTGATGTAGTGTTATTATGCCAAAATATTGATCTAAAGCCATCACAAAGCCAAAGGTGCCAAGAGGAGATAAAGGTAGCCACACTCCATTAAAGAAGATCTCTTGAAGTACAAGCCGAGCAAGCCAAAGAAGGAACATTTTGGAGAAATAAAGGATTTGGTAAGAAGTTTGTGTTTTTTATTCACATTTCTCATTTTTTCCGATTTCTATTTGTGTATTCAAATAGATTTTTTCTCACTAAGATCCCCCTAGTGACCAGGCCTTGAGATGTTATGCTAGTTAGTGTGTTTCATTCATTTTGTTTTCATTTTGGAACTCACACGATACTAACCATCCTATCTTGAGTCATATTACTAGTCTAGATATCCCACATTTGCACACTCAAATTATAAATTTTCATTTGTTCCACAATGTTGATGGGTGAACAACCAACCTTTGGTTGTGTTTTGGGAGTCACAACTGTACCTTGAGTTTGTGAGTTTTGGGGAACAAACACATTCCCCTAATTTTGATTCCTTAGAGATATTAGAAACTTTAGAATAGTATCAAGTTCATCTAGATTTGTTATTGAAGGAGTAATGGTAGGAGTCTCTTTGAATACTTCTTAGTTACCATCTACGTTCCTTCTTTTGAACCTTTTATTTATCACCGCTAGAATGTATGTTTGGATATAACTATCCTACTGATTGAGTGCATAACACTCCTCTTTCTCATAATTCACCATTGTAACACCTAGTTGGTTTAGTCTTTGATTAGGTATTTGACCTTGTTAAGGTTTTTATGGTTTTATCATCATGGGTACCTATATGTTTTAAGTTTTAAGAGCTTGATTGTACCCATAATTAACATCCTACTACCATTGATCATTAAAATCCTAGTTGAAGTTAGTGTTTAGGATAGTGGATTTCTTAAAAGACTAATTTCAAGGCATGGTACCATCATCTTCTTGAGAAAAAATATTTTGGATGGAGACCAAAGTGATGGAAGTGCTTATAACATTTTTATTATAGTTGTTTTGCCTAACATAGTTAGGTTGCCCTTGTCCTTGGTTTTGACCTTGGCCTTTACCATGAAATCTTATTTTGTAGTGTGGTCTATTTATTTGATAAGCTTACTACTAAGGTTGATATGAGGTTTGATAAGGCCTATTGAAAGTTTTTTGCCTCTTAACATTCACTAGTTCATTTCCTAAGGATTGGAAAATGCTCTTAATCTCTTAAAAGTTCTTTTATTCTTAGGAATCACTAGATTGATTAGTGGAATCATTTTATTTCTTAGGTGTGGGTATAGCATCAATTGTAGGCACAAGAGGAATGACATCAAGGGGATGAATATAAATAGGGGGTTGTCTAATCTTAGGGAACAAAGGCATTGGTGATCTAGGTGTAAGCTTTCCAGCTTGCACCAAACAATTTTTTGCTCTGATTGCCACCTCATATGCATTTGGAAATGTGTTTCCTCCCATGGACTGGATAATTCTTAAAATTTAACTATTAAGGGATTTTAAACAGTATAGGAAGCCAAAGTTAGGGGTAAGCCTAACATATACTAAAATTATATCCCAAGTCTTTTGGATCCTTGTATTGAAGTCTTATATGACTTCATGATGGGATCATTTTAGTGTAATTAATTTCTATGTAAGTGACAAATGGTCAGTTTTATTCTCAAATATTTTACACAATGCATCTCCTAATTAATCCCTTGATGTAATATAATACCAATCTATGGATTTACCTTTGAAAGAGATGGATAATAACCTAATTACTACATTTTCCTCATTGATATCATGAATGTTGCAGAAGTTGGCTATATCCATGAGGTGATCAGAAGGGGTTGTAGCTTGGTCTCTAGTAAAATAAGGGACACTTTTAAGAACTTATCCTAGAATAAGATCATAGGGAGGTCTATAGGAATTTGACCATTAAAGGCCATAAAGGGGAAAACTCTAGGGGATTCCATGGTGATGAAAGGGTTTAACAAAGATCTTCTTATGGGGATAATCTTTGAAACTAACTTAGAGGTAAAATTGACTTTACATTTATGTGTATTAGTAAATCTTAACCTCTTTACTGAGTTTAAAGGCATATCAATTAGTTCAAAGGAAATACCTCTAGAATCTAACCTTGTAGTCACCTTTGGCATGATATGTAGTTACTGATTTACTACTATAATGTTGGATCTTTTTTGGAGTCACCAGATGTTCTTGCTTAAAAGTTATAACTATTGAAAATTGATGAAACCAACATCAAACTTTGAACAATATTATTGGAATTGTGTTCCACTCAACGTGACATAAACTATTGTAGCATCAATTTACACCCTTGGATAGGGTTCTTCAGACTCTCTCCAATTAAGATACACTATAGGAACAACCCTAGGTTGTGGGCCACATATGGTGGGGTTGGACCTCTAGAGAAGGCAAACTTCCTCTTGATGGATCACATGTACTGATGTTTGCACTAATAAAAGGTTTAGAAGGAAGAAAGGTCTCCTAAGAAAATTAATTGGGTGATGTACCAAATTTAAATGAGAACTCACATAAGCATGAAGTAAACAATGAGGAAACACAATATAATTCTAGCTCACGCAATCTCACAAAACTAGTTAGTTGCATAAATGTTTCATAAACTAGGTTTAGAAAGCAATGGTTGAAGGTAAAGAGGAGTTTTAAGACTCACTAATATCTTACATCAATGACAAAAAGAACACTAACTTAGACCTATGACTAATTCGAATAAACTTATGAATGAGAAAGAAAAAAGGACAGTGGGCATGGAAGATTCTCCTTCACAATGTCATCATTTAAAAGATTTGATACACACAATTAAAAGGGGAAAGACAAGTAAATAAGGTATTTATTTCTTCAAGAGGTCTTTCATACAAATTTTTATAGGGTATAACCTTATCAATTGAGAGTTTCTTCTCCTCAAAATTGAGAGAGAATATCGTATCAAAAGTGAGACCCATTACAAATGGAAAATAATAAGAGATATAAGAGAAAGGAGAGAGAGGGGGATCACACCATCCAGGATCATTAACTAAGTTTCCATCCTTTATTTTTGAACCATATTTGATCCAATTAGGACTAAAATGGCTTAATAAGAAATAAATGATCCACTATTCTCTTCAATCCTTAGATCCCTTTCCTTTAATCTTCTACACCATCTCCACTTACTTCATTATGAGGGTAAGGTCTTTACATCTATGGAGTTGATAGATCCATGCCTAAGTCTTCTTTAGTGGCTACAAGTAATTTTTTTTTCAAATCTATAGCTATGTCAAAGGATAAAAATACTTTGTTATAATCACATAACCCTCCTTCAAATCCCAAGCATATATCTTACTATAGATTGAAAACCAATCCAATTATTTATTTTCCTATATTCAATATGTTAATTAATAACATAGAGACCACATAGCTTATTTCCTAGACCATATTAGGTCTAAACAGAGCTATTCTACCTTTGAAAATTGTGAAAGCTAAGAACTTATTGTATGTGACATTAAGAACACAAGAGAACTAAGTTTACATGCTTTAGATTCCCCAACAAACGTATCGACTGAGCTTTAATGGCATCCTTTGAAATATTTACCCTGGTTTGACCTTAGGTCACTTTTCTCTCTTTTAAAGTCCCTTATCTTTCAACTTTTAATTTTATCTGATGATCTTTAACCAAGCCTTCTAGATTATGACATCTGATAGACCATCATTCATTCTCTAGATGATTTTTAAAATCCACAATTTAATGTGCTTACACCACATGGTGGCCTTTAATTTTATCTAATCTCCTTGAATTTTTGATCTAATGCACACCATCGATATCCTTTGGTATGATGGATCACGTACCATTAATTTACTTGACAACTACCATGTTTATGATACTTGGAAGCTTCTCATTCATTCTTAAGATCCTCTAACATTTTGACATTCCCTTGGAATTAATCTAATTTGGTATGATTTAATGTGATCCATTAATTTAACATGACCTTGGAAGGTTTCAATGCTAATTGATTAATTCTCCTCATGTTCATATCATCTTCTCATCAAGAACACACTCCTTTCCACTTACTACCTGATGAGTGAGACACCTTGAAATTTGACCCTATTATAGGTGTATTTACTTCTTGAAACTTGATAATTATGTCTTATAATCCTAAATTAAATCCATTTGAGGTTATTTTTTACATATATTGTCTATAGTTTACCTTTTAAGGTCTTAAATCACCAATTGGGCATCAAGTTTAAGGTCACTTGTTTGACTGGATACCTTGCCCTTAAGACCTTGCATGTAGGTATATTAGGCTTGTTAAAGTTTGGGAAAAAAAATTAAATGATCCTCCCCTAATAATTTAAAGACATTCCATATGGTTTGGACATGTACCTTCACCCTGACTGACCCAAACTACCACTTAGACACGATGCTTTGAATTACTTTCTACATATCTAGGATAACTGTGTTTGACTTGTTTAGTGACCCCTATAGGTGTGTACCATGAGGATCAAACACATTTTACTATCTACTTTATGATATATATACTCATTATTTTTACCATCACTTATAAAGCTTCAAACATGTTCTTGAAGATTGTCACTTTTCTTTTGGAACTTAGTGTTGAATGTAGGTTTTGGAGACTAGCTATAGGTGACTATACATAAGCTAGTTATAAAAACTATAGGTGGGTGGGTATAATACAAAACACATGGGATTCTTAAATTATTTATTATGAAAAAATCACTTCCTCTTATCATATATAACCATTACTCCATGGTGGAAAGGTTAAATTAAAACTTTGGGTCTCTTTAAGACTCAGGCTTGTAGATAATACTACCTATATTTAGTGTTTTTTAAAGCAACTTTGATCCCTCAAACCATCACCCTCAATCAACCTTATTGACTTAATAATTTGTACAAATCCTTTATATACTAGGGGATATCATATTTACCCTCTTATATGTCTTAATACCTTTGGCAAACATGTTGTAAGAGGCCTACAACAACCCCTAGGACCTCTTTTTTCATTTTTTAGGGACTGTGTCCCTATATTAGTTTTCATGTGTTTTAAACATAATCCTTACTTCCATATGTCCATAATAAATTTCAATCAAATCTAAAATGATGAGCTCTAATGAAATAAGACTTTGAGGATAGTTCCATTGCTTGTTTCACTCTTCACAAAGAGTCCTTTTCTCCTTATAAAAGTTTCCTATAGGTTACCACTATTATACATAGGTAGTAATGTAAGAGAATTGGTAGTGGGAATTAAATTTGATACTAATGGTTAAAAATTCTAAATTTATTCCTTTAAATTACCTCCTCATGCTTCAAAATTATTGAGACCACCATTAAGTCTTATACCTTAGCATGATGTGATCATGATAAACTATATGTGCACTTTAGAAAGTATGGAGGTGATATGTGAAATGTATTAGCAGTGGCATTGTGACCTTGACCTATTAATGAGTGGTAACCTTATTAAAAGATTCAAAATGAACTCTATACACTCTAATTATTTTCAACAATTGTAAACACTTCCTATTCAACATGAAAATATCTTCCAAGCACTTCTAAGTGGTTGTCCAAGGCTTATTGCAAGTGCATACATCATTGACTATCCTCACGATCCTTTGGTGCTAATTGGGGTGTCAAATATAAGTTATCATGAAAAAAAACATGACAAAAACCTTTTATAATCTTCATTTATCTTCTATAAACATGAATAAATGTCAAACATCATGACTGAAACTGAGAGCAAGAAGAAAGTTGGCTATGAGTGTAGCAAGACTAGGTGTTTGATCAAAGTGTGGAGCTATGAGATAAATAAATGGAAAGGGGTGAAACCTATGGCACTAAAAAATATAAAACACCATTTACCATTCATAACAATCCCCTTTAGAAAATTCAAATTTATACAAGTAGTGAAATTGATTTCCATCACACTTGGGACATCAACTTGTAAATTGAACCAAAAATCAGATGAGATCTTTTCCAAACATGAAACTAGGAATGGAAATCATGATAATATGGAGTAAAAATCATCTATAAACAATCTTATTAGCTAGATTGTTTAGACTACTCCAAACTAAGGAAAAACCTATAGGGTGCATAGATAAGCAAGCCAAAAAATATAGTTAGCTTCATGAGGATGGTTCATGAAGCACATGATACCATTATTATAAATTTTTATATGTCAATTAATTTATTTAAGTTTTAAAAAATCCCCCAAAATCATTTTCCTTGAAACTTCTTGAGCTGTCCATATTAAGCAAAAAGCTAAAGGTCACTTCAACTTGCCAAGAAGGGTGAAAAGGGAGTAAAATAGCTTTGAGTAAGAAATGGAAATTATTAAGTAAAAAAATTATATAATTAATAATTAATAAATAAATATTCACCTAATAACCATTTACCACATGGAAAACTTCCCAAAGATGTCATATAAGTGCCAAACACTTCTTTTCCTTCAATTAAACTCCCCTTCTTCTACATAACCTACCACATTTTAGTTTTGTTTGTCACTTAAGATCTCTAAGGACACATGGGACATTAAATCACATTTTCTAACCTTCAAACTTCCTAATAAATCTATACAACTCAAAAAATACTCAATTTTAACCCCTAAAATGACTCAAAAGGACATGTTGGCTAATGAAATTGATGACTAAAGCTAATATAACATTGAATTGCATAAAATTACATATAATATACTTAATGACCAGATTTTATACCCCATAAAACCAATATAAACAAGGATTTTACTTATAGGTTCACCAATTTGACTTAAAAGTCAAATTTGGTGAGCAAATTGGTGACTCATAGGGGTAGTATGCCTTCTATACTAGCTAGACCAGTAGCCTTATCAGTCTATTTGGATTAGGATTCATCTAAATTCTAATAAAAAAAGGAAAAATTTGAGCATTTACCACTAAGACAATACCACTAATTACCTCACCCACTCAAAGCAAGGACACATACAAAATAAGACAATAAACATGTGTTTCATGAGCACTTATGGAACACACACTAAACTAAAAAAACTAACTCAAAAACTAACCTAAGATGAGAACTTCCTCCTAGATCAAAGGGAAAGTTTGAAACTCTTCTTTCTTCTTGACCTAAAGGATTTAGTGAGATATATAGCCTTTTGATCCTTGGCATTGATGCTTCCAACTTTCTTATTATGTTTTCCAACTCCATTGTCATGATGTTCATTGAAAATTAGGGAGATTCAAACATATTGGCCATATAAATTAACTCTTCTTGCAATGAAATATCTCAAACATTTTCATGTGGATCTTCAATTGTAACCTCATCCATTATTTCCATAGGGATCTCAATAAGATTGTATTTCTTCTTAGCTACAAGTTCTTCTAGCTCATCAAGGAACTTTCCATACTCTATCCAATCATGATCATTGTCCTTCATGGAAGATAATTAATTCACCTTATCATTTACTTGGAAATAATCTTGGAAAATCTCTTTAAGCTCTTGAAATATCTTCATTTGCATATGCCAATCATCTTTATCCTCTTCATTCTCTAGAACCACTACCTTTTAAATCTTCTCTTCTTGATGTGTGATGTCATCAAGATGATTTTATTCAATATCCAATACATATTATGGTGATTTAAGATTAGGTTGAAGTATTGGATCATCTTTAAGAGCAAAAACTCCCACATTGGTCTCAAGATATTCTCCTACAACTGCCACCTCTTTGGGGATGACTTAAAACTATTCTATAGTCTTAATAGTACAATCATATTCATATTGGAGGTGATCATATATAACCTTTTTATCAAATTTATAGTCTTCTTCAAGGGATAAAATATCTTCCATCTCTTTTTCCTTCATGGTGATGCCAAGACTAGGCATATTTAAATCCTATCCTAATGAGGCTTCAATGGAGGTATGCTTTCATCAAACAATAGGTCTATTTCCTTATCAACTAGCTTCTCCTATTTAGGTTCTCATAACATATATACATAAAGGAAAAGGGTGATGGGGTGAGGAAAATATGGAATAGTTGGTGGAGGTGGAACATAGAACTCAAAATCAAATTGGGAATGTAATGTAGGGGGTTCTTTTGGAAGCTCATGAGGAAGGGGAGGAAGACCTTCAGCTAAAACCACATGATTTTATTTTATCCACTTGAAAAACACCTCATTAAAATATGATTTATCTTTATGAATCTCTTGAGGAAGGGTGGATGGGTTGTGTTTAGGCATAAGATCTTCTTTTGGGTCTAAACCTTCCATCACACCTTGACTCAATAATCTTATCTTTGAATATAACTCTTCAAGTTGCTTCGCTAGGTTCTCTTGGAAAATTATTTATTAAATTTCATATGCTTCATCATGAGGATGAGGAATACAATGGGATTCATATGGAGGACAAAATATTTCTTAAAGAAGGGGGAAAGGGAATTTCAAAGGATTAACTTCATTCACAACTTCACACTCCTTATCAACCAAAATTCTATCTTCTTTCTTTCCCCATGACTTCACTATCTTAACTTAGATTATAATGTTAGGATTATAAGCCTTTTATGTAGGAATGGTAGGAGGAGTTTGTATAGGATCATGAGTGTTCTCAATTACACATTCTTTTTAAAGACCTTTATCCTCTTTATTTCCCCGTGACTTCACTATCTTGTTCCAAATTAGGGTATTAGGATCATGAGTATATTTTTGAGGTGGTGGGGATGAAATGTGAGAGGTAAATTATGTATTTAAATCCACTTAATTTTATGATAATATGGACAAATTCAAATGCATATTTTCTAACTTAATCTACCAATCAATATTAGCTTCAAACATAAGGTTTCTCTTCTCAACTTTCTCTTCCAACTGATGTTGAAAAGGATGAATTTGATATCCTTGATTTGTATGATGAATATGGATCAAATTTGGTCAATAAAAAACTTGGTGAAGTGGATATGAATTCTGATATACTTTGTAAGGCTGCCTCTCATGAATGTTTAGCTTATCCTCTAAGGATGCCATCAAACCACTCACATCTAACATCTCATTTGTAATCCTTTTCCAATTGGCTCTTTCAAGAGGTTCCCACTCTATTTTGACCAAATATAATGAATATATTATGTTATGAATGGAATTTATAATGAAATATTTACCACATCCTCTTAAAGTATCAAGCTCCAACATGTACCTCTCATAGCCCAAAAGTATTTGCTTGAAGGTGGAAATAGATAGAGTTGAGAAGTGGCTAGGTTAAGTAAGAGAAGAAAGATATTAAGGAGGTTATATATATGGATGATATAACTAATTAAAAGGTTGAATATTATCATATTGGGGATAAAAATAACCATATTAGGGTTAGTACACTTCATGAAAGGGTTGGTTAAAGATTTGCTCTTGTTGATAGGGAATGGCACAAGCTTACAATGTGTCACCAAATTCTAAATAAAAAAACTCAATGCCAAAGTTAGACATAAGACCTCATGAAATAAAGAAAATAAATAAATATTTACCCAATAATATTTAAAAAAAAACCTAGGTTGCTTGACTAGTTGATGGATCTTTAGAGTCGCCATTGACGCTTTGATAGATGCCTCCAAAAGCTAATTATTGAAACAACACCAAAAATATCTCAACTCATTAGACCAATAATCCAAATGGGCATTCCAAAAACTATTTTCACTTGTATTTTCACCCTTTTATGAGATTTAAAGGCTCTCTGCATCTAATTTTCATAATGGAAACACATCTAGGCTTGTGGGTAGCCTAAGGATGAGGTAAATCTCTAAATAGGGCTAGCTCCCTTGATATAACACTTTGAATCAAAAATAAAAATAAAATTTAAGGGTGAAAAGGTAGAAGGATAAATTAAATAAAAATACTCTAATTGAGATGATACACCAAATAAAATGATAACTTCCAGCCAATAACATGTTCAAGATAAGAACAAAGGACAAACTAAACATACACTTCTTCAATCTATATGTTCTCACATCAATGTTACATTATGAGGTTATGGATGAATGAATTAGTGTAATAGGAATAAACAATAGGAATTATATGGTACTATATAATGTAATAACCCACTCAAACCTAAAAATATCCTAGAATACTTCACATGCCCTGTAAGAAGAGGCTACAAATAGGCAAACAAATAAAACAATATGCTAAGGAATCCATAGTTTTCACTAAGTAAGATTCATCATAAAATTTAAAACACTATTAATAGTAATTAAATAGGTAAAAATAAGTATTATTATTGATCAAATGTTATGCATTTGAGTATGGCTTCACCATGCTCAGGTGGAGCATAGATTATAATGCCAAAATCGCTAATTATTATAGAAGTTGAGAGAGAGAGAGAAGAAAAGAGAAGTACAAGGGTCAAAAGGAAAATTTTAAAGATAATAAAATTATTTAATTGTGCATGACATAATTATTTTATATTAACCATGCAATATCATGAAGTACAAGTGCCAATTTAAGGCATAAACTTCATGAAATGTTGCATAAAACTCCTCATTATAAATAGGTAAAAATAAGTATTATTATTGATCAAATGTTATGCATTTGAGTAGGGATTCACCATGCTCAGGTGGATCATAGGTTATAGTAATTAAATAGGTAAAAATAAGTATTATTATTGATCAAATGTTATGCATTTTAGTAGGGCTTCACCATGCTCAGGTGGAGCATGGATTATAGAGCCAAAATCGCCAGTTATTATAGAAGTTGAGAGAGAGAGAGAGAAGAAAAGAGAAATACAAGGGTCAAAAGGAAAATTTTTAAGATAATAAAATTATTTAATTGTGCACGAAATAATTAGTTTATATTAACCATGCAATATCATGAAGTACAAGTGTTAATTTTAGGCATAAACTTCATGAAATGTTGCATAAAACTCCTCATTATAGCTTAGAAAATATTCCTATATGATTATCCCTATTTGAATTCCTCATAGATTTTAGGATAATGCATAGTTATTGGTATGAAGGGTAATTAAATAATACATGCCTCTCCATTCATTGGTTTTTAGGCTTGTTCATTTGGAATCACCTAGAAAGGAGATATCATCATCTACAGTCACAAAAACTTCTCTTTCATGCACCCTACACACTTGTATTAAATTTTAGATTTATTTTATTGTTAAAATATATGTTAGGAATTTAATTACACCTATACATACCCTCCATTACCTTATAATCATTAGGGATACCTTAAATTTATCTCACTCGAATTTTTCCACCCTTCTCACTAGCTTGTCCAATATGCCAATTTTGAATGACTGATATGAAGCACCTATTTTGGAAAATCAGGTGTTTTTTCTTGGAAAAAAATTTCCATAATGAGTTATAAAATTTATAAATCTTCCATTAAAACTTTATTTCATCTTTAGAATCTTCCTGTAGCCTGCACAACAAAATGGTCAGAAACACATTATTTTTCACCCTATCGATACAATTCCATACTACTAAAAAGTGTGTGAGGGATCATAAGTGAGTCCTATAAAACTTTAAATAGGTTTTGTGATAAAAATTTACCATTAGGATATCTATACAACTCTATTTTGTTCATTAGGTCCTTGTAAGGGTTTAACAAGGGTTTCTAAGAAGTTTTGACTCTTAATATTTGTTCATAAATATTTGACATTAAACCTAAAAAATAATTACAAAAGGATTATATTAAGGGACCCTAATAACACCTATAAAATCCTTGGGAAACCATTCAATTCCTTTTGAAATATATGAGCATCTAAAACTATGTTGTCAAGCTTGTTTCCCTTATTCTAATAGGTTTGATGGGTTTATGAGACAACAATGGATTGTCCAAGGTTTATTTTGCATGTTGGAAACTTTAAAATGTCTTTTTATACCTCATAAAAATTTTAAAATAGTTTTAAATTCTCATTCCATGTTGAAATTGAAGGTGGCCATCCATTTGGGGTCAATGCCAAAACTCTACTCTTAAGCCTGACAACAACCTAGAGCTCAACATGACCTATGATGGTTTTACTTGATTAAAAATTTATAAATATATTCTATGATTATCTCATAAACATTTTATAACAATTTATAGACCATTATTAGGGATATAATTGAAAATGGTCTCACACTTTGTCACTAGACCTAATTCTACTTTTTAGGCCTACCTGCAAACCTTGTAGTCTGGGATAACTTGTTAAGATTCATTCCTTCCTAGTTTTTTTACAATGTTGGAATTATTTTACCTCATATTTAGAAATAATCTTTAAGTATATCCTTAGTTTTTGGTTCTACCTTTCAAACATTGTCCAAATATTACAGGTTTCATGCATGAGGAGAGTGCCTTCTATTTGAGACAAAATAAAGGGCACTCCCCTATTTTCCTAGATAATTATGAACATTGAAACTTAATAATAATGTGATAAGGATTTACCATACAATAAACCAGCTCTTGTTTTTGTGATTTGACCTCCCAAAAGCACTAAAAACTCAAAATAAACTTCTAGGTAAATGACTGCACGCACAGGGTTTCCATAAGGACTATGAGTACATTATCTGAGCCACGTATTTGATTGATAGAATAATATGAGAGTATCATGAATTTTTTTATGACCATAATGATTAATATTTTATCTCTTTAAACTCACTTTAATCTCCATTTTCCCACTTCACACCTTCATTGGGACAAGACTGGGTTCTCCTTTTAGACTGTGTTTCTTGCTCTATAGGGTATACATGTAGGTAAATTTTGTAGCCTTTTGGACCTTTAAAACATTATTATATCCATCCTTATAAGGTTTCAAGGATAATTTATCAATTATCCTTATGTTCATGTCATCTTCTCATCAAGGACACATTCCTTTCCACTCACTACTTGATGACTAAGACACTTTACAATTTGACACTATTATAGGTGTATTTACTTCTTGAAAACTAGGAATGATGTTTGATAATCATACCTTAAACACATTTTAAGTAATTTTTTACTTATATGGGCTATAATTTACCTTGGACTGTCTTAAAGTACCAATGAGGCATCAAGTTTAAGGTCACTAGTTTGACTAGATACCCTACCCTTAAGACCTTGCCTGTAGGTATATTAGGCTTTTTGAAGTTTGGAAAAAAAATGATCATAAAATAAGAATTCAAAGTCATTAAACATTTTTTGGGCATCTACCTTCACCTTGAATGAACCAATCCACTTAGACACCATGCTTTAAATTAATTTTTGCATATCTAGGCTAACTGTGTTTGACTTGTTTAGTGACCCCTATAGGTGTGTACCATGAGGATCAAAAAAATATTACTATATCCTTGATGATATATATACTAATTATTTTTTGCAATCACTTATAAAGGTTCAAACATGTTCTTAAAGGTTGTCACTTTTTTTTGGCACTTAGTGTTGAATGTAGGTTTTGGAGACTCACTGTAGGTGACTAAACCTAAGCTAGTTATATAGATTGTAGGTGGGTATGTGTGTCTAAGGCATAGCCCATGGGATTATTAAATGATATATTAGGAACTAATCACTCCCTAAAATCATATATAATAATTAATCCATGGTGTAAAGGTTAAATTACAACTCTTGGTCTCTTTAAGACTCAGCCTGTAGATAATACTGCCTATATTTAGTGTCTTTTCAAGTAACTTTAATCCCTCAAACCATCACCCTCCATCAAAATTATTGAATTAATAATTTTAATGAGTCATTTATATACTAGGTTATATCATATTTAACCAATTATATTTCTTAATACCCTTGGAAGACATGTTTTAAGAGGCCTACAACAACCCCTAGGACCTTTATTTTCACTTTTTAGGGACTGTGTCCCTATATCAGTCTTCTTGTGTTTTGAAAGTAATGTATACTTCCATATATCCAAAATAAATTTAAATCAGGGATGAAATGATGAAATCAAATTCACTATGACTTTTAGGATAGTTCCATTGCTTTTTTCACACTTCACAAGGAGTCCTTTGCTCCCTGTCAAAGTTTCTTGTAGGTTACCACTATCATACACATGCAATAATGTAAGAGAATAGGAAGTGGGCATAAAATTTCATACTAACGGATACCAATTATACCTTTATGTATTAAAATTACCTCCTAATTCTTCAAAAGGATTGATACCACCATCAAGGCTTACATCTTTGCACAACATCATCATGATAAACTATATGTGCATTTTTGAAAGCAAGGAGGTAGTTTGTGAAATATATGAACAGTGGCATTGTGACCTTAACCTATTAATGGGTGGTAACCTACTTAAAATATTTTAAATTAACTCTCCACAGTTTAAGGATTTTAAACAATTGTAAATACATCCTATTCAACATGAAAATCTCTTCCAAACACCTGTAGGTGGTTGTTCATGGTTGACTGCAAGTGTAAGCATCATAGACTATCTTCAGGGTATTTTTGTGATACTTGGGCTGTATAATATGAATTATCATGAAAAAATATGTAAAACACCTTTTATAATCTACATTTATCTTCTATAAACATAATTAGAGATCAAACATCATGACTAAAATTGAGAGCAGGCAGAAAGTTAGCTATGAGTGTAGCAAGATTACGTGTTTTTTCAAAGTATGGAGCTACAAGACCAAAACATGGAAGGGAGTGAAACATATTGAATTTAAACATGGAAAAAAAATATTAATCCCATAAATAGAATAATTTTTTTCACAAGTAGTGAAAATGACTGCCATCACACTTGGGACATCAAATTAAAAACTAAACCAAAAATCCCATGAGATATTTTAAAAACATGAAAATAATCATGGAAATAATGATATTAGGGATTAAAAATCATTTGGAACTAATATAACTAGATACATTGTATGAGCATCTCCAAACCAAGGTAAAACCTATAGGGTGCACATATAAGTAAGCATGAAAATACAGTCAGCTTCATGAGGATGGTTCATGAAGAATATACCACCATTATTTTAAATTATTATATATAAATTAAGGTTTATAATTTAAAAAAAAACCAAAATAATTTTCCCTAAAACTTTTTGAGGTATTTGTATCAAGCGAAAATCTAAAGTTTACTTCTGCTTGCCAAGAAGGGTGAAAAGGGAGTAGTATGGTTTTGACCAGGAAATGGAAGTTATATAGAAAAACATGAATGTAATTTAGCATATTGAATCTGACAAGGAATTTAATAACCATTTTACATGTGTCACACTTCCCAAGGAGGTCACACAATTGCCAAACTCTTCTTTTCCAACCTACCAACTTTATGTTTGGTCAGTTAATTAAGACCTCTAAGGACACATGGGACATGAAATCATGTTTTTTAACCTTAATTATTCCTAATAAATCCATAAAATTCATTAAATGCTTAATTTTGACCCCTAAAATGACTCAAAAGGACATGTTGGCTAATGAAATTGATGACGAAAGCTAATATAACATTGAATGGCATAAAATTACATACAATATACTTTATGACTAAATTTTATAACCCATAAAACATATAAAAACCATGTTTTTACTTATAGGTTCCCCAATTTTACTTAAAAGTCAAATTTGGTCAACAAATTGGTGACTCATAGGGGTAGTATGCAAGCTATACTAACTAGACTAGTAACATTATCAGTCCATTAGGCTTATAAGTCATTTTAAGTCTGAGAAAAATAAGGGAGTTGTTGATCAAATTTGAATTTTATTCAAATTGGGTCAACCCCTACATATTAAAACTTTTCCAATGTTTCCATATATTTAATAAGGTCTCATGTAAGTCTAAATAACTCACCCATCCTTGCTCTAGCCTTGGTGTAGGTTCACCTCCCTTGTATTTGCCTAGTCAACAAAAGTCAAATTAGGTCAAACATGTTTAATGTCTTAATATGGTCTTTGAGATATTTTAAGATGTTCACAAGTCATTAATTTTCGTTTTACCATGTCTTATGTGAAAAAAGTGTCATTTTGGCATATTTCTAGCCCATTAAATGACTTGTACAGACATTCAAGGAATAAAATTTGTCACCAAGCTTGACTTAAACATGGAGGAGGTTAGAATATGTTAGGATAAATCAGATGTTAGTCCAATAATTAGTTTCATGTAGAGGAAGGTAGTTTTCCTTTGATTTTAGTACCTTAATGACACTTGTATGGACTTAGGAAGTCCTCCTTCAGTAAAAAATGTGGGATGGTGTCTCTTTAGATCCATAAAGTCATTTATACTATTTTTTTGCTTAGAGAAGGTCAAAAATTTCAATTTTTAATTCTACTTCTTCTTTCTTATCTTTTCAAGCTAAGGAGAGTCATTTTCAAATGCTTGGTATAGGCCATATAATCGGAGTTTGGAAGAATTATCTTGGGGCTTTAAATTAATATAAGTTAGACTAATTTTAATGGAATTATTTTTCATTTTAATCTATACATATTTATGAACCATCACTTAGACTCCAAGTAACTTTTTATGCACTTTCAACCATGAGGGGTCCATATTTGAGTTTGTTTCATAATCTTGTGTTCAGTTATGATAAGTTTGAATATTTTAGGTGTTTCTAAGTACTCTCCATATATTATTTATTTTAATTTTAATTTTTTAGTTCTCAAGGATTCAAAAGCCTCTCTTAGGCTTGTTCTTGGTCTAGTTCCACCCCACTGCCTTGCAACTCAAAATTATGCACCTATAGGTGCCTTGAAGAAAGTTTTCCATGTTAAAATGAAATAATGAAAGGTTATATTAGGTTTTATGAGTATTTAAAATTCATTTTAAGGTGTTTTAATCCTTTCAACAAACCTTTCTTTCTCCTTCTATGCCTTTGCCTGCATATTAAAGTCAAAACCTCCACCTACAGGTGGTATGTGCAAATGGTGTAGGGGTATCATGAAGATTTTGAGATGTTGGAGAAACATATTACACCTTGAAGTTGTATTTTAACATGGTATTATGTTTAATACCCATTTTGTAGTCACTTGATGTTGAATAATCATGATCAAAGGAAGAAAACTATATGTTCAGGTCCTTTATCTCTAAAAGGCCAAAATAGAGAGCCAGGGAGTTGTATGGACTCCTTCCAACATGTTTGAATGATTCTAAAAGATATATACATCTACTTACCTTTTATTCCTATCATATTAAAATGACCATGCCAATTTTGAGGGAAATTTATGAGTAAAGGGTGGTCATTTTGATGCCCAAATATGCTCTCAAACATACTGAAAACTTACTGTGACATCTATAGGCTTGTGAAAATATGAATAGTTTTGACATCTTTAGTGATAAACCATGAACTTTTACTATACTATAATTATTCAAAGGTTTAAATGAAATATATTTTCTAAAGGATTAGCATGAAAGGGGGACACTTATGTTTGATTTCCAAAATTGTTCCCAGTTTGTACATTGTATATATCCACCTACAACATGTAATGTGTATACAGAATGAGTTGGCATAAGTTTGTGTGTCCTTTAAAACAATCAAGGTGAATAAAAGTGTGTATTCATGTTATATAACCTTATATAGTATAAAAATGAGTTATTATTCACTATGACAGGGTATATAGAGCTAACAACACCTATAGGTGTCCCCTCTCTTGAAAACCATTAGCACACAGTTGACTGTGAGTGTCCTAGTCAAGACCTAGGCATAAAGATGGTGTTAGTTTAAGGATTTCCAAGTGAAATAAAAAAATAAGAATAATATTGTTATTTATGAAATTAAAATGAGATCCATACACATTTTAAATAAGCTAAGAATAGGTCATGACAACCTACATGCAAGGGAAGATGGGTGAATTATTATCTCAGTCGAACAGTGACCTAAAAGAGCTATATCAAGATGATTTTAGAGAATTTTATGAAACAAATATGTATAAAAAATAAATAATATAATACTTAGGATCCATGGAGATGTTATAATATTCTCTTAAGTCTTAATCCAAACACAACTATCTACAAGGATCATTAAGCAAAGTTGTCTCAATAACAAAAGTAAGCCTAATCCTATGTTTATAAGAGTATAAAAGGTGTTTGAGAGAGAAAAAGACTAGAATTATGTTTGAATAAATTTTAAAAAAAAACACAAAAATTAATAGGACCTTTTTAAAGAGAATATGGAAAAACAAAGGTCTCCAAACAAGCAAAACATAGTTCATTTCCAAATACCATGCATAGACTGTATTGGGAAAGTCTACCTTAGAGATTGGGAAATTTAGTGTTCTTATGCTTGGAATTGGATGATTAAATTTGGTATATATCACCATTTAAAGTTTTATAATCCCATAAAACACTTGTATTATCTAAAAAAAAAGGAAAATGCCTTTATTTTGTCTTAGAGGCAAGGCAGTTTTGCCTTCCATGAAGAGGCAATTTTGAGGGAAAAGGATGAAATGTTTGAAAAAAACAAAAAAAAATCCATTAAAGATGATTTTTGTAGTTGTAAAACACATAGATAAATATTTTAAACCTTTCTATATTATATTAAGATAGACAGGGTGGTCTATCCAACAAGGTCTACAGGCAAGATAGCTAGGTAAGGTGCAAACCTAGCCTCAACGGAGGGACCACTTTTATCTTTTGCCTTAGTGAATCATTATATTTATTTGAGACATGTCAATTGGAGTGTATAAAATGTTATTTAACCTTTAAAATTTTAGGTAATTTAATATATGGTTATGTTAAATAAGGTTTTTAGGTAAGGCTTATTAGACCTTGTCTAGGCCTAGTACCTAGAAATAATGCATCAATATTTTGGAGCTAGATGACTATTGAAACTAGTTGGAAAATGTCAATGGGAGTAAAATAGAGGTTTTTGAGCATTTAATTTGTATAAAAACTCATCAATAAGCCAATTTTTTGCTAAAGAACATTTAGACCCTTAGAGAATGTAGTGAAAGAGCTTGAATGCCAACTTCTAATACTTTGAACTCACATGAGGTTGTGAATGGGAGGATGAGTTGTTTGGAGACGTTATGGAGGATCCCTAAGAAGCCATTAGTAGCATTTTTTTATAGTTACAATTTCTATTCTTTATGAAAGAATGTTAAGGACAAAAATGATAATAAACCCTCACAAAACCCTCTCTTAGACCCAACATAGGAGATATTGAAAATAGAGTATCCAAATGCAATTTAAATTCTATGAAAATAATTGGGGGTGATAGAAGACTCGGCTCCTTATCATATGATTTAGGTGTACTACACTTGTATAAATGGTGTAAAATAGGGATCTTTTTGACTAATTTATGTGTTTTATAGGTGTGCGAAGGTTTCAAAAGATCAAATCACTTTTGGGAGATAGTTTGAGAATTTTTTAAAGTCTCCATGTCCATTTTATAAGGTATATAAAATCTTAAGTGTGTCTAATATATTCTCTATCTCAAATAATCAAGTGAGTAGATAGTGAACACTTAGAGAAAAAGGGTGAAACTCCATTTGGGAAGCCTTTTAAGGCTTATTTGATGAACTTGATGACTTGGAAACTCTTGAAAAGTATTATAGCTACTTGTGTATGGATAAAATTTTAGAATTTAAAAGGTTAAGGGTGACAAGTGTGAGAGGTGCATGAAAATGAGTCATTTGGAATTGTAAAGGATGATTATGCATGGCTAGAAGAAGGATGATTAAAAACTGATCCAATGCATGTGAGGGCTTATTTTTAAACCTTCTAATATAGATCCATCATCTGACATAACCCTATGTAGTGATGAGATATTTTTTTGAAGGCAAATGATGAGGGTAGTTTCTTGTGCAAGCACAAGGGAATCTATGCCACATGTTGAGGTGTTAAACAATTTTGAGAGAATTTGTCCTTACTTCCATTTTTGGACCTATCTCATACCATATTCCATACAAATTTAACTCTTGAGCCTTATTTTAAAAGTGTCTTAATGACCCTTGAGATCCCTTTCTCTATCTCTCCTCTCATAGTTTCTATAAATTCCAGCCATTTTTGAATTATATGTGATCTCTCTACCTAGGTGTGGTGAATCCCTACCAAATTTTTTCCTTGAGATAATAAATATAATAATTTTAACCTCATTAAATATTTAACTAAGTGCATACAATTATTTTTTGTCTTGTGCAAGTTTATTTTGGCTTACCTTCACATGTTACTCTTCCTAGTGCCTTATGTGTTTTGAAATCTCTCTTTTGTAGGTTAGCAAGAAGTTTCTAATCAGATTATAGGTGTAGTGATTAGTCTATTTAATAGTTTTTATTAGCATTTCTATTGCCTAAGTTCTCCTAGACTAGGTTCTCTTTGAGACCCCATGCTTGAAACATTGATGTGAGAGAGAAGATTATCATTGGATGAAGTGTATGTGTAGGATTCTTTTGGTTCGAAGTGAATATTAAATAGTGTGAGTAGAAAAAATATTTCATGTATCACCTCACCTATAATAGATTTACTTTCAATTATCCGTCTCCATTTTCATCCCCCCAAGAGTTAGTAGTAATTTGATAAAAGTGCAACATCAAGGGGAACTGGCCCTAAATCTAGAGATCCACCTCAAATTTTGGTCACCCACAGCCTTGAGGTGGTTCCATTATGCCACTTAAATGAGGAGAGACTTGTCATCTCAAGGGGTGAAAGTTCAAGTGACAATAGTTTTTGTCACACTTGTTGGGACTAAATAGTCCATTCCTTGAGGATGTTTGGTGTTCTCCTCAAGATACCAGCCTTTGGAGGCAAATCCACTAAGCACCAATGGTGACTCCAAGCATAAATATACTTGCTAAGTAGTCCATGTATTCCTAATAAAGATTTTTTCTTGTTCTACACACTTTTCATAAGTTTCATGGATTATTTTGATCTTGAATTTGTCCTAAATCAAGTTAGAGAGACATATCCTTCTTTGCATATTCTCCCTTGATATGAAAAAGTTCTTGACCAATATTTTCATGATCCTTATCAATCATATGTTACCTATGACCAACCCTATAAATATTATGCTTCACCTAGTCCACCTAGTTCCTCTTGAAGTCATTCCATTGCAAGTTTCAAGAAGACTCTCATTGGCTACAAAGACTACATGTTAGACCCTGATACTAGAAATGGTTGTGGTTAAGTCATCCATGGTGATTATATTAAAAGTGTGAGAAATGCTTTAGAGAAAGTTAATGAAGAATGGATTATTATAGAGAGAGAGATAATTGGTAAGGTATTTATAATGATATTATTGATGTTTGTGGCCTAATTTTCCACCTATAGAAGAGGTTGAGACCTCATGAACTAACTCAGTCTTGGCAGACCCAATCTATCCCACATAAACCTTCAAGTGTGTCAACTATACCTTTTCAAAATACCAATGCAACCAAGTTTCAAAATACCCCAGTCCTTGACACATTTCCTAAAGTTTCCCTTTTTGGAGGTCCATCCAAGAGATAAGTTGAAGGAAGGAGGATATCACTATTGATCAAGTTGACTGATTTGGAGAAGATTTTGAAAAAGGAAGATTGAGTTTTGAGGCCTATCTTGATAATGAGATTGAATTAGCCAATTATATTTTAAGTAAATTCATCATGGTAGTAGAAAATTAACTCTTTAATCCCTCTTTTCCAAGTGGGAGACAAGATACCAAACCTAAGGAAACCCTAATTTTATTAAACATATCACTTACCCCTCCATTTGTATCTCAGCCCCATGAAGAACTCTCTAAGCCTACCTTACCATAATAGAAAGGAGTGGTAGCTTGTGAAAACAATAACAATAGATGTTTAAGTGGATAATTCAAAAGTGGAGAGAAACTTAAAACTACTCAACTCCCTCCCACCCCTCCTCAAGAAGCCATTGAACCCATCCTTTCATCTTCTTCAATTGACCCTTTTTGCCCTTCTTCTACTACCTTCTATCCAATAGGTCCCATAGCATGGGGATCTATTGTGGATCACTTGAGTGAAGAAATATTAGATTCTAATGGAGAGGAACACATTACTCCTTATAATCCTTCTTGGGCTGAAGTTCTTGGTTTTAAAATTCCTAGCATTGGTATCACTAAAAGGGAGAATGAGATGGAAGTTTAAGATTGTGTTGAAGATGAAGTAGAGATGACTTCTTATGAGGAAACATCAGATTAGGATGATGAAGAAGAATACCTTTCTTATGTTAAAGAGGAGGTATTGGAAGAGTATATTTTTGAACCCAAAGGAGAGAGTAAAGAGGATGTATTATTTTGTTTTGATTCTCTTATCTATGATGACTATGGAGAGGAGCAAGAGGAGGTTTCTAAGCAAGAGGTAAATCTACCATTTCACTAAGAAGTAGACATGGGATAGACCTATATGACAATTTTGAAAGAGTATGAAAAATGTGAAAAGACAAGACTCCTAATGAGACAAGTCCAAGATGTTGAAAAGAAAGCATGTATTGAGAAGCATCATCATCAAGAGAATCTAGATCATGATGGAGAAATATATGATGATCTTAGGCCTTTTGAAGGTGACTTGAAGGTTGATTCTATAACTACCTATGAAGATGCCACCATAATCATCAAGGAGTAATTTGAGCAAGAAACACTTCCAAAATGTCATGACACAAAATTTATTGAAGGATATGAAGATATTTTAGCAAACTAAAAGGATAATGAGATCCTTCAAGAAGACATAGACTTATAACAAGTTGTCTCATGCATAGATATGAAAATCTACCATGATGAGGCAAAAGGACAAAAGTATGAGTCATGTTTCCCAAATAAAGAAAACTTCATAGAATTTGGAAACTTGTTTGAGATGACTCCATCAAAGGACATGCCAAGCCAAGGAGTGAAAAGGAAGCATGATTCATCTAATACCACATCCAAAATGAATAATGCTTGGCATCCTCATTCATCTAGTGAGGAAAGAGATTCAAGGCACTTTCCTTTTGATCTAGGAAGGAAGGTATGTTTGGTTAGTGTACATAATTAGTTTTCTTTTAGTTGTGTCTTATATTCCCTATGTGCTTAGTAGTACAAGCATGCATTTGCTTTGGTCTCATTATGTGTTATATTTCCTTTGTGTGTTTTGAGCTCAATAAGTTATTTTGTTGGCTAGGTCAAGGTCTAATCTTACTATTTTAGAGTAAATTTTCACTCCCTTTACCCAATGGAATGGGATAAGGCTATTGGTCCTTAACATAGGCAATCATGTTACATCTAGGAATTTTTAAAAGAATTGACCAAATTTGAATTTTAGTTAAATTAGATCAACCCATACATATTGAAACATTTCCAAAATGTGGGATGGTATCTCTTCAACTCCCTAAAGTCTTTTCCATGCCTAGTGTGTTGAAAGAAGGTCAAAAAGTTCAAGTTTTACTTATACTCCTTTCTTATCCTTGCAAGCTAAGGAGAGTCATTTTCAAATGCTTCATATGGGCCGTAAAATTGGAGTTTGGAAGAATTATCTTGGGGGTTAAAATTAATTTGAGTTATATTCATTTTCGTGGATCTATTTTTATGAACCATCACTTAGACTCCGGGTAGCTTTTATGCATTTTTAACCATGAGGGGTCGATGTTTGAGTCTATTTCATAATCTTATGTTTGGTTCTAATAATTTGATTGTTTCAAGTGTTTATCAAGGCCTATACATATATTTTTTATTGTCATTTTTATTTTGGAGGTTTCAAAGATTCATAAGCCTCTCTTAGGCTTATTCTTGGTCTAATTCCACCCACTACCTTGTAAATCAAAATTATGCACCTACAGGTGCCTTGAAATAAGTTTTCCTTGTTAATATGAAGGAATGGAAGTTATATTAGGTGTTTTGAATATTTAAAATGAATTTAAAGGTGTTATAATCCTTTAAAAAAAACTTTATTTCTTTTGTTATGCCTTTACCTGCATATTACAGTCAAAACCTCTACCTATAGGTGGCTTGAGTAGATGGTGTAGGGGTCTCATGAATATTTTGAGATTCTAGAGAAACATCTTGCACCTTGAGGTTGTATGTTAACATGGTATTATGTTTAAGGCCCATTTTTTAGTCACTTGATGTTGAAAAATCATGATCAAAGGAATAAAACTCTATGTTCAGGTCCTTTGTCTCTAAAAGGCCAAAATAGAGAGCCAAGGAGTTTTATGGACTTCTTACAACATGTTTCAATGATGCCCCAAGGAATATAGATGTGATAACCTTGTATTAATATCATATGGAAATTACCATGCCAAGTTTTATGTAAAATTTATGAGTAGAGGGTGGTTATTTGGATGCCCAAATATGCTCTCAAACACACTAAAAACTTACTATGACATCTATAAGCTTGTGAAAATATGAATGGTTTTGACATATTTAGTGAGAAACCATGCATTTTTACTATAGTATAATGATTCAAAGGGTTAAATTACATATATGGTCTAAAGTATTACCATGAAAGAGGGACACTTATGTTTGATTCCCAAACTTGTTATTAGTTTGTACATTATATATAGCCACCTACAACAGATAGGGTGTATAAGGAATGAGTTTGCACGAGTTTATGTGTCCTTTAAAATAATAAAGGTGAATACAAGTGTTGAATAATGTGATATTAAATTATAGAGTATAAAAATTAGTTAATAGTCATTATGATAGGTTATATAGAGCCATTGACACCTACAGGTGTCCCCTTTCTTGAAACCCTTCAGCACTCAATTGATTATGAGTGTCCCAATCAAGACCTAGGCATAAAGATGGTGTTAGTTTGAGGATTTTAAATTGAAATACAAATATAATAATTGTATTTTGAATTATTAAATTAAAATTATATCCATACACGTTTTAAACAAGATTAGAATAGGTCATGATAACCTAAAGGTAGAGGAAGATGGGTGAATGATTGTCTCAGTCTAGCAATGACCTAAAAGACCTATAGAAAATTTTATGAAATAAAAAAAGTTTAAATAAGAATAATATAATACTAAGGATCCATGGATATGTTCTAACATTCTCTCGAGGCTTAATCCAAACACAACTATCTAGAGGGATCATCAAGTAAAGTTATCTCAGTTAACAAGGGTAACCCTAATCCTATGTTTCCAAGGGTATACAAGGTGTTTGAGTGACAAAAAGACTAGAATTGTTTTCAAATATATTAAAAAATGATAATGAAAGATTAATGTAACCTTTGTAATGAGCATATGGTAAAACAAAGGTCTCCAAATAAGTAAAACATAGTTCATTTCCAAATACCCTACATAGACTTAGGAAAGTCTACTTTGGAGATTGGGAAAGCTAGTGTTCTTGTTCTTAGAATTAGATGATAAATTTTTTTACACATAACCCTTCTGAGTTAGATAATCCCATAAAACACTTGTCTTAGATAAAAAAATAAAGTAACATGCCTCTATTCTATCTCATAGGTAGGGCACTTTTACCTTGCATGAAGAGGCAATTTTGAGGGAAAAGGATGAAATGGTGGACCAAAACAAAAAAAATACTTAAATATGATTTTTTAGTTGTAAAATACCCAAATAAACATGGGAAAACATGATATAAGGTTATAAGATAGATAGGTTGGTCTATCTAACAAGGTCTACAGGTAGGATAGCTAAGCAGGGTACAAACCTAGCCTCAAAGGATGAACCACTTTCAGTTTTGGCCTTAGTGAAGATATATAGTGATTTGATTAATTTCCATTTGAGTTTATTATATGTGTTTTAAAATTAAAAATTTAGGTTAATTCATTAGACAGTCAAATAAAATAATACTTGTAGGTAATGCCTATTAAACCTAATCTAAGCCTAGTACCTAGAAATAATGCATCATCATTTTGAAGCTAGATGACTATTAGAAATAGTTGTAACATGTCAATGAGAGTATAATAGAGGTTTTGGATCCTTTTTTTAAATAAAAACTGATTAATAATCCATTTTTTGGCTTGAGAACATTTAGACCCTCATAGAATGCAAAGAAAGAGCTCGAATGCCAACTTCTAATACTTGAAAATCACATGAGGATGTGCATTGGAGGATGAGTTGTTTGGAGATGTTAGGGAAGATAACTAAGAATCCATTAGTATCATTTTTTTAAAGTTCCAATGTTTTTTCTTTATGAACAAAATTTAAGGCCATAATTGATAATAAACTCTCATAAAATCCTCTCTCAAACCCAATGTAGGAGATATTGAAAGTGGAGTATCCAAATGTAATGGAAACACCATGAAAATAATTAGGGGTGACATAAGACTCTTCAAGTCTCCTCCCCATGTGACTGAGTTGTAATACACTTGTATAGATGGTGTAAAATAGGGATATTTTTGACTAATTTATGTGTTTTATAGGTGTCAAAAGGTTTCAAAAGATCAAATAATTATTTGGATATAGTTTGAGACTTGTTTTAAGTTTCCATGGACATTTTTTAAGGTATAAAAACTCCTAAATGTGTCTTCTATCTTCTCCATCTCAGCCAGTCAAGTGGATAGATAATGAGAACTTAGAGAATAGGGGTGAAAATCCATTTGAGAAGCCTTCTAAGGTTGAACCTAATGACTTGGAAACTCTTAAAAAGTGTTATTCCTCCTTCTGAATGGATCAAATTTCAGAATTGAAAAGGTTTTGGGTGCCCAGTGTGAGAGGTACATAGAAAGGAGTCATTTAGAACTATTAAGGATGATTGTGCATGGATTGAAAAATATGGATGATTAGAGACTAATATAGTTTCTATGAGGTCTTACTAATAACCCCTCCCATTCAAATCCATCATAAAACTTGACCCTATGTAGTGATGAGATAGTTTTGTGAAGGCAAATGATGAGGGAAATTTCTTATGTAAGCATAAGGGAATTTACACCACATGTGGAGGAGTTAAACAAGTTTGAAAGACATTTGTCTTTGCTTCCCTTTAAGATGTGTCTCATACTATGTTACATGAAAATTTAACTCTTGATCCTTGTTTGGTAAGTGTCTTAATTACCCTTGAGCTTCCTTTCTCTCTCTTCTCTCATAGTTTCTATAAATTCTAGCCTTTTTGACATTGTATGGGATCTCTCTCCCTAGGTATGGAGAAGATATACCAATTTTTTACCTTGAGATAATAAACATAGTTGTTTTTACCTCATTAAATATTTTACTAAGTGCATTAAATGGTTTTTGGTCTTGTGCAAGTGTATTTTGGCTTACCTTTACATGTTACTCTTCTTAGTGCCTTGTGTGTTTTGGAATCTCTCTTTTGCAGGTAAAAAAGAAGTGTCTAATTTGATTTTAGGTAAGTTATTAGTCTATTAAATAATTTTTCTTATAATTCTTATTGTCTAATTACTCCTATATTAATCTCTCTTCAGGACCCCATGCTTGAAACATTGATTTGAGATAGAAGATTATCATTGGATGAAGTGTATGTGTAGGCTTCTTTTGGTTCCAAGTGCATGTTAAATGGTGTGAGTATAAAAAATATTTGGTGTATCACATCCCATAGAGTATATTTAATTATATTTATCCCTCTCCCTTATTACCCCCAAGATTTTTTATTAATTTCATCAAAGTGTTACATCAAGGGGAACTAGCCCCAAATCTAGAGATCCACCTAAAATTTGGGTCACCACAACCTTGATGTGGTTCCATTACGACACTTTAATGAGGAGAGACTTTTAATATCATCAAGGGGTATAAATTCAAGGGAAAACATGAACCTTTAACCATTGACCACTAAGATAAGACCACTAGTTACCTCAACCACTCAAAGCAAGTACACATATAAAACAAGACAATAAACATGTGTTTCTTGAGAACTTACAGAACACACACACTAAATTGAACAAACTAACTCAAACATTAACTAACATAATATGATAAATTCCTCCTAGATCAAAATGAAAGTTTAAAACTTTTCTTTCTTCATAACCTGAAGGATTTAGTGAGACATGTAGCCTTTTGATCTTTGACATTGATGCCTCCAAATTTCTTATGTTTTACAATTTCATTGGCATGATGTTAACTAAAAACTAGGTAGATTCAAACATGTTGGCCATATAAATGAAATATTATTGCATCCAAATAGTCCTAACCTTATCATGTGGATATTCAATTGTGACCTCATCCTTGATTTCCATAGGGGGCTCAATAAGATTGGATTTCTTCTTAGCTAATCTTTATTATAGCTTGTCAAGGAGATTTACATGCTCCATCCAATATTGATATTTGTACTCCATGGAAGATTATTTCTTCACATTATCATGTACTTGGCCCTCAACTTGAAAAAACTCTTCAAGCTCTTGAAAGAGATTCATTTACATATGCCAATTATCTTTGTCCTCTTCATCCTTTAGAACCACTACCTCTTCAATATTATCTTCTTGATGTGTGATGTCATAAATCTAATGTTATTCAATCTACAATGAATCTAATGTTAATTGAATATTAGGTTGAGGTATTGGATCATCTTCAAGAGAAAAAAATCCCACATTGGTCTCAAGATATTCTCTTAGGACTACCACCTCTTTGGGGATGACTTGAAACTATAATACATCCTTAATAACACATCCATCTTCATGATAGACTAGGAATATAAAACATTTTGATCAGATTTATAGTATTCTTCATGTTTTGAAAGATCTTCCATCTCTTTCTCCTTCATAGTGATACCAAGACAAGGCATCTTGAAATCATGTGACCTAGATCAATGAGGCTAGCAAGGAGGTATGTTTTCTCCAAGAAAAAGTTCTCTTTCTTTATCAACCAAATAATCCTATTTAGGTTCCCATACCATAGGTACATCATGTAAGGGTGAATTGGTAATGATAATATGGACTAGTTGGTGGAGGTGGCACATAGAACTCAAAATCAGATTAGGAATGGAATGTAAGGGGTTATTTTGAAAGCTCATGAGGAATGGGAAGTAAACCTTGGGCTAAAACCACTTGATTTTCTTCATTAAATTTGACAAAAACCTCATTAAAATATGATTTATATTGAGGAATCTCTTGAGGAAGGTTGGATGGGGTGTGTTGATGCATAGGATCTTATTTTAGGTCTAAACCTTCCATCTCACCTTGAGTCAACAATCTCATTTTTAACTCTAACTCTTCAATTTTTTTGGCTAGGTTATCTTGAAAAATTCTTTCTTGAAGTTCATATACATCATCATTAGGATTAATAATAAAAGGGCATTCATATGGAGGACAAAAATTTTCTTGAGGAATGGTGGAAGGGACTTTTAAAGTATCTACTTCACTCATAACTTCACACTCCTTATCAACCAAACTTCTATCCTCTTTCTTTCCCCATGACTCCACTATATTACTCTAGATTAGGATGTTAGGATTATAATCCTTTTCTTGAGGAATAATATGAGGTGTTTTTATATGATCAAGAGTCTTCTCAACTTCACACTCTTTTTCAAGACCTTTCTCCTCTTTGTTTCCCCATGACTCCACTATCTTGTTTCAGTTTAGGGTATCAGGATCATGAGTCTATTTTTGAGGTGGTGGGGATGAAATGTTAGAGGGAAATTAGGGATTTAAATCCACTTCATTTGATTATAATATGTACTAATTCATATGTGTATTTTCCAGCTCAATGTGTCTATCAATATTAGCTTCAAACACAAGGTTTCTCTTCTCAATGTTTTCTTCCTACTAATGGGGAAAAGGATGAATTTGATATCCTTGATTGGGCTAATGAGTAGGGATAAAATATGGCTGATAATAAACTTGGGGAATTGTATATGAAGGTTGATATACTTGGTAAGGCTTCCTCTCATGAATTCTTAGCTTATCCTCTAAGGCTACCATCAAACCATTCACATCTAGCATCTCATTTGTAAGCCTTTGACAATTGGCTCTTTCAATATGTTCCCACTCTCTTTTGAAAAAAATATAAGACATATATTACCTTGTGAATAGAATTTATAGGGACATCTTAACCACATCCTCTTGAAGCATCAATTTGTAACATGCACTTCTCATAGTGCAAAAGTGTTTACTTTAAGGTGGAAATGGATAGAGTTGAGGAGTGGCTAGGTTGACTAGGAGAAAAAAGATATTAAGGAGGTTAGATATAGGTCTAATATAAATAATGAAAATTTTGAATATTATCATATTGGGGCTGAAAATAACCATATTTTGGCTTGTATACTTTATAAATGGGTTAGTTAAGGATTTGCTTTTGTTGATAAGGAATGACATAAGCTTGCAATATCTCACCAACTTGTAAAGAACAAAAATCAATGCCAAAGTCAGACATAAAACCTCATGAAATAGTTAAAACAAATAAATATATCACCAAAAATATTTAAGAGGAAACTTGAGTTGCGTAACTAGCTGATGGACCTTTAGAGTCACCATTGATGCTTTGATAGATGCCTCCAAAAGTTGATTGTTGAGAAACAACACCAAAAATCTCTCAACTCTTTGGACCAAGAATCTGACCAAGCATGAAAAAAACTATTATAAATTTTATTTTCACCTTTTTATGATATTTCAAGTCTCTCTTCATCCAAGTGGCATAATGGAAACACCTCTAGGCTTGTGGGTAGCCTAAGGACGAGGTGAATCTCTAGATAGGGATAGCTCCCTTCATGTACCACTTTGAATCAACTAAAAATAAACTTTGGGAGTGAAAATGGAGAAGGATTAGTAAAATAAAACTAATATAAGGGAGGTGATATGCCAAATAACATGATGACTTCCAACCAATAACATGTTACACATGAAAACTAAAGACAAACTAAACATACACTTTTTCAATCTATGTCTTCTCACATCGATGTTACATTATGAGGTTATGGATGAATGATTTAGAATATGAGGAATAAAAAAGAGGCCTTGGATGGTACAATTGAATGGAATAACTCACTTAGACCTGGAAATATCTTATAACACTTAACATGCCCTATAAGAAGAGGCTATAAATAGGTGAAAGAATGAAATAACATGCTAAGGAATCCATAGTTTTCACTAAGGAAGATTTATCATGACATTAAAAAAACTATAAAGATTCATGAAAGAGGTAAAAATTAATATTCTTATTGATAAAATACTATTCATTTGAGAAGGTCTTTTCCATACTCAGGTAGAGCATATATTATATTGATAAAATGGCTAGTTCTTATAGAACTTGAGAGACAAAGAAGAAGATAAAAGTCCCAGGATCACAAGTAAACTTATCAAGTCAAGAAAATATTTAATTATGAATGAGAGAAGGATTTGGGGTGAACCATGAAAGATAAGTAATCACAAGTGTCAAATCAAGACATAAACTTCATGAATAGTGGCATAAAACTCCTCAGTCTAACTCAAAAAAATTACCTATATGATTATTCCTATTTGAAGTCTTGTATGGTTTGATCAAGATGAATATAGTTCTTAATAAAGTGGATGATCAAAAAATGACTTGTACAAGTATAGAGAGACCAAACCCTCATGGCACATCACATAAAAATGAATGGGTCAGATTTATTATGCATTTAATAAGTTCACTTAAGAGGCCTCTCAGAGCTAAAAGACTACATGTTCATGATTTTTTTCATGTGGTTAAGGTCCCCTACAAATTTTTTATCTTGATGATATTATTATATCAAGATATAAGCTTCCAAAGTTGAACTTATAGAGTGGGATGCATGTGTAAATGTCAAGTTTAGGCCTCATAAAATAGATGTTTAAATTCAAAATATCCTAAGGTTGAACATAGATCTGATAGGTGTCAAGATCTTAGGAGCTTGGGTAGAATATATACAACATGCATAAGTTTAAAGAGTTGAAAATTAGTTAGAACAAGTAAATGATCAACATTTGATCAGATCAAAGATCCAATAGTGAATGAAAACATGATGATGCTAGTGGGCTGAGATAGATCAATGAATCACATTAAATTATACCAAAGTATATCAACAATGAGTGGAGGTCAAAAGGTTAGTGAATCCTAGGAATGAATGAAAAGCTACCAAGTGTCATGAATATGATAGCTACCAGGTAGATCAATGATACATTAACCATCATACCAAAGGAGATTGATGGTATGCATGAGGTCCAAAAGTTAAGGAGATCAAATCAAACTCAAGGCTACCATGTGCCATAAGAATGTTAAATCATGGAGATAATAAAGGATATTGATAATGAATGAGATGTAGATGTCATAATCTAGTAGGCCTAGTTCAATATCAGTGGGTAAAATTAAAATTCAAAATCTAAAGGACTTCAATAAAGGGAAAATGTGACCTAAGGTTGAACTAGGGTAAATATTTCAAATGGCACCATTGAAACTTAGTTAAGACCTCTCTTGGGGGATTTAGAGCATGTAGACTCAGTTCTCTTATGTTTTCAACATCACATACAATAAGTCCTTAGATTCCATAAGTTTTAGAGGTAGAATAGGTCTGTTCATACCTAATATGGTTTAGGAAAGAAGCTATGTAGTGTGTAATATATTCAATAACATATCGACTATAGGAAAATTAATAATTGGATTGGTTTTCAATATATAATAAGACCTATGATTAGGATTTGATGTAGGGGAAGATTTGTGGTTATAAAAAGGTATTTTTTCCTTTAACATATCTATAATTGTGAAAAATAGGTACCTATAATCACTAAAAGTAGACTTAGGCATGGCTCTATCAAGTCCATGGATATAAGTACCTTGCCCTCATAATGAAGCCAGTGGAGATGGTATAAAAGATCAAAGCAAAGGGATCTAGGGATTGGGGATTATAGTGGAAAAATTATTTATTCTTCAAGAATTTTAGTCCTAATTAGATCAAATAAGGTTCAAAAATCAATAAGGATGAGAAATTAGTTAATTATCTTGGATGGTGTGATCCCCCTCTCTCTCCTTTCTCCTATATCTCTTAGTATTTTCCATTTGTAATGGCCCTCACTTTTGATAAGAAATTATCTCTTAATTTTGATGAGTAGATAATCTCACTTGATAAGGTTAGACCCTATAAATTTTTTTATAAAATACATCTTAAAGCAATAAATAATTTATTTACCTATCTCTCCCCTATAAATTATGTGTAGCAAAGCTTGTGCATGATGGCATTGTTAAGTATAATCTTCCATGCCCATTGTACTTATTTATTTCCCATTTATAGGTGTATTCAAGTTAGTTTTAGGTATTAATTAGTGTCCTTTATATCATTGATTCAATCTCTCAGTGAGTCGTATAAACCTCTTTGCCTTCATTCCTTGCTTCATCAACCTGGTTTATGAAACACTTATGCAACTATCTTGTTTTGTGAGAATGTGTGAGGTAGCATTATTTTGTGTTTCCTCAGTGTTTACTTCATGCTTATGTGATTTATCATTTAAATTTGGTGCATCACCTAGTTAAATTTATTAGGATACCTTTCCCCCCTTCTAACCCTTTTCTCAGTGAAAATATTAGTATAGATGATCCATCAAGAGGCTAACCTTCTCTGGAGGTCCAACCCCATCATAGGTGACCCTTAGCCTTGGTTTATTCCCATAGTGTATCTCAATTCAAGAGATCCTAAAGAACCCTCTCCAAGGGTGGAAATTGATACTACAATAGTCTCTATAACCCTTTGTGATCTGCATATATGAGGTTTATGGCCTAAGGAAGAACTAATCCCAAACTATATCTATAACTAATTACAATGAAAGAGTCAATAATTAAGGAAGAAGGGAATGGATTCACTAAAAACATATTGATTCATTCCAATCTTATCATTGAAGGTGACAGAACATTAAGTAACCTTCTAACAAACTCCACTTGAGGTAATGATTTCCTAGAAGGGGGTCACTGAACCTATAGAATCTATTCTTAACACTAGGGGTATAAAACACTCTACTATCTAGTTAAGATCAAACTTCATCATTTTAATAACCAAGTTAAATATATTCCAATAATTTATTAATGAATTCCTTCAAGGTAAGATTCATATGTCTAAGGTCATGGGAAATTCCCTTTGGCCTAGCATAAAATATCTCCCTCATGAGCTATCATTTGGCCCTCATGGCCATCTAACTTCCTACATATAGTTAGAACCTTTATTCCAAGTCCCAATCAAGCCTCATCTCTTAAATTAGATGGGTGGATGTTCAGAAATACTTAACATGGGTCCCTCGAGCAAGGATACCAAAACAATAAGCCAAGTGTGTAATACCTAGCTGAAGATTCCATGATCCAAGGAATGTTGTATGTGTATTATTATTTCCTCCTCAACAAGGTGTATCCCTCCACATGTACACACATAAATTCAATATGGAATAAGTGTTACTAAAATACTATCTCCAACACTACAAATATTTTAACAATGCTTTGATACCAAAATGTCATGCCTAAAATTCACATGAATTAATTATGGTTTCTATAGAATATACAATAAAAATTCTAAAAAAATTTATTTACAAATGGAAAAACATATTTATTTCATGATATTTACCAATCATACAAACAAACTTGTATTCCTAAAAAATATTGAGGCAATACACAAGTGGACACATGGTCACTACATAACCATTTAGGCCCCACTTACTCTAATCATCCAACAGGCTCTCACAGAAGCCTACATCTCTCTAAATGATTTGAGTGTACCCCATGTCCCTAAGGTCACAAAAGGACACCCAAATAAGGTGAGGTGGGTTTAAGAAACCACTAATTTAAATGACATTATCTAACTCTTTTTAGTGTTCATAAATGTTTTATGTGAATCTAACCAATTAGAGGGATCCTTTCACACTTGAGTTGCAATGAAAGTCTAATTTTGAGTTGAATTAAATTTATTATAAGGATCTTAACTAAAGATCATATAGTCCCCATACAACCTAAACATGGGTCTAAAATATCTTAAATAAGCCCCCTAAGGATGGAACACTCTATTTACATCATCAAATCAATTCAACCTTGATTGTTGTACTCAATTGGAGGTAGGGAAGCCATAGAAATACTTATGGAGGTCAATAAAGTCTTCAAATTAGACATTAAGACAAAAAATAAGATTTTTAAAAGGAAGGAGGAGGTGTTAGAAGATTACTTGTTAATAGTCATCCCTCCTCTCCTTCCTTAGCTCTAGATGACTGCCACTAATGGAGTCTACAATATTTTGGTCATTTTTTGCACTTAATAAATTTTCTGATCTTGTTTTTGTACATGAATAATTTGATTCATTTTATAGGTACGCATCTTATTGGAATGATTTCATGATGTCTCAATCACCCATAGTTTTCAAAAAGTTATGAAGGAGCTTCAAGATCCATGATAGTTGTTGCATCTTGATTCTTCACTAAACAAACTATTTGACTACTAATGGATAGTTATAGTTGACACATTTGATATTGGTATATTTATAACTAATATTGAGATATATGTTATTATAGGATAGTAGAATATTGCTTAGATACATCATGGTACATTATTGGCTTACTATGAGTTGGTTAATATATGCATTTACATTTCAAGCATATTAATGTGTTATAAATTATATTTTATGCTATATGTTTATCATATGATATGATTTAACTACCTGCATGTTGTGAGGTGGAGGTAGGAAAACTCATCACTCCAAGGGTGTTGCAGGGAAAACATTATTAGAAAGGATGATGTAGATGCAGATGTAGATGTTAGAGTTTGATAGAGATCTTGTGAGAACCCTACACACACCAAAATAGTTAACACATCGTATAATTCATTAAAAATAGTTTATTATGGTGTTCTTATTACTTGATTTCAAGGTTTTCTTTTTATGGGTTGCTAGTATAGGTAAATATCGCAATGAATTCTTTTAGCTATTTGGCACATTTTGTCATTAATACTGGTAGGAAAATTATTAGTAAAAGTAAATTAAAAAATACAAATTATAAGTAACTTATGGAATTCCTTTTTAAATTACTATAGTGTGTTTAGATGTTAATTTAATTTAGTAAAATCATATTTTTGACATTCAAGTGTTAAAATATACAAAAAAATAGAAATTTCTTGGGAAAAGGAAAAAACAAGAAAAAAAAAATAAAAAATAAAAGGAGATTTAAAAACTAAAATTAAAAAATCAAAAGGAATTAATATGTTGGAAAAATAACTAAAACAAATAAAAAATGGGAGAAAAAAAAACTAAAAATCCAAAGCAAAGGAGTACACCTATTTCAAAAGGAAAAAAGTTGAGAAAGGTATCATCTTATGTATTGTTGGAGGAGAAGATCAGAAATAAAAAAATAAGGTCACAATATAGGGAGAATAGACATAGAGAATCAATCAACTAATTAGGTAGGTTCTATTTTTAATTATATGCATCAATGTTGAAAGATTTTTGGATATGCTTTTCAGTTATGAAAACTGAGTTAAATAGGTATTTGAAACTCATAGCTAAATCATGATTCTGAGTGAATAGTTATCTATTTTTAGACTTGGTAATTGATTATAAAAATAATAGGATTATAAATAATATCCTATTTTTATACAACCTAGATGTCTATAAGAAGCTTGAATAATCCTATAGTCAACTCTCTATTGCATGAGCTACAGAAGCGTCGATCTATTAGGATCATAGAACAAACTTTTGAGACAAGTAATCCAATGATTTATATAGACATTAAGGATCCTTATTGTGAATATGAGATGCCATATATACCTATTAACTACTATTTTTAAAATTATCATTGACCTATAACAAAATACTTATGTAATAATTTTATACAGTGTTATTATTGGCATCAACCTATCACAAATTCTATTTCTTGGCATCATTATTATTTTTCCAGGTAGGTCACCAAATTTTTTTAACTAAAGCGTTTTTTATTTATGTTATATAGGATTGTCACTAAGTCTACTTATTTAGTATACAACCTACTAAAACCTTTTGATTTACCATATGATTAAAATTACAAAACTAAACCATGGATAAATTGCCATTTGTTTTATTATCAGCTCTTATGTTTTGGGTCATTGTAAAATTTAGCATGTTGAATATTATATATATGGGGTGATATATTTTGATATGTCTATCTTGTATACTTTTCATTTGGCCTATTCAGCTATATGAATAGCTGTACACTCTTTATTCCATCTTTGCAATGTCTTTTGACATTCACCTGTGATTAATTTCCATCCTGTTGTAGTTAATTGAAAGCACTGTATATTTTATATTCCATATTGTAAAGTCATTTTGACATTGATTTATTATTAGATTTATTCTTGTTGTCAGTGTTAAGTCATTATTTTATTAGCTGCCAAAAGATAATACTGTATATTTGAATAATATGTTAATGTAATATTTAGTTTGTTATTATTATTGATGGTATCTATTACTAGGAGTGGTTTATATTTTGTTGAGTCACTAGCTTCATAAATAACATCGCCCTATGTTCTTCACCTATACAATTAATCTCTGTAAGCATCTAGATCCATTATAATAATATTACCAAGTGTTATCAATTGTTAATATTATTGATATCATATTGAGTCATTGGAGATTTAGATATGTATTGTAATGTTTATATGAATAATAAATTGTTAACTAAAATAGAAGTATCATAGTTTGTAAATGATTTAATATGACTAAACCATCTACAAGTAGTGTTATTTATTAACCCATGTCTACTAAGATATAAACTATGAACATAGTTGATATAAAGTGTTATGCAATAAAATAGAAACATGCCCTTTCTGTAGGCATCAAGTATTTCTAAGGAAACTTATAAAGATATAATGTGGATATTTATAACTTATTTATTTATTTCTTATTAAATCAAAAATTAGATGGGTTTTACTAATTTATTTTATGGAGATAAAAAAAACATAAATTTAGTTTTAATATATATTTTTTAAGCCTTGTAAAAAAAATTCCACTAATATCTAAAGTGAGACTAGTTCCATAAAATGCTTGGATAAGCATATGACATGTATTTTATGATTGTTAGGTAGAGGAGTGGTGATATAATATCACCTAATGTCTTAACTCTTATCCTTTAATTAACCATAATAGTTGTATTTCTTATTATAATAATGTGTATATAGTTATAAACTTTTGATATCATATCAAGGTTCAAATTAATCATGTGATTTTTCAATGGATAAACATATCATTCCCTTATCATGAGATATGGTTTGGGGTGTGCTTGAGATCAATAGTCTTTTAAACCTTGTATAATAATACTTGTCATGCAGAATATAATAATTTATCAAGTTACATATATATGGTTTATTTATAGTATGCTTATTGAGAGAATGGGTGTAACCATGCCTAATATATATTTGTACAATGGAGTATGTACTTTTTGATTTAAAACTATTTTAAAAGATTTTTGAATAATAAAACTTAATAGATGCATGCATTCAAAGTTTAAATAGTATATATTAGTTGGATTACTCTATGTTTCATGAAAACAAAAATTTATTTATTCTAATTGTAGATATGAGTATGTTTCTATGAAGTTATGTCTACTTTATTAACTTGGTTTTGATATTTAGAAGTTATGCATAAAACACTAGATTATGGTAATATGGGTTATCATAGGGCATAATATATGATGAACATTTCATATATCTCATCATATTTATATAAAGTGTCCATAATGTGTTACCTTTGGTTATATATTGTATTGAGTTTACTAGTTAAAGTCTGATCTAAGTAAGAAATGAATATAATTTGTCCTTTATTTGTATGTAATCTATTTAAAATTGTTTACATTGTTATTATGTCTAACTTGGATGAATAGCATAGTTTTGAGTACAAAAACACATCCCAATGGTAGGGTAATTTTGAGAAGGTAACACATAGCTTTGGAAACTCTTTTTAGTTACAATTTTGAGGATTCAGTGAGCAAGCTCCAAAGATTTAATTATTCAAAGATCCTCTAAAGACACTCCAGAAGTGATCCAAAGATGCTTTGAGGGTGTTTTAAAGATAGCTATAGGTTTTTTTTAAGAAGTGTAGGCATACTCTAAAGACATATATAGGATGCTCTAAAGATACCCAAATATGATTTGAAAACTAGCTAGACCCTATTGATCGAGATAGTAATTCTACAGATATCTACAAATAGACTTTCTATATTTAGATGTCTTATTTAAGACATTACCATTCATGGTAATGGCTTAAAATAGTCCTAATATATTTGTATCTTTATTTTATAAAATTGGATAAGTATCTTTAGTCTATGTTAGTTATTATCTATCTATAGTTAGTTAAGCCAATTCTAATGCTTTCTTATAAGTGTGGGATTCAACTCCTAGATTGTCTATATTTTGAATAAATAGATTTGGGCATTAAGATCACCAAGATTTTGTACTTTGTGAGTAGATTTTGAGATGTGTTTAAATACACATCTCCTTCTCATTTTAGTTAGATAGAGATTTGGAGAAAACTTAGAAGTTGGAAATAGAGTTCAAATTTTCATATTTGTATTTGTTATTTTGAATGAAATAGAGATCAACATTTCTCTTTATTTATGAGTAAATAAAATCTTTTTGCAAGGAGAAAGGGCCCACTTCTCTCTAAGGATCATGATAAATTGGTACTTTTTAGATTAATAAGTTTAGAATCATTTCTTTAATTCAGGTATATTTCATTTATTACATATTTTAATTTCCTTTTAACTATAAGAGTGATTTCTTTTAAATGCAGAGTGATTTCCTTTCAAAGTAAATAGTGTTTGTTTTTAAATGCAAGAGTGAATTTCATTTTCAAAATCAAGTGTGAAGTTTATTTTCAAAAGCAAGTGTGAAATTCCTTTAACACAAGTGTGTTTCATTTACATGTAGAGTTATTTCAATTTAGTACAAGCAGGTTTTTTATGCAAGTGTGTGTTTTTCAAACTAGACTAAGTTTGTTAATTTATCTCATATTCAAAATTTATTAGAAGCTATTTAAATGAAAATAAAAAGTATTCTTAGATTTTTAACATCACATTGTCCTACCCAGTTGAGAATATTGAGTGATGACATCATAATTCTTAAGCTAGATGTTTAAGTTATAGATGTTAATGGTATGAATGCTAATAGATCTTAAATTAACAAATAGTTTAGACTTACTTTCCTGCAAACTAGAATTAGAATTTTATTTATTGTTTTTAGGATTTAGAAAGCATAGTAGAAGTAAACCCTATGCAAACAATGAACTCTACAACTCCAATATCAAAAATTCTTATTATAAGTAGCTATTGAACACTACCCTAGTTGAAAATGATACCAATCAAATGATTGGTTAAATGAAAGGTATAATGACATCCTATCATTTTCACACCATTTTAGAGAAAAACCATTCATCAGTAAGTGTTATTGAGATTCTACATTAGCATTATATAGGGAAATTTTAAAACATCCATAAAACTCAAAAACACAAAAACAATTTATAAATATTTAGATTTATGAACCTTCTAAGAGACTCTCATGGATGGTTTATCTATAAGGGATACCAAATAAATAAAGAAAAAGAAAGGGTCTAACCCTTGCTAGAAAGATTAGGAAGTGAAAGAAGTGCACTTAAAATCCATTTTTATGATTCCTCTCCTAAATAAGGTTCATTCTCACACATAGATTCTCTAATTAAAATCTTATTTCAAACATCTTCTCCTATAGGATATTTGATCTTAAAAATCCTCTTTCTATAATACTTGGATTTGATCCACAAGCCTTACAAGAAGAATATCTAATCGAGGACTCTACTCCTAAGCTAGATCATATATTGAGCACCCTTGAAGTGAATTTAGATTGGATTGATAACCAAATTTGTGAAGAAGACATCAAAGACAAAAATACACATGTGGAAAACCTTAACCATTAACCCCAATAAGACATAACTTCTTCCTATCCAATCAGCCTGGGTCTTGATGATATAACTTCCATCAAAAAAATTTCACCATCCATTTTACCTATTGTTGTCAATTGAATTTACACCCAATGAGGATATGGGACAATCTTATCTTCATTAAAGTGAGACAATTGAACCACCTCATGGCTATAGGTATCCTTATTAGGAGGTGGATATCTAGATTAGGGGCTAACTCCCCTTAATGTATCAATAAATCTCTAATCCTACAAATAAGACTATAGAAGTGATACACCAACATATTTTCCCTACTCATACCTTATCATGCACTTTGAAACAAGGACAAGTTACATTTACACTTTACTCAATATCGGCTCTCTCTCCCTTACATCAGTGTTTCAACATGGGGTCTAGGAGATAACATAGGTTAGGAAGACTTAATAAATACACATTCCAAGATACTCTATTGAATTATCTATTCACTATATCTACAACCTCACTTGACACTTTTTATTGACTTGTAATAAAGAGATCATAAAACACTAGGTATTAATAGGAGCGACATGTGAAGGTCAATTAAAACCACACTCACACAAGAATAGGAACTATCATTTACACTTAATGAAATCCTAGAATGATTTAAAAGTACTTGTTTTTACTGGTTCAAGGCACAAATTTGGTATGGCTTTGCCATACTCAATAGATAGATTCCTAGATAATGCCAAAATGGATTCATTTATAGAATTTTTGAGAACAAAAAAGAGGGAATCTCAAAGGTCATAGAAAAACATGCTCGAGCCTAAGAATAGAAAAAATTATGCTACACATATGGTTGAGTGAGAAGTACACAATAAATGTATCCTAAGATATATCTCCATGTAAAGTCATGGTAGAATCTTTTGAAATGGTGCAATGAATCTTCTAACATCCTTCATAAAACTACCTCCATCAAAGACCATCCATGAGTGTTTGAAACTATCAACAGGGGAGTTGACACATAGTACTTCTTGAGGGAAATGGAATTCATTTTGATAGTTATAAAATGTTTTCCTTAACCTTTATACATTCTTTGGACACCTATGTTTATGATTTTGTGGAATCCCTTTGATTTGGTTGGTTGTTAGTAATGACTCAAACTATCAACCTAGCTATTTTTTTCTTGCTTTGTCTGCACCAGATGCTCAAGATGTTACCATTTATCACCTCCCTATTTTCCCTTAGGTTGCTACCAATATTTTTAATTCCAATGGCTAGCCCATAACTTTGAAGTTGACATTCATGGACCCATCATGAATTCCTTCAGGATATTTTCCTTGAACACTTGTCTATTTCCTTCAAAATTTTGTTTCCCTCATAATTTTATTCATTGGGAACTTTCCAATGGACTTAATGTATTTGACCAAATTTCTTTGAATTTTTTTGTTTCCTCTTGTATCAAATAAAATGTCTAAAAGAATTAGACTTATCCCTTTTTCAATGTGGATAATTTTTTGGACATTTTCTAAGTGCCCTTTCCAAATGGAAACTACCCTTTAGCTTTTGAGAAATAGACCTTTAGTGTTCTTGCAAATGTCTTTCAAAAAACATTTAAATTATCTTTTTTCCCTTTTGCTGAGAAAAGTGCCCTTCGTATTTATAGAAATAGACTTTTGGAGTTATTTCAAATGAACCTTCTAAAAGGAAAATTGTCTATTTGGGTTTTTTTACAATGCCCTTCCAAAAGGAAAATACCCTTCATTTTTTTTAAAATTACCTTTTTCTTTGAAATGGGCCCTTTATCTAAGAAAAATACCTTCAAAATTCTAAAAACACCCCTTTGAAAGGATTGTAGGATACCCTTCAAAAAAGTTGAAGTGCCCTTTGGAAAAATTGAAGTGACCTTCAAAAAAATTGAAGTGGACAATTTTCCCAAAAGACTCATGACCCTTAACCTGAAAAAGATACCCTTCAGGAAAATTGCTTCAGTCAAAATATTTGAAATAATTCTTGACACTTAAATAAAAAACCTGAAAATAAAACCTCTATAAGAATGAACACTTGTATTTTTGTTGTGGGTTTTGTGTGGAACACCTCCTCTAAATCAATCCTACATACTATACCTAGATAAAAGGTATAGACTTAGATGGTCGAGCTTTCATATAAGGGTGCCCAATTTTGACCCGAAAGGCCAACATTTGGTCAACAAATTGGTGACTCATAGGGGTAGTATGCCTACAATACTTACCAAACCAGTAGTCTAATTAGTCCATTGGGCATGGAGTCATCTAAGTACTAAAATAAATAATAAACCTTGACCATGACTCAATACCTTGATCAACATGATAACTAGTTACTTCCTCAAACACACAAAGGAAAGAGACACACAAAAAAGACTAAAGTAAACACACATGTGCTACTTAGCACTTAGGGAAAACAAACACATCAGAGAGGAAAAAATTATGTACATTCACCTTAATCATATCTCCCTTCCTAGATCAAAAGGTAAGTATCTTAGGTCTCGTTCCTCACTAGATGAGTGAGGGTGCTAGGCATGCTTCTTCTTAGATGGGGTGTTAGATGACTCTTGTTTCATATTTGATCTTTGTCTTTGTTAATCATCAAATGGATCCATCTCCCATATATTTTCAAAGTAGGAAATTTCCTCTTGAACCTCAAAGCATGCCTCAAGCTACTCCTCTTTCATCTTAACGTGACAAATCTAAAAATCCATGTATGGAGCAACTTATTGCAAGTTCATCTCTCTTTGAAGGATTTGATCATCCTTTTCCATTCTCATAATCTCTTAAAATTATTCAAGGAGAATTATATCATAACCATTTTAATGTGTTTCTTGATTGCATTCTTCATGAATATTATTGGAGGTGGCAGCCTAGGTAGATGTAGAGACAAGCTCCAAGTTACCCTCCAAAGGCCTAAAATCATCATAGATTGCTCTACTATGATTCAGGTTCTATTCATGATGATTCACTTCAAAATGCATATGTTCTTTCTCATCTTGATCTTGATTGTCTAATAGCTTCATATTTTCCTCCTCATATTCTTGGAACATTTATATGTAAATCTGCCATATGTCCTCATTTTGAGCAACATCTTCTTGCTTGTCATGACTAGTCAACTCTAAGGGATTTGTAAGTTTTTTGAGATCTTAAACTTCATAACATATTATGTCAAATATTTACCATAGGTCATCATATTTTGGCTGTCCTAGATCATGAAAAGGAGAGATAAAAAGGGCATTTCTTCTTATTTCTTAGAGTCTAAGAGAACTTGTTCCAAGGTATCTTTCCTAACACAAGGGGAATATTCTTTCATGTCCTAGCAACTTGAATTTTCCTCACCATCACCTATCCCTTCTTCATCCTTAATCCAATCTTATATTTCAATCTCATCTTCCATCCTAGTGACATCAACCTTAGCCACTTCAAAAATAGGGAGCTTGGCCAAAGGGGATTCCCAAGTAGTAAGACAATTATCAACATTAGAAGGGAAAATTTGATTGGTTAGAAGGGGAGGAATTATCATTTCAATAAAATCTTAAGGAGGGGTGGGAGGGTGTTGAATTATTTCCAATATCTCTTCCCTAACAAATCTTGTATTTAAACATGACTTATTCTTTTCCTCATGAGTTGCTATCACATCTTTCCATCTAGGGAAGGTGGGTTCAAGGATAGCTTCATGGAATTAAGAGGTTGATGAAGGGGAGAAAGATATGTCTAGGAAACTTATAGCCTCCTTGGGATTGGCAATTGACTACAAGTTAGAGAATTGGGATTAGATAGATTACCTTCCCTTGCCATGATGGACTACCTCAAGGCCTGACTAGCCAATTTAAACTCCCTTTCAAGATGAGCTTCAAAATTCAATCTCTCCCTCTAAAAATCCTCTCCCAACAAATGAACCTGCTCAACCATCATGTTCTTCTCCCTTGGGCTGATTTCTTAGATGGATTTCCAAAAAAAAGAAACTTGGGGAAGTATATGAGGGATTTGGGGTATTAGGAAACATGGTTGGACTAGAATTTTTAAGGGACAAGGATGGCATAATTGAAGGTGAATGTGGGTAGTTTTTAGGTTGCCAAGATGGAACTTATTCATAAACTCTCAATCTATTCACTAGATTAAGAATTAAACCACACACATCAAACATTTCATAGGTAAGATTTGGCCAATTATCCTGCTCTATAAGAATACACTCCTTGATTTTTTCCAAGGAATTCCTTACACTCTCAATGCAAACACTAGGTATGATTTCACCATAACCATGTCTAGTGTTAAGGTTTAGCATGTATTCTTGGTAACCAAGGAGAGTTATTTTTAAACTAGCAATGGGATGGCTTGGAGGAGGCTAGGTGGGATAGATGGAGCAAAAAATTGATAGGTTTGGTCATTGGAAACATATTATTGATGAGGATCATGACAAGGATAGACAATAACTTTCTCATAATCAAGAAAAATAGGCAAAGCTAGACATAACTCCTCAACTTGTGTTAAAACAATCTCAAACTCACAAAACTCCATGAATCACTTCAAAAAAGATTATGGAACAAGAAAATGACTTTAATTGGTATACCTTGGTTTCTCAACCAACAGATATGTACATGGAGTCACCATTGATGTTTATTATAATTACCTCCAAAGGTTGATGTCTTGAGGATAACACCAAAAATCCTCAAGGAATGGATGCAATAGTCCCACTGAGCATGAAAAAAAATATTGTAACTTAAACTTTCACCTAATGAGGAGATGGGAAAAGATTCTCCTCATTCAATTGAAACAATTGAACCACCTTAGGGCTGTGGATATCCATATTAGGAGGTGGATCTCTAAATTTGGGGCTAGCTTCCCTTGATGTATCAATAAATCTCCAATCCTATTACTAAGCTTAGGGAATGAAAAGGGATATAGATAAAATTAAAATAAACCTAGAATATACAAGTGATACACCAAAATATTTTCTCTACTCATACCTTATCATGCACTTTCAAATAAGGACAAGCTACATATACACTTCACTCAATATCGACTATCTCTCTCACATCAGTGTTTCAACATGGGGTCTAAGAGATAGCTTATGTTAGGAAGACTTAAGAAATAGGCATTCTAATACACTCTATTAAATTATTTATTAATTATATCTGCAACCTCACTTGACACTTCTAGTTGACCTACAAAAAAGAGATTATAAAACACTAGGTATTAAAAGGAGCAATATGTGAAGGTCGATTGAAACCACACTTGGAAAAGACTAATAAATATCATTTACACTTAGTAAAATCCTTGAATGAGGTAAAATTAATTATATTTATTGGTTCAAGATATAAATTTGGTAGGGATTTTCCATACCCAGTAGAAATATTCCTATACAATGCCAAAATGGCTTCATTTATAAATTTTTTGAGAATAGAAAAGAGGGAAGATCAAATGTCACAAAAAAAATGCTCGAGATTAAGAATAGAGATAGTTATACTATAGGTATAGTTGAGTGGGAAGGAGATAATGAATGTATCCTAAGATAGATGTCCATGAAAAATCATGGCAGACTCTTTTGAAATGGTGTAATGACTCTTATACCATCCTTCGTGAAACTACCTCCATCAAAGACCATCCATGAGCAGTTGAAACTGTCAACAGGGGAGCTGACACATAACACTTCTCAAGGGAAATAAAATTCATTTAAATAGTTAAAAAATGCTTTCCTTAACTGCTATCCATCCTCTAAACACCTATGTTTAAGATTTTATGGAAGCCCTTTGATTTGGTAGGCTGTTAGTAATGACTTGAACCATTGACCTACCTATTTTTTGCTTGCTTTGTCTACACTAAATGCTCAAGATTCTACCATTTTTCACCTTCATATTTTCCCTCAGGTTATTGATAAGTTTTTTAATTACAATAACTAGCCCATGACCTTGAAGTTGACATCCACAGACCTATCATGAATTCTTTCAGGATATTTTACTCAGACACATTTCTATTTCCCTCAAAATTTTATTCATTGGGAACTTTCCCATGGATTTAATGTCTTCTGCCAAATTTATTCAATTTTTTTGTTCCCTTTATATCAGATAAAATGTCTGAAAGAATTAGACTTAGCCTTTTTTCAATGTAGACAATTTTCTAGACTTTTGGTAAGTGCCTTTTCTGAAGGGAAAGTGCCCTTAAAATTTTTAGAAATAGACCTTTGGCGTTCTTAAAAGTGTCTTCTAAAAAACTTGTAAATGGTCCCTTTACCCTTTTTCCAAGAAAAAGTGCCCTTCATATTTCTATAAATAGACCTTCAAAGTTTTTGCAAATGAACCTTTTGAAAGGAAAATTGTCCTTTCAAGTTTTTATAAAGTTCCCTTTCTAAAGGAAAATACCCTTCAAGTTTTGGTAAAGTAACTTTAGGATTTGAAATGGGACCTCTATTTGATAAAAATACCTTCAAAATTTTGAAAACACCTCTTCAGAAGGATTGTAGGATGCCCTTAAAAAAAACTAATGTGCCCTTCGAAAAAATTGAAGTGGATAATTTTCTTGATAGACTTCTGACCCTTAGCAGAAAAAAAGATACCCTTTAGGAAAATTGATTTTAACAAAATTTTCAAAATAATTCTTAACACTTAAACAAAAACCTGAAAAACAAAACCTCTGAAATAATGAACACTTGTACTTTTTCTATGTGTTTTGTGTGGAACACCTCCTCCAAAAGAATTCTACATACTAGACATAGCCAAAATGTATAGACCTAGATGGTCAAGCTTTCATATAGGGGTGCCCAATTTTGACTTGAAGGGCCAAAATTTGGTTAACAACTACTTTTAGAGTTAAATCCTCAAAGGATCTAGATTAGTTCCTCTTTGAGTTTTAGGTTGTATACCAAACATATGATTATGTCATAGACAATCAAAAGTTGAAATTATTCCCATCTACACTCAAGGATGTAACCATGAGATGCATTATGGGTCTTGAGGGTAATTGCATAACCACTTGGGATGAAATGGAAACTGCATTTCTAGAGAAATATCAGGATTATTATAGAGTTGGAGAATGTAAGGAAGACCTTTTCAAGATCAAATAAAATGAAGATGAAACCTTAGAAGATTACCTTGACAAGTTTATAGTTACACATAAAAGGAGTGGTACCAATTTACTGAGGAGTTTTTCAAAATAGTCTTTCTTAAAGGTTTAGATGATGATGCAAGATATTCTTTGAACCTCATGAGAAAGGGTGACTTTTTCAAGTTAACCTTTCATCAAATTTCAGCATTGTGTACTAATTACTCCAGGACAAGACCTAGAATAAATAAATCAAGGCTACGAAAATTACCTAAAATTGGCCAATTAATGGAATAATTTTACAATTTCAAGATATACATTATAGTACAATTAACATATACTTTAGATGGCATTAAATAAAGATCCAGTGCTATCAATATTAAATAATTTTTTAATCTATTATCCTAGATGTAGACTAAAACATGCAGTAAAATTTTCCCCTTAGACAAAACAAAGGTCTATGGTATTTGTGACATAGACCATGACACCAAGAATTATAAACACCTTTCTACAATAATAAATCAAGTGAAACAAAAAACACATACCATTAGAGAAGTAAACTTTAATCATAAACAAAGAAATTAATACTCCCAACCTCAAAATCTATTTGGTCCAAGATAAGTCAACTTTGGACATAACAACAAAATCAACAACCACATTAGGTAGAACAACCACAACCTCAATGGTCATAACAATAGTATCAGCCACAAAGAATATTTCCTCAACCTTAGGCATTAATTCCTCCACAACCTAAGCCACCAAAAATTGACTAGTAGGTTGACCAACAATAATTACCTACCCAACTAGTGGCAAATTCAAAAAATAGGCAAAATTTGCCTATCTATGGAGATGATCAAGAAAGTAATATTAAAAGTGGTTTAGGTGAATGTAATAATCTTCAATTCAAATTAGGGAATTTATTAGGAGATACACCCATTACCATAAATAAAATTCTAAATGATGATAATATTTATAAACATGTAATCCAAGAACGAGCTTAAGAAAATGTAGAATCCATAATTACACTAATTCTAATTCAAGATCCCCTTGATATTCCATTTTCTAAGAGACTTAAGGAAGAGAAACCTCAGGAAAATTTTGAATTATTGCATGGATTAAAATAATTGAAGATTAAAATTCCAATATTAAGAGACATTATACACATTACTAATCTAAACCAAATCACTAAAATATTGTGCATCAAAACAAATGGATTAAATCCAAAATGATTCAAGTAATTGGAAAAATTATTGATCTATTATTAGGAAACATACTTGTTCCTAAATATGAAGATCTTGGCAATCCTATGATGAATACAAAAATTGGGAACAAGTCTATTATAAATATGCTTGTAGATCTAGGTGTTGCCATAAAAATCATGACTTTCAACATAGTAGAGTCTTTATCTCTCATAGGGCTTCAACATACCACAATAATATTTTAAATGGAAGATCAATCCACTAATACTCCTAAAAGAACCATATAAAATGTGTCAATCACCATATAATCCTAGGAATACTCTATTGATTTCATGATCCTTCAACCTAAACCAAATAGGGTAGGGTATCCAATCATTCTGGTTAGACTTTAGTTAACTATAGTTGTAGCAAGAATTGATTGTAGATCTGAAAACATGACCATTTATAATATAATTCATGCTAAACATATATCTATCTATCCACCTATTATACCTTCAATGGGTCTTTTTTAACAAGTCTGGGTGGATCAACCTAAACAAAACTAGACTAGTGTGTCTTATTTAGCCATGGTTATTATTGGTGTCCTAGATTTTACCCTAGTTGATTAAGGGGATTGATTAAATCTTACTACTCAAATTTAATAAAACATGGGAATGACCCTAGGTTGTGGGTATCCTATAATAGGGCTAGAACTCTAGAGAAGTCCAACTTACTTCTGGATATATCACCTAAAATAGACCTACTCTAACACTTAAAAAATGGATAGAGAGATATAACAATATATGAAATCTTGTAAAAATTGGGTGATGCACCAATAATTAGATCACTTATACTTTGCACAAGACACACTTATGAGACACATTTAAGACCAAAGAAGATTAGTCCCACATGAGTATTTCACAATAAAACATGAATCAATTATCAAAATAGCATGAGAGGGAAAATATCTACTTTCAACATAAACAACAAACTATAAATTGCACTTATAATGACCAATGGAAACTACCAAACACTTCATGAAGGTGAGAAAACTCAAACATAAACAAGGAACATACATTCACTTAACTATAATACATGAATTCATAGAACACACTTCAATCTAGCTTGTAAAATGATGGAATTCAATCTTTATTGCATAAAAAGGTATTAAAGTACAAATTTTGGCATAACATAAGTAAGCCAAAACATAAGGGTCTTAACTCTAAAATGTCAAAGATTTTTTGTCTATATTTTTTAGAGTTTTAAAATGTAAAAAAAAAATTAACATATATAGCAAAGAGAAGAGATAAAGGGAACTATGATGTATTAGCACACGTTTGAGGATGCTAACTTATGGTCTTTTCAATAAGGAACAAATTTTTTAAAAGAATTGAATGTTCATTGTTTTTATCCATCCACCCAGTTTCCTTATTAGAACTACATGTCATTATCTATTAGATCTATTAATGAGGACCATGCCTTGGAATTGAAAAAATTATGCCACATTTGCTTTGGGTGGCTATTGGAACCTATTTAACAAAAATGTGACCATGTTATAGATGAGACACATCTCCATGATCACATTTACATCTGTATTTTCTCCAATATGGAACATAAATCCATAATAGGTGAAAACCAATCTAATTACTAGTTTTAAAATAGTTAAAATATATATGGAAACCTAAAAATTACTTGACCTTGCTTCACAAACACTAGTCCATCTTTGATCTCTATATTAGGCTATAAGAGACCTATTCTACATCTAACACTTGTGAGAGTTGATGAGGGTCTTCCATCCAAAAGCAATTATAATGTCAATGGAATGACTCCTATAATAGATTCAATAGGTTCCAATTTATTGACCAAAGGTCTTATTTAAACTTTAATGGAGATGGAGCCTTGTCATTAACCATCTTTCCTATGGGACTATGTCTATTGTTGATCAAGCTCTAATGGTGATATGGTTCTTTAATATTTTTCTCACTTGGGTCAAAAATTGGGTTGTAAACCTTTAATAAAAGCTCTTTATATTTTCCCTTTATTCATTGGTCATTAATTACCAACTCAGACCATTTACATTATGCCTAAGTGTCTTTATTCTTATTGGTCTCACACGATTCTATTATTATATATTGACTTTTTTTACCTTCTACACACTATAGGATCAAACTATACAAATGCATGTGATTCCTTTGATTTCCTACCATCAAATATCCTTTGACATGTTGACTTGATCTTGAACTATCAATCTAAATATACAAATTAATTTGCGCCTTTGATTTACCTAGGCCTAATTTATTATTAGTAACGATGCACCATCATATATTTGGTATGAATGATCACTAAAAATTGATCTATATTGGACCCACCTTCTTTTCAATAAATGCACAACATCAAATCTCTTCTTGATGAACCCAAACCATAGGATCTTATCCAACTTAGATCTTTTTAAGGGATTTTAACATAAGAAACTTCTAACTAGTTTGATCTTGGTTCAAACCATTAGATCTATGTGTTAATATGCAAAATCACACAAACCATTATATCTTGATCAACTTTAAACCTCTTAAGGGATTTTGAACCCAAATGGTTACTTTATAAAGATCAAACTTGATGTTAGCATGAATGTCATATGTTGTAGGTCCAACTTTGGAAGCTCATAACTTGAGCTAGAAAGCTTGCACATACATGAAACTTACAATATATGTTCTTTCCATGAAGAAATTCATGGAATTGTAATTGTTTGGCTCATGAAAGTTTTTGAGGTAGATTTATAAAATGCTCAAGTGAGTTGGTCTATTCCTTTTCAAATGACATCCTACTGATGGTCAAGGTCTTTAAGCCTTCATAGTCCATATTTTGATCAAAATTCCAAGGCTCTAATGATATTCTAATGTTTATGCAACTTGGTTCATTCCCCTAAATACTTTGGACACAATAAAATCTACTTGTATCCCTTATTTGTAATTATCGACCTATCCCTTAAATATCAATTAGATCACACTTTAAGCCTAATTAAAGTGTTTTAAATGATTTGAAAAAGATATATGATCTCTACTTAAGATATATTTAATTAGGATCTTGCTCAATTTTTAGACTCTTAGACTAGGCACATTTTAGAATGTAGACCAAATTTGGTCAACATCTTTGGCAACTTGGTTGGGCAACATGTCTGTTATACTTGAGAACTTAGACCATTTATGAATCTTAGATAATTTACATGATACATGACCATCTAAATGAATAAAATATATCATTTTGACTGTCAAAGACAAAAAATTTCAATAAATGGGGAAATAAATAAACATGAAAGGGAAACCAACCTTATGCAAACAAATCACTTATTTGGGAAATAATAAAAATAAAATAATGTGTTATAAAAAATAATTATAAAAAAAGACTAACTATCTATTTACATGGCACTTAGATTCCTCAATAGCAGTGCTTTAGATGTATCCCTTTGACTAGGATAGGAAGCTCTTCACCATCCATCTTTGTGAGTTGGAAAGCATTGTGGGATGTGCAAGTGGAGATTATGTATGGACCACTCTAGAGAGAGTCAAATATTATGTGCCTTATTATCTTATCTCTATCATCATCCCACTTTAGGACCAAATCTCCTTGAAAAAATCTTGAAAAAAATCCTTTGTCAAATGATTTATTTATCATTGTTTAATTGGCCACCATAGCTAACATGGATTGATGCCTTTTCTCTTCTAGATATATGATCTCAACATATCTAATTTATATTGGCTCATTCTCCAAAATATAAATTTGATGCATTAATTCTAAAATAGGGAATTCAAGAGAAATATGCATTCTTGCTTCCTTACCATATACTAGATTGTATGGAGAATTAGTTATTAACCTTTTATAGGTGATCCTATCAGCCCATAGATCTGATTTCAATTTGAGATGACATGAACTATGATTTTCTTCAACATTCCTCCTAATTATCTTTAAGAAATTCTTATTAGTGGACTTAGCAAGGCCATTGCCTTGTGGATAATAGTTTGATGAGGTACTAAGAAAAAAACTATGTTGAACTACCAATTGGCTAATATTAAACCCCATAAAAGCCATAGAATTTTTATAAATAATAGTTGAAGGTACCAAAATTTGGTAATTATACCTTCATTTAAGTCTAGAACATTGGTTTTTTTAATGCCATTACTTATATCCATCTAGTATCCACTTGTGTCTTAGCCTTGAATGGGGGTTAATGAGACCAATAAATTCTAATCCTCATTATACAAAGGGTTGATTTATTAAAATTGGCTAGAGGGGTAAGGATTTAAGCTTCACCTTTTCAAAAAACACAACACATTATCTGCATTTTCTAGTCCATGCATGACAATCACCAAATATATTTACCTAATAATACCCACTTATCATGATATTATGGGCTGTGATCCTTGATCAATAATGACCTCCACCATGTCCATCATGAAATTTCTCAAGTAGTATTTGTGTTTAACCTGGCTCTATGCACTTTATCAACATGACATTGATATCTTTTTTGAATAACACATTATCAATAAGAAGAAAAGGAATTAATTGAAATCATAAATACCTCCTTTTTGAAGGGGTCAAATGAGAAGGATAAACACTATATTGTAAGTATCTTACCATATCTTAGAACTAATTGGAAGGTGAGGTGTGATAATTTGTAGGTTCTTCATCATTTAACATCATAAAAACCCCATTAGCCTCTTGAAAATATTGGGATAGATGTTCACAAAGTCCTTTGTAAATAACTAGCTTTGTGATCTTGATCTCAACATCATATTCCATGACCTTGGTTATCCAACCAGCTCTCTTGTTATTTATATCCTTGTTCAAGAGTAAATACTTGATACATTGATTTCCAACCATCAAATGTATCTTATTATTGGAAAATAAGTACCTAAACTTTTAAAGATACCTCATGACTAAAAGTACATGATTCTCAATGAAATAATACCTTGTTTTGTATTCTTTTAAGCCTTTACTAAAGAAAGATATTGGCTGCTCTAAAGTCTATTTATTCTGCTGTATGAGAATACCTAAAATTATGTCAATGTTAACATATGTGTATAATAAGAAATCCTTTGTAAAGTCAAGATTTCAGAGTGTGGGATCACTAGATATATCTTTCTTGATCTCTTCAAAGCTTCTTACTCCTTCTTTGGACCATCTAAAAATATGATCCTTATTTAACATGGCTCTAAGTGGCCTAACTAAAGTAGCAAAATTTAAAATATATCTCCTTATGAAATTGATCTTAACTAAATTGTTTTGTAATTTTTTATTGATTTTAAGCAAGGAAAGTGCAAGAATTGAGCCTATCCTATTAGGATATATTATTATACCATTTTTTTAAATTACATGTCCAAGAAGCCTACATTTGTGAAAAGATAAAACACACTTTTTAGGGTTTGAATACACCCCAAATTGTCTACACATTTCAAACACTTGTCTAAGATGAATCATATGCTCATTTTTATTACTAGATAACACTATTATATCATCTAAGTAAATAAGTATAAACTTGTTAAGGATACCTAAAAATTCCATGTCCATATATTTCTAAAAAATTCTCCAACATTGGATAAACTAAAAGGCATATTTTTGAATGCGAATGTCCCCTAATTTTTGGTGAAGGTTGTTTTGAACTAGTCTTCTTCTTTGACCAAAATATGGTTATAACCACTACAGCCATCCAACAAGGATAACCTTTTTAAACCTATAACTAACTATAAAATTTGCTCCATTGATGGCAATGGATAGTGGTATTTAAGAGAGGCATTTTTAAAGTCATGGAAGTCAATACATAGTCTTATTTCACTATTTTTTTCATACTAGAATAAGGTTTTATACCCAAGTTGAGTGATTAATTGTAAATATTATAGATGACTCAATGAGCTTATGTAGTTCAGCTCTCATCAAAGGTTTAAGATCTGGGTTAATAGGCCTTTATCTTTATCTGACTAGCCTATTCTCATCTTCTAATTCAATGGTATGTTGTGCTAGATTTGGATAAAATACTTTAAGGTCACTATACTACCATGAAAATACATCTACAAAACTTGAACATAACTTAATAAAAGTTTGTTTCTATGAAGATGTGTAAACTTTACCTAGTTTTAAGCTCTTACTAGTGGAAATATCCACATTTATATAGTATTTTTCATTGATTGATAAATAAAACTTTTATTTTCTTAATTCATCATCTCTACTAAATATGTTGTCAAGGGTGACCAACCCTTTAGGTAACCTATTTATCTTCAATTTCACAATCTATTCACCATATTGCTACAAGTACTTGTCTTAGTTCTTTGAGGAGAATTCATCTTCATATTTTAAAAAAGTAAAAAATTAACTATCATATTAAAATAATTTATAATTTTCATGTTTTTATAGGATATAAGGCCTTAAAATCACCTTAATTGAGATTGAACCTTTTCATTCTATATGTCACCTAGTATATTGAATTCTAACCCAATGGCAGCTAACCTGTCTACATGTTTGTTCTTATTTCCTAATATGGACTAAAAATTGAAAGCTTTAAAGTGTTAAAATAAGTCCTGTATTTTATGATTATAGGACCTAATTAGTGTTTTATTTCATACATTAAGTCCTTTTACTTGGTGAACTATAAATTATCTATCACCAAAGACTTGTAAGGTAATAACCTTCATTTTTCTTGACCATTACAAGCCATACACTAGTACTTCATAGTTAGAAATTTTTTTGGAACAACCAAATTGAAAATTAAGAGAAGAGAAAAACCTTTTATTTTATATATAAATTAACATCATTCTAGCCCCAATACCATGTTTATTCCTAGTTCCATCAATGTATAGTTTCTATAGTCCATCACTAGGCTAATCATCCTTCATCAATGCTAGAATTGGTGTATCATTTTGATGAAGGAAATAGACACCAATTCCTTGAATTAACTTTTATGGATAATTTTCATGAAAATCAAAGTCCCGTTTATCAAGGAAAATAGCTATAAATCCATCTAGAGGTGACTCAATTTCCACTTCACTATTTTCTAGTACCTTGTCTGAGATATCACAATTAATGTTCACCATACTTGGAATATATGCATCCAAATGAATTATTGAAATAGGTTTAGAGTGTATTGTTACCTTAGTACTATACCTAATCTTAAACATTAAAAATTTCCAATCAACTAACAAATATCTTACAATCTTTGAGGTAAAGTCCCTTGATAGACACATGGAAAAATAGGGAGACAAGTCCAGTACTACTACATCTTGCTAAATGTTAACATTGGGAAAATCATGTAATCTCAACTATAGATCCCTAATTATGCCCAATAAATTTTTTTGTGACCCATCCAATTTTAATACTCCTTTGGTATTTGGATCATAGACAAGACTAAGCTTGTTTGTAATTTACATAGGTATGACACTACTACTAGTTCCACTATCCATCATATAATTATGGACTAAAAAATCACCTAAAATCAAAGAGAAATAAAATGGAGGGTTTTTGTTTGACTTGACATTGATTTTGTCCACCTTTGTCATGTTATGTACATACTAATTAGGTTTCTTGATTTGTTAGTCTGAATTAGCCAAGACAACTCCTTGTTTCTCAACTGGCTCTTTAGAAACCTTAAGAGCTGAAAGATCTTGAATGAGCACATATTTTTACCCTAGAATGTAAAGGGAATACCACATCAAAATTTTAAAATTTTATTTCTTCATTTGATCTATTATGTTGAATGATGTCCCACTAGCCTTTGGCTATAACTTTTGAACCATTGGTTGCTCTTGAATTAGATGAATTTGGAGAACCTTTACTACCTCTTTATTTTGAATATTATATACTATATTATTATAAATTTTATCCTTGACACTCTTGGAAAAAAATTAGGAACACTAGAATCATTGCTCACATCTTGAATTTCCTCAACTACTCTTCTTTTAGCTATAGTCAGAGCTACAACTTGACCATTTATGTTCCTAGTTTCACCAGATTAGTTGAATGCAATATGATCATCCAATTACAAATTAACATTGATAGAATTAAGATACACTTGAAATTATTGAGCCTCTCCTTGGAATGCCATATTCATTTCTTGATATTAACCACCTTGAAGAGAGATATCTTGTTGTGTCATTTGTGTCATAGTAATATCTTATGATATTAAGGCTTGATTTTGGATGTCATTTGGATTAAAAGGATTTCAATGTGAATCTTGCATCATGTTATTTTGAGTAATAATATATTTTGAATTGGAAGGTATATTAGGATTAAGGGCTGCATATGGATTAGTTTGGGTTATGGTTCTTTGAATTTGATAAGGTTGCCTATTGTCCTTGAAACCTTGATAAGGAGGTTTTTGGTTATTGAAGGACTGATAAGTGTTCTAGTTTTATTTTTGATAGGGTATACCCTAGTACTTCTATCTTTTGAGTTGAATAATCTCATTTCCAAAATCTTGTAACATACTTTTCAGATTTCCAATCTCACTATCTTGATTAAAAGGGGATATGACTTGAGATTTTGAATATGGAATAGGATCTATTGATGGGATTTGAGGAACTTTAGAAGGATTAATAAGTTTAAATTCTAGGAATATGGGCTTTAAAGGCCTTATAGTAAGTTTACCAGCTTGTATCAAGTTATTTTATGCTCTTATTGCAAGTTCATAGGTATTAGGAAAAGTAATACCACCCATGGACTATATGATGACACTAATATCAAAATTAATGCCTTTAGATACTATAAAAATTCATACTCTAGAGATAATCTAGCAAATGTAGGTATTCTAGTTCATGTCTTTTGGAATCTAAGGTTAAAATTAGACATGAACTGATTGTGGTACCTTTGTATGGTAGCCAGTTGTTTAACCAAAGATAGATGATTAGAATTGTCTTCAAATTTACTAACTAAGGCCACACCGAGATCATCCCAAGTAGCAATGGAGGTCAAAGTAAGATTCATATGCCATTCTAATGATTTTACTTTGAATGAGGCAACAAGTAGTCTGATAGCCATATTATCTTATGTAACATTATGAATAGAACATAGGTTGTCAACATACTTAAAATGCACAATAGTAGTAGTTTTATCCCATTCTCCTTAGAAGAAGGGGATAATATTTAAGATAGACATAGGGATGCCATCATATTGGGCTAAATTTAAGGGACTATCCCTATTAGATGGGATAAAAAATTGATTCCTGATCACCATTTAGGAAAAAGGGATTTGGCTTATGGGGAAAATACATTGGACTAAAATAATAGGATAACCAAGAGGTGAATATTTATTTTGAGGATAAATATTTATCCTATTGAATATTCATTTTTTATAAGAAGTAGAAGGCAATTCAATGCGTTTAAAAGGAGTAATTTTACTTGTTGATCTTGTTGTAACTTTTGGCATGAAAACATCATCTGAATTCTATGAGATATATAACTTAAAGGGATATTTAGATTTTGATGATGTTAAATATGATCTTATACTTAAAACACTTCTTCTCAACATTGAAACTTCAATAATGATAAGGAAACTTTGTCCCACTAGGCATGCCAAAACTTTTGGTGTCTTAGATTGCATCCTAACTAAGGGGATTGTTCAAATATTCATACTAAAATATAGTTCTACATGGGAATGACCCTAGGCTTTTGGTATCCTATAATAGGTTAAAAACTTTGGAGAAGGTTTCCTTCTTTCTGGATCTATCACCTAAACTAGACCTAATCTAACACTTACTTGGAAAAGGGATAGAGATATACAATAATATATGAAAGCATGTAAAAATGGGGTGATGCACAGTAATTAAAAGACTTATAATTTGCACAAGACACACTTAGGAGACAAATTCAAGACCAAGTAAGATTATCCTAGATGAGTATTTCATAATAAGGCATAAATCAATTATAAAACTAGCATGAGAGGGAAGAATCAACTTTAAAGCTAAATGAAAAACTATAAATTGCACTTATAATGACCTATGAGAAATACAAATCATTTCATGAAGGTAAAAAATCTCATACATAGACAAGGAACATACATTTAATTAATTACAGTACATGAATTCATAGAAAACACTTCAATCTAGCTTGCAAAATGATGGAATTCAATCTTTATTGGATCAAAAGGTGTTATAGTACAAATTTTGGCATAATATAAGCAAGACAAAGCATAAGAGTTTGTTCTCTAAAATGTCAAAGATTTCTTATCTAAAACTTTCATAGAGTTTTAAAATGTGAAAAAGATGGAACATATATAGAAAAGGGGAGATAGAAAGGGAATTGTGATGTATTATCATAAGTTTTAAGATTCTAACTTATGGTCTTATCAATAAAGAAAAAATTATATAAAAGAACTGAATTCTCATTGTCCTTATCCATCCACCCAGTGCCCTTCTTGGAATTCCATGTCATTATTTATCTCATCTGTTGATGAGGATCATGTCTTAAAGTTAGAAAAATTATACCACATTTGCTTTAGGTGTCCATCGATACCTATTTATAAAAAATGTGACCATGTTATAGATGATACACCTATCCATAATCATGTTTTCATATATATTTGATCCAATATTGAATACATGTCAATTATAGGTGAAAACAAATCCAATTATTGGTTTTCACAGAGTCACAATATCTATGGAAACCTACAAACTACTTGACCTTACTTCATAAATGTTAGTTCATCTTTGATCTTTGTATTAAGCCATAAGAGACATATTCTAAATTTAAAACCTATGATAGCTAATGAGGATCTTCCATCCAAAATCAATAACCATGTCAATGGAATGAATCCTACAATAGAGTCGATATGTTCCAAGTTATTTCTCTAAATGTGATATGGTTCTTTAAGATTTTGCTCACTTAGGTCAAAAATTAGCTCATTAAACTTCAATAGAGGCTATTTATATTTTCCATTTATTCATTGGTCATCAATTTCCAACTTAGACCATTTATATTGTGCCCAACTATCTTTATTCTTATTGGTCCCACAAGATTTTGTTATCAAATCTTGACTTTTTGACTTTCTATGCATTTTAGGATTAAACTATATGAATGCATGTTATTTCTTTGATTTCATACCATAAAATATATTTTGACATGTTAACTTGATCTCACACTATTGATTTAAATGTACAAATCAACATGTGCCTTTGATTTACATGGGCCCACTTTATTATCAATACCATGCACCATAAAATATTTGGTAAAAGTGAGCATTGATTATTGATCCATATTTTACCCACCTTCTTGTAAATGAATGTAAACCATCATATCTCTACTCTATGAACCCACACTATAAGATCTTGTCCAATTTTTAGCTCTTTAAGGGATTTTATCCTAGGGACCTTTTGACTAGCTTGACCCCAGTGTGAACCATTAGATCAATGTGTTAGTATGTGAGTTCATGAAAAATGTTAAATACTAACTAACTTTAAACCTATTAATGGATTTTGAACCCAAATGGCTATTTTATGAAGCTCAAACTTGATGTTGGAATGAAAGTCTTATGCTATAGGTCCAACTTTAGAAGCTAACAACTTGAGCTAGAATGCTCGTATGGGAGTGAAACTTTTAGGATGTGTTCCCATCATGAACAAATTAATAGAGTTGTGACTATTATCTCATGAAATTTTATGAGGTGTATTTATTAAATTCTCATGTGAGTTGGTCTGTTCCTTTTAGGATGATGTCTTGGTGATGGTCTAGTTATTAAATATTTCATAGTCCATCTTTTGCTCAATATTTCAAGGCTTTGATGATCTCCTAAGGCTTATGCCACCTATTTCATGCTCCTTATTACTTTGGAAACCATAACATTTGCTTAGATACCTCATCTATAATTATAGACCTATCCCTTGAAGATCAATTAGATCATACTTTAATCCTACTTAAAGTGTTTCGAAATATCTTCAAAAGCTATATGATCTGCACTTGAGGTCTATTTGCTCCTTGTGACATTGGGTCAATCTTTGATTAGGATTTTTATTGGATTATAGACTCTTGGAATAGGCAAATTTTGGTATGTAGACTAAATTTTGTCAATAATTACCATAAAATAATATGCCTTGGAGTTTGAAGAAAAAAAAATAGAAGATTTAGATCAAGAGAGCCTAGATTTGAAGTCCAATAATTTTGCTCTGAAGTCTGATAATTTTACTTTGAAGTTTGAAAATTTTTATTCAAAGTCTAATAGTTTTACTTTGAATTCTAAAGGTTTAGCTTTGAAGATTAATAGCTTATCTCCAAAGACTAGTGCCTTACGTCTAAAAACTAATAGCTATGCTCTAAAGATGAAAAATCATGAATGGGAAGAATCCACCTCCACTATTGAGAATAAAAACAATGTATTAATCACATCAAATATGTTATCAAATCCATAAGACATTCAACAAGATATGGTTGATTGGGCTCAAAAGGGCCATAATTAATTTTTACATGATTTTCATTATCCATTGACCAATATGCTTTCTATAAGTGAAAGTTTTTACAAAGATCTAACCACACTTCACATGTTACTACCACACACATGTTAATTGAATTATTTGATGAGTAAATAAAAAAAATTAATTACATTTTTATAGGCACTAAACATATTATAATTCAACTAGGTAAACTGTTAACTATCAATAGTTTTTTAACTGACTAGTAAGAAAAAACTATTTGATGCCCCGTATAATGCAAAAAATATTTTTTGGGGGTTACAGTGACATAAAATGAATACATCCCATTGTTTTTAAACATCACATATATAATAGAAATGTTAGACCAGTCAGATAGCCATAATAAAGGATTAACCTAGTTTTAAAATAAATTATCAAGAAGGAAATAGAAAATTTATTATAAGTTATTATTTATCCTATATCTGATAGATAATGAGTCTGACCTCTAGTTATTATGCTTAAAAAGAATGAAAAATGGAGAGTTTTTGTAGACTATAGAGATTAATAAATCCACCATGAGAGAATATTTTTCCTTGCCTTTCATTTATCAAATTTTGGACAATCACGTAGAAAAAATATTTCTTTCTTAGATGAATTTAGTGAGTACAATCAAATTAGAATAGTACCTAGAGATCAAAACAAAACATCATTTACCTACCCCTAAGGAAAATATGCTTATTTCAATCATATAAAATGTTGAAATTGGTAGTTTGAATTTTTTTGTCACCCAATCCATAGGTCATTCTTGCATGCTCTTGTGACCCTTCTATATACCTTTTTGTTCATTATCAATCATATGTAGCCTTCCAAATGATCATTCCACCTTAGCTAGGTTGATTTTCTTAGAGAAATCCTATTTCCCTAGGTCCTGATCTTGTAAGAAAGGAGTGTCATACCTATATGATGGCATCAAACCCTAGGGTGTCCCACTTTTAGCATTCCTATCCATTTGTATTTTGAGCCCAAACTATCATTTTCATTTGATCCCTATCCTTCATTATGTCATCATATCACAAACACATCTAACCCGTGACCAATGGTTCCTTATAAAATCTTATCCAAAGTTAACTTACAAAAGAGGTGACAAATCTTACAAAACAAGAAAGAATACAAACATATCACTAAGGAAAACTTCCCTATTCTCTGCATACAGTTACCCAACATAGCTCTAAACATAATCAAACCTTGATACTAGTCCTTAACCACTGTAAAAACTCTTAATTTGTCATTTTTACATTTATATCACACTATTACACAAAGCACATTAGGTGGGAGAACTACATATGATTTGATCCCTCTTCGGAGTATTGGTATGCAACGTGACCACACAAGGGGTGTGGATTACATGTTCAGTGCATATTACACACTAACCCCCATTTCTTTAAGTGATTTAAATCATGTTTTATCATGCATGACTGAGGGTTAGGGTTTGAATATTAAATCATTTTTATAGCAAGATATATCAATAGTCAACACTCAATATTTCATAGGCAAGCTCATACTATCACAATGCAAAAACCTGAAAAGTTTTAGGTCTCTATGACCAATTTAGACAATAGTGGTAAAAGTGAAAAATAACACTAGACCCTAAAGTGTCCTATTTTTAGTGGTCCTATCCTTTCATCAAATGGAAGCTATATTTTGATTTGTGACACTGTCTTAGTCCTGCATAGCTAGTTTTAGACTTTGTATCATTCATCTCAGTCTATTTCCATATAAGTTATATTTTTTCCTTATTTATTACTATTTTTAGAAATTTAAAATAGATAGATAAATTATACAAATTATGATTATAATTATTGTAATATTATTTGCTAATTTATTAATCTAGACCTTTAGCTAAAATAGGAATAAAACTACTTTATTCCCAAAATAGTTAAATCATTTGGTGAACCTGACTTACTTTGAACAAATCTCAAACCCTAGGTACCCATAGCCTTTTCCTTCACATTTTTATGCAAAAGTTCAATTTCAAAATTTTGATTTTTGTATAAATTTTTATACATTTATTTTATTCAAATTTATTTTAGAATTAAAATTATTGAAATAATTTGCAAAATCTAAAACTCCAACCCAAAACCCTAGATTTCCAAACTAGGTCCTCAAACCCCAGGCCTTCCTCCCTTACAATTTTTGGATAAAACTTTTGGCATTTTTGTAAATTATTTGGAGTGTTGAAAATATTTTCAAAATCTCTATGTTACTAGTCATTCTTGCATTTATTTGCTTAGTAGTAATTTTACATACTCTCTTTGGTGAAAGCAATAAAATGAATACTAAGTCACTTCTTCCCTCTCATCTTATAGATAAATTTCTAAAATTTTCTCATGATTATGACAATGAATGGACAAATTTGCAAACTTGCACATTAGTAAAAAATTAGGAAAATGATTTCATTTATAATGAATACAATTACAATTTTTTTAATGAGGAATATGATGATGCACATGAAAGTGATAGTGAAGAAAAAGAAGATGCATCTTATCTCTCTCAAAACTATCTCTTTTCTTCCTCTTCTAAAGAAAATAATTTTGATAAATGGAAAAGTTATTTTTCACCTCATTATCTTGTGCACAATACCTCAAATTTACAAATTAGGCATGCAATTCCAAGTAAAACTCTCAATGGTGATAATTTGCTTATAGTTGAACCTAATTTCTCCCTCTCTTTTGCTACTTCTATGTTCAACTTACAACAATATAAATGAAATAGAATCAAAATTACAATACATAGTTAAAAAAAATGAATATCATGTTCTTAACTCTACTTTTTCATCTCAAAAAATGATAAAATAATGTTTAAATTATAACTCTCTTACTCTTACTTCTCACATTATAAATGAAAATAATGCATGCACTCCATTCAAAGATAACATAGATGCACATTATATTCCAATTTCACATGATAATTTATTGCATATTATAAAATAATTAACATCTTCTCTTAGCCCTCTCCCTATTGATAATTCAAGTGATAATGAGTATGATAGTGAACATGCAAATGAATATGACAATTAAAGTGATACTTCTACTTTTCCACTTTTAAATGAAGAAAATTTCAATTATGATAATGCATGGAATAATGATGACTATTATGCATATAGTGAAGAATAAAATACATCTTATGATTATAACTCTTCTCTCACTCCTCTCAAACATAATGCATTAAATTTTTTTTCTCTCAATTATATGCATGATTCTATCTCAAATGATGCACATATCAATGATAACATCACATCTTCTATTCAATTAGATTGTGATTCACTAAATACTAATGATACAAATTAATTTCACAATCCATCCCCTACTACAATAGTACATGTTTCTCACTCTTCACCCAAAGAGAATGGTAGCCCACATTGCTTTACTAAAGTCCAAGTTACCATTCCTCAAAAGGTTTAAGTGAGCACACCCTCTCTCTATGATCTAATTACTAAACATAGTTTTCCCATGGCTAAAATAAATAATCAAATTCAACATTTAAATGAACCACTTCAAGATTATAAAATACCATCCCAAGAGATTATTTATTTGATGCATGAAGTTAGTGAATTACAACACCAAGTGCATCTCCTTACTTTGGAAAACAAGGCTTATAAGACTTGGGTGGATGCCAATGACTTAATGGTAACCCTCTTATGAAGACATTTGTCAAAGTTTCATTTCATAAACATTTATAGATATCATCATTGCCTCAATTTTTTGGAACTATAAATCCATTTCTACACCTTAAATCCTTTCAAAAGGCTTTGCCATCTCATGTGGGTCTTTTGACTCTACTTAAGTTGTTCCAATAGACATTAGCGGGTAATGCATAGAATTGGTTCTTTCATATACTACTTATTGGTTCCTTACATACATATGATGAATTCAAGGAGGAATTTTTTAAATATTACATAGCAAAACTAGGCCCTCATGTTACATATGAGACACTTGTTATAATGCATCAAAATCCTTCAAAGCTAGTTAGTGATTATATCTTACGATTTAAGACTTGCATGTTACACTTGATCTATAAACAAATAGATTTATAAATAGATCATATATTTATTAAGGGGATCTACCAACCCCTCCTAAATCATATATTATATTAGATATATTCCTATTTTAGGCACTTGTGTTATATATTTTTAGCCTTAGAGAAGAAATGGGGATTGATTGAGTTACATTCAGTTGATCAACTTACTCTAGATTTCATGGAATTACCTCTATTTACAACTCCCACCACACAAAATCCATCATGTCCCAAAAAAGATAGGAGACTACAACTAGAAAATCAAATAGTTAAGATCAAAGAGCCAATTTCTAGAGCATCACCTACAATATGCACTATAGAGAACAATAGTAAGACACCACTTTAGTTTGATTTAGAGAAGGATAGCCTGTCATATTATTATCACTAATAGATAGGATATTAATCAGATTACCTTATATTCATCATCAATATCCACATATGTTACATAGATAGCCACATCAGCCCTTTTATAACTATCATCATATCCATGGACACAGAGACATGATTGTTATGGACTCGAGGCCTATATTAATAGATGTGTTGATAAAGGAATCATAACATTCACACTAAGAGCAATGAGATCTCCTCCATCATGGATTCATAGAAGTCATTTCTCCATGACTGAGTCATTCTATGAATTACTTCATATGAATCATTATTTACTGATAATGAGAGTATTGTAGTTTATAGGATAGAACCTCATAAGAGATATCCTATCCCATCTACTTAGAGGGTTTGGAGGCTAATACAGTGAGAGTAGCCTACATATAGTAGTGTAGTCTATAGAATACATAGTGTAATTCCATATACATATCTAACATAGTCAGAAGCACCACAATAGAGTTTTTAGGGTCCTATCTCATGTAGCAACCTACTATGGTTAAGATTATATAAAACCACATCATAGAGTACTACTCTAGATAGATATTCACTATAGCCAAGTTTTTAGAGTCTTATCTCATATAGTAACCCACTATGATTAAGATTAGATGAGCCCCCATCATAGGTTATAGTTCCATTTTGATCTATTTCTCATTCATACACATCACAGTAGAGGTCACATGGTGTTATTTCATGTAGTAATCCATTATGATTATAGATAGATGAGCCTCCTTCATAACATAGTTTTAGTTGTGCATCTATTGAGGTTGTATTTTATAGAGTGTCCATGCATAGCTATAGTTAGTGCACCATAGATATCATTAGATATAGGTAATGTTCCTATGTATCATGATAAGTATGGCCATCGGTTTAGTTGGCCATCAAGGTTTAGATAGTGATACAACAACCATGGGGTTGATATGCATAGAGTGATATCTTACATCCATTTATACTAACAACTACATCAATGATAATTTCAAGACTCTAGATAGTTTACAACTATAGTACTCAAACCTAGGGTAGTATCATTAAGGTCTCATGCCTCTACACATAGATCATATTTTTAAAGAGATTTTTATAATACCAGATGGGTCCCTAAGAGCTCCATTATTGCATCCACTTCTCAGAGTTATAGGGGGACCCTATAGTTACATTGCACTACAAATATTTTAGATTCATAGTCTCAACCCTTCCATTATGCTTCAGGATCAAGCATGATCCCTCTCTTTAATGGAAGAACACCAAGATAGGGAGTCTCTTATGAGACTCATCATTTAGTATCATTTCTTCTCAATCTTTCTTTTACATAATTTCTCAGCTTACTTGTACGTAGTTTGTTTTTGCTTTATTGTACATAGTTTCCTTATGATTACTTATACATAACTTATTTTAAAATACCAAAAAATAATGAAATATTTCAAAATACCCAAAATAGTGTAATATTTCAAAATACCAAAAATAATATAACATGCGAAAATATAAAAACATTCAAATCACTCAAAACACAAAAAAAATTCAACTATATGTATTATCCATGCTTTATATTTCTACTACCATGTTAGACTTACATTTCATTATTTTATGATATTGTTTATCAATTTATATACATTACCATGATTTATTTGATCTTCTTTAAGTGTATGCAATGACACCTATATCCTTGATTGCTTCACTCTACCCATTGAGGGGGCATCTTAATTTTACATTGAATACATACAATGACATATCTACCCACCGAAGGCATCTTCTGCATGAATATACCATCCAGGTTATGTCATTCCTACACCACACACTCTAATTATCATGTTGATGTACATTAATTACTATCTTACATAGATTATTCTATCGACACTCACTAGTACATAGCACTTGTGTATTTATTAGCATCTACCTATCTTGTACTACATGTTCTACATAATTTCACTTCTTGATTTGATTATTTATATGCGATATTATTTATAGTATTTACATACCTTACTTTCTTGCTTTAAGTAGTTAGATGTGATTGAATTTCTCTATTCCTATTTTATTACTTGTGTGTGCCTTAGGACATTTGTCAATGTCTTTTGTGTGTACTATTCTATGTGCTTATGGCCCTCATGCCAAGCTTATTATTAATTATATGTGTGTGTGGTATTTTAACATGCCTTATATTCTTATTTTCCTAGTTTGAGTGACATGCGAACATGTCCCTTGTTATCTTGGCCCCTTGGCCTCTTTTATATGATTCTTGTTTCTTGTGTTGCATGCTTATTTGCTTATTTGATTCTCAATTGTTTACAATTCCATGATCTACATCATTCATTATCTTGCCTTCTTCGATGCCATGATGGAAATCATGTTCCATCCCTCCTTGATGACTAAAAAATAACAACTAGAAACTAACAACTAAAAACTAATAACTAACAACTAACAACTAACAACTAAAAACTAATAACTAACAACTAATAACTAAAAACTAACAACTAACAACTAACAACTAGCAACTAACAACTAATAACTAAAAACTAACATTTATATTTTTAGTTTAATATATTACATATGCTATTTCATTATCACATCTATCTAGGTGTACCCCTTTTTATCTAGTAATCTCTAATACAAATTATGTTCTATTGTGAGACATCTTTTTGATTATCATTGATATATCATATATTTAGAAACATAACATAGTTGTAGAGATATTTATTCTAAGGTTATTAATTTTAAGGTCTTTATTCCTACCCTCAAAAGAGGGGGAAACTAATAAGGGTTTTTCATAGAGATCAGAGACTTTTACCAATTAGAAACTAATTTTTAGAATACTTATAACAACATTCAAAACCCAAACTAGGTAGAGTAGACTAGAAAGATAGTGATGAATATAGAGTAGTGATCAGAAATAGTAAATAAAAAAGTACCATACTTGGACTACATCACTAGATAATAAAGTGTTTTGTTTTTGGTGCTCCTATCTAAATATTATAAAACTTTGATGTTATATAAATATATGGAAAGGTAAGGTTAGTTATAGTTTTATTAGTTATAGTATAGTTCATATTGATCAGCTTTAGTATATTTTTTCATAGAGTATCCAAATATAGCAGGCATCATGCATGGCATGATTTCTCTCACTTCTAATTTTAGATTGGGAAGTTGGTATAACTTTTAGATCATAATCCATGTTATAGACACTAGTGATTAGGGTCAATGTGCATGGCACATTTGCCTTATTTTATTTCCAAGTTCAAGTGCATTACCCATGTATTCTTATTAGTTTCAAGCCTTATTCCATTAAAGGTGGTTGGCATCATTTTGGAGTGGCTATCATATAAGCCTAGTTCTTAGTTTCAGAGTGGCTTTTATACAAGCCTAATCTCTACCTTTTGGAGTGGCCAAGATTATCCTAGTTATTAGTACACATTCAACTATCCACACCACATTGTTAGATTATAGAGCATTCATGGGCTTCAAGAGCCACTCATACAACACACATTCATACTGATATTAGTTCATAACTTAACTTAGCGGGCAATGATGGAGCCAAAGGAATAGCTAGCCTTTGTACTCTTGAGCCACCTACTCAAAGGGATTAGATATAGTCCAAACATTGATTAAGACATGCATGATCACACAACTTCACTAGTAGGAGATGATGGAGCCAAAGGGATAAACTTTATATTCTTGATCCATTCTTTCAGAATTTCACAATCATCTCCATTCATGATATTACTTTTGGTACAACACATACCTAGCATTACTCAGCACATACCTAACATTACTCAACATCACTCAAAATCATACATTTTCATGGGATTGACCCTTATAGGTAAGCTTAGGTACAATTGATACTTTTCATTTATCTTATTATTTCACCTTTCTACATCACTATATTAAAGGGGGGGAAATGGATTCATATAAAATATCCAAATTGGTATTTTTAATGTGGCTTGTGACACCCATTCCATAGGTCCTTGATGCTCTTGTGACCCTTCTAAACACCTTTTTTCTCATTACCAGTCATCTATAGCCTTCTAAATTATCATTCCACCTTAGGCAGGCTACTTTTCCGAAGCCAATACTATTCCCCTAGGTCATGATCTTGTAAGATAGGAGTGTCATACCTGGACTATAACCCTAGACCCTAGGTTGTCCCATTTTTGGTGTTCTTGTTCATTTGCATTTTGAGCCCAAATGGTCATTTTCATTCAATCCCTATCCTTCATTATGTTAGCCTAGTGTGAATACATATAAACCATGACCAATGGTTCCCTATAAATCCTATTCAAAGTTAATTTATAAATGAGGTGACAAATTTGATAAAGCAATCAAGAATACAAACAAAGCACTAAGGAAAACATCCATATTCTCTGCATACAGTCACCCAACATAGTTGAAAACCTATTCAAACACTCATACCAATCCCTAACCACCTCAAACAATCTCAATTTGTCATTTTTACATCTTCATCACACTATTTAATTAAGCACATTAGTTGGGAGAACTACATATGGCCTGATCCCTCTTTTGAGTATTGGTATGTAGGTAGCATGACCACAGAAGGGGTGTGGATTGCATATTCATTGCATATTACACACTAAGCCCCCATTTACCCAAGTGATTCAAATATCATTTTATCAAGCATGATCTAGGGTTAGGTTTAAAGATTAAATCATCTCTATAGTGAGCTCTATCAACATTCAACACTCAAGATGTCACAGGCAAGCTCATATTACCACAACATAAAAACTTATAAAGTTTTAGGTCTATATGACCAATTTAGACAATAGTGGTAGAAGCAAACAAAACTAAACCCCAAAGTGTCCTTTTTTTTATGGTCTTCTCCTTTCATTGAATGAAATCTAGATTTTGATTTATGACACTATCCTAGTCCTATACAACTAGTTTTAGACCCAGTATCAGCCATTTCAGCTTGTTTCTAGAAAATTTATATTTTCTCCTTATTTATTGTTATTTTTAGAATGTGAAAAAGATAGATAAATTATATGAATTAGGACTGTAATTATTGCAATATTATTTACTAATTTATTAATATATACCTTTAGCTAAAATACGAATAAAACTCTATTATTCCCAAAATAGCTAAATCATTTGGTGAACCTGACTTCAAAAAAATCTCAAACCCTAGGTACCCTTAGGGTTTTTATTTAAATTTTTATTCAAAAATTGATATATATATATATATATATATATATATATAATGAAAATAAAAGAGCAAAAGAATAAAGAAAATGCTAAAAGGTGAAAACTAGTAAATGATGCTTTTCAGAAGATTTTTTTTAATTATTGGTAAATGATTTTGAAAGGGACCACACCCAATACAAAAAGGTTAGATAAAAATAAGAAACCCATAACCAAAAAAGGCTTAAAATATAGATAAAACATGAGTATATAAGTAGCTTTTTTTAGGATTGGGGTCCACCCCCTAGCTACAACAAAGGTTTAAAAACTAGAAAAGTCAAAAGAGGGCAATAACAGGGAGTATCCTAACATATAAAAGCACCAAAATAGCAAATCAATAGAAACTTCATATCATGAAAGTAGCAACAAGATAACAAAACAAAGAAAAAGAAGCTTCACTTGAGGATCTTGTTGAAGCTATTTTTGAGTCCCTCTAATGCATTAAATAGATTGAGAGTAATAGTTAGATATGGGTCTATCATGTCAATGGTAGTTAGAGCATAAGTCTTCATATTGCCACCCTTCCAAAATATTGGATGCAAGTTGTAAGGGTATAAATTTTCCTAACTTTAAACTCAAGGAACTCTAGAATGCCTTGGTGTATGGCCATATGATCAATCTGCCTACACCTAATATGATCCATAATGTCTTCCAAAGATATTATTCCTTTGAAAATATCTTCCATATTAGTCTCTTAATGCAAAGAGTTATCCACATCATTATTTCCCTTATCAATAATCTTGTTGAGCTATGTGACCTCCTTCTTGAGATCATTGATCCTTTCTTCAAGATGCATAACTTGAGATTTAAGCACAGGTTCCGTGAGATTACATTGGGAGGGACCATAATCCATAACAGCCTATCTCATGTTAATGAGGATCTCTACAATGGGAATTTCCTTACCCATGTGAAAGCTAGGAGTTGGACCCTTTCATTTATCACTACTTCTAAGCACCCTCTTGGGAGGAGGAGAAGGTGAGGAATGAAATTTAGGATTATTAGTCTTAATCCTTCTCTAAGTAGGAGGTTCATATGGGGAGGGGAGTAATATTATGAACTAGAATGTTAATAAAGATTAAATTTTAGTGCTAATGTAAAATAAAAATAACCCCTTCATGAAGAGGTATGGCAAATTTGTGTGCCTAAAAATCTTTAATAGAAGATTTCATGGATTGTAAGATATATTATGGGAGATTAACCCTTGGGCCCTTATGAAAATGGTTCAGAAGGACTAGATGATGAAGTGATAGAGTGTTATACCTACCCTCCAAAGTCACATACCTAAGCAAAATAAAATCCACCTCATCAAAAATAGTAGGGAGAGATGAATGCACAATACCAACTTTGATAAATTCTAAGGTGTACACTCTATAAATAGTAGAAATTTTGTACCAATTTGTTAGAGGAGGGATCCATTGAATAATATATCTGTCAATAGTAGAAATTTTGATCTAAAGATAATTAATAATGATATTCCAATTAGAAATAAGTTTATCGTCATCTTTAGGGAGAATTTGATTTTTGGGAAGCTTGAACTTAAGGACATATTATTTTGCATCAATAGAGATGTATTTGATTAATTTTATATAGGAATTCTTGCAATCTCTAGAAATGACTGTATTCCTAGCCTTCCAAATCCTCCAAAGGGTGTATGGGAAGATAAGTTTCCAAAATCATCTAAGCATGTTATGTCTGAATGGAGTATACCATTGCTCCTAGGCCTATAAAATATCTTTTGAAAAGGTCTAAGAAACCTCAAATCTATAAAATATAAGACCTGTCAACTTGTTAACATAAGGACAATGTAAGAAGACGTGAATGTCTTCAACTTGTTCTCTACATAAGCAACACATATTAGGCATAATAAAACCTCTTTTGAAAAGATTATCATTGGTGAGAATCATTCTATTAAGTACCATCCAAAAAATGATTAATCTTGGGAGTGAGATCCTTGAACCATATCCTACTCCAGTCAAAATTAGTGGGTGTCTCCTAAAAAAGTAGTTAATAACCAACCTTAATAGTGTAAGAACCATCAAAATATTTGATCCAAATAAAATCATCCCTAAGACTCAACTGGCTAATCTAAATGATATTAAGAATATCTTGGAGAGAGGTCACCATATCTTTCAAATCAAGTCTATTATAGGAGACAATATGAGTGAGGTCCTTCTATTGAAACTTACCATTTCTATAGTAAATGTAATCACTAACTCTATCACCATTATAGGAAGAAAGATAAATCTTTAGTTCAGTCCAAGAGTTGTTCTACTACAAAATTTGAAAATTAACCCATCTATCTTTCTAGAATAGAATATCCTTACAATCACCAAGTTTCCATTTAAGACCCTTCTCAATGCAACCCTTGATTTTGATGAGGTTTTTACATAAAATAGAGCCATTCAAAAGGTGTTCCTCAATAAGAAAGTTTTAAGAACATTAACCTAAATACTTGGCTTTGATAATATTATTCTAAGGCTGTTCATCTTATAATAATATCCAACCCATTTTGGAGATAATATTTTCATTAATTATCCTAATGTTTTTAATACCTAGGCCTCCCATTTTCTTCTAAGAACATGGCTTATCCCATGCCACAAGATGGAATCTATTCTTATTCTTATTACTAGTACACAAAAAGTGTTTTTGAATCCTTTCAATTCTTCATACACAACTAAAAGAATAAATAACATGGACATGATATAAATGGGAAGATTTTGCAAAGTACTCTTAATAAGTAGACACTTACTCACATTAGAGAGAATAACTCATTTCCAACTAGCAAGTTTATTTTGGAATCTATCAATAAGGACATTCTAAAATGTCATATAAATTTTGCCCTTACCTAAAGGAAGCCCCAAATAATTAGTAGGGAGAGAGTTAATCTTGCAGCCTAGAATTTGTGCAATCTTATTTTATCAATGAAGAAGTGTTTTGAAGAACAACAAATAACTCTTCTCATAATTGATTTTGTTTCCTAAAGATTCTTCATAAAATTAAACAATAAGCCTCATCATTTTAACTTCCAAAATAGTAGTTAGAAGAAGTAGAATTGTATCATCAACAAATTGTTGATGAAAAATAGTAAGATATAGAGAAGTGGGTCTGAAACCATTACTAATCTCCATATAAATGGCTCTGGTAATGGATTGGCTAAGGTTTTCCACCATAATGATAAACAAAATGAGAGAAATGGGGTCCCCTTTCTTGATACCTCTACTACAAGAAAAGAATCCCATTGGAGAACCATTAACAACGATAGAAAATTTAGGAGTAGAAATGCATGAATTGATTATATTTCTAAAATGAGAAGAAAATCCAAATTTATCTAGAACTCTATGAAAGAACAACCAAGACACTCTGTCAAAAGATTTATTCATATCCAATTTCATGACCATACCTACCTTTTTACTCTTTTCCATAGAATGAATAGTCTCATGAACCACTACCACCGCATCTTGAATGAGTTTGCCTTTGAAAAAACATCCCTATTGTTTAGAAATCAAAAATATCAAGAGGGGCTAAAATCTCAAATCCAAAGTCTTAGTTAAAATTTTATACAACACATTGGTGAAACGAATGGGCATAAAGTCCTTAAAATATTTGGTTCCATTTTTCTTAGGGATTAACACTATGAAAGTGTTGTTGATATCCTTAAGAATGTTACCCATTCTAAGAAATTCATTAGTGGATTTTAGTAGATATGTGGACCAAATATCCCAAAAATGTTGAAATAAGAAGGCTGAGAATTCATCAGGACCTAGTGATTTATCTCCTTACATAGAGAAAATAATCTTATGTAATTCATCAAGAATAGCAGGATTAGTAATGCAAAGGAAATCCTCTTTTGGGATGAGATTATTAGGAATTGAGTCCAAAAAAGAAATAGTAGCCTCCTCAAAAAAGGGGTATTATAATTTAACAAATTAATATAAAAAGAGAAGGCCTCCTCTTTGATTTTAACAGGATCTATAGTAATGGAACCATCTATCAAAGAGACCTTAGAGATTTTATTATGGGCTCTATGATTAAGGGTGGTCCTATGAAAAAAATAGTATTTCAGTCACCTTCCTTAAGCCACAAGGCCCTAGATTTTTGTCTCCATAAGGATTCTTCTTGAGCACAAATATTATGGAAATTAGAGAGAAGATCTTTTTCTAAAGGGAAATATTTGACATTCATACCTTTGAAAGCTACTTTTTGTTCCAAGTAGGTTAATTACTCTTTGATAAACTTCTTATTTTTGAAGTTGTCTCCAAAAACATTCATATTCTATATTTTGACTTTTTTTAACATTTTTTAGTTTTTATATGAAATAAAACTAGGTTGTTCCCTCAACCTAGAACTTCCACCAATCTTGTATCTTGTCCTTCAACTCTAGATGATCAGGCCACATTTTCTAAAACTTAAAATGGGTATGCCCAAATTTAGTGGGAATAGAAATGGAGAGCACAATATGGTTATATCTGACCCAATATTGGGTTGAGAGGAAAGATGGAAATTTTAACTCAAAATCTGATCCATAGAAATAAGAGCTCTATGAATTCTAACCTAAATAAGGTCTTCACCCAGTCTTGTATTAGACCATGTGAATGGATTACCATAAAGATCCAAGAGAATGAGATTAGATAAGGAAATAAGCATTGCAAAGTCATCCATGCCTAAAACATAATCAATAGAACCCCCATTTTTCTTAGAGGGAGTGAAAGGGGTATTAAAGTTTCCCATAGTCATCCAATGAAACTTAAGGCAAAGGCTTCTAAAACTTTATAGATGTACCAAAGTTGTCTTCTATCATGAAGAGTGTTCAGTGAATAAATGTTTGAAATCACCCAAACCAAGTTTTTTATCAATAGAGTGAAAAATAAGAGAAATATGATTATAAGAGGCAAAAATAACTTTACCATTAAAAAATGTAGGATTCCAAAGAAGAGAAATACCTTTGAATGCACCTTTTGAAAGCACACTTGTGATGTCAACCTTATTCCATAAAAACCTCTTACTATTGTTCAATAACTTAGAGCTCATCTTAGTTTCTTGGACCAATAAGATAGAGGGCTTACTAGACTTCTGTAATTATTTAATAGCTATCTATTTAGCACCTCCATTAAGGCCTCTGATATTCCATGAGACTATCTTCATCTAAATGTTTTTGAGGGATTACTTACCGGAAGAGCCAAAGTATTTTGAGTCCCATTTGTAATATTTATTTGGGTATTTTTATCTTTTGATCAGTGTTAGTTGGTCTACCTTTTGAAGTATTATCACCTATATCTACAATCCTTTTACTTGACCTAGTGACTCTAGAACAAGAGGTTTCTTAGTTATGAAGTTACTTCTTTTTGTCCAAGAAAGATGCATCTGAGACCCCTTCAAATCCTTTGATTCTCCTCTTCTTAGATTTAAATTCTATAAAAGCAAGAGATAACACATTATTATTATCAGTAGGGGTATAATTTTGAGTAGGAGTTAACTCCCCTTCCTCCCTATCCAAGCATGCTAGGGTCATTCCTTGTTTAGCTTCCACATCAACCAGATTTGCATATGTAGAAGTTGTAAATGAACTACTAAATAATTATTCTCTAACTATTTTAAGATATCCATGAAGAGCATTATCAATAGGCTTATCTAGAGATCTAAAGTTAGGTGGTTTGATCAAGTTATTTTGTTCATGATCAATTTCTTCAACTATAGTCTCAAGAACACCCTAATCAGACTAATAAGTTACTTGAGGTTTTTGCATGAGGAGATCTATCTATGTAGAGGCTATGTTTAATCCATTTATCTTTGTTTCTCCATTATAGAGGGATTTAACTTTGTATGTCACTTGAATCCTCTACTATATCCCTAGATCAATGTCATGATGGTTATTAGAATGGATCTTTAGAACTTCTTTAGGAAAAGCTTTGTTCAAGATTTGTGTGAGATGAATCTTGATCATATTATTTATATCATCAACTTGAAAATGTATCTACATAGGTATATCTTCCCCATATTTCTTAGCTCTTTGTGTTTTAGAATATTTTATCATTCCCTCTTTCAGATGTGGTGTTTTAAGTCTCCATAGCATACAAATAGAAGGATTTTCAATAGGGGTTTTGAATGAACCCCCTATGTTTTGATTGTTATTTAGAACTATGGGTGCATTATTAGAATCCTTAAAGTCAAAAGCTCCCTTGTTCTTATATAACTGGGCAGCTAGATTTACCTTCTTAGATTGTTCATCTTTAAGGTTCTTAACCATCTTTATCTCATCAATAGATTCTTTAGATCTAGAACATTTTCTAATGAAATGCCCATATTTTTGACACTTGGATCATCTCATTTGAAACATCTCATATTCTATCATCTGCTTCTATGGACCTAGTTTGGATTAAAGCATAATATGATCAGGTTGCTTCTTATCCATGTTTGAGGAGACAAAAACTTGAGCATAGGTCAACTTAGATCTAGCCTTAGTAGGATTATCAACTCCAAATATAGATTTGATAGATCTAGAAATATTCATATGGATCTCCTCATCCCACTATTTCAAAGGTAGGCTTGGTAGTTTTCATTAGATAGAGATGGTTTTTATATTCTCAACAATAAGATTGAAACTAGGGTACCATTGAAAAGACCCATAATACCCATGTACTATGGCACACCCAATAAAATAGATTCAATATCTTCTTGAAGGTTAAAATTAATCAAGAATAACCCTATATCCATGGCCAACATGGCCATGTCACCTTTAGATTTCCATCTCCTAAAATCCCATTTCTTGATATTGTCAATATTAGGCCTAGAGCCTAAAAAATTCCCCACTAGGGCCATATTGGTATTCTATAGGGCATGATGCATATTAAATTCAAGGATTTGAATATTAATTACTCCCTTATCATCTCGATATATTGATAAAACTAAAAAAGGGTACCCATGAGTGGTCGTAGGGATAGTTGGCTTGTTTGAGGTTTTTTTGAAAAGTCTAACCCACGTGCCTGGTCTTGTCTAATGCTCTCTACAAGAATATTCCTATGTAGTGTTGGTAGATTGAAGATCAGATCTATCCTTATATAAATTAAAAATTTTATCCATTAATACATTATAAATCATGCTCTGCATAGAAGAAAAATTCCTTTTCAAAAGAATAATTTCATCAATTAAAAAAAATTGTTGTTAACTAACTTGTCTTTTCAAATTTGTTTATCCCTATAAGACACACGGAATATCTTGAAGATAGGTGTGGATTTATATGGTAAGGTATAATTTTATTTATGTTCCTAAAGGATTAGGCATTTTTTAATTTTATATCATGCATGTGTAATCATTAGGAAATCAATGTTTTTCATATGAACAAGTTTTGGTAAATCATGTGGGTATGATGAGTCAATAACATTACGACCACATTTTATGATTTGATGTGATGGTGTTTTAAAAAGATATGATGTGATAAAAGTCATTTTCAAATATACTTGATGAGGAATCATTTTAATGAACCTTTTCAAAAAATAATTTTATGTGATGCATAATTTATTATGAAGATTATCTCACATACTATCAATTATGGTCTTTCTACCACATCATTAATAACTAACCAGATAAAGCACCTTACGATTATATCTCACATATGTTGATGAGAATTCCATAATTTATACCATATTTATTATCATAATCTCCTTATATACCTTGATTTTCAATTCATTGTATATTATCACTACCATCACTTGTTCTTATCAGAAGTAAAAACATTTTAGTGAGTCCATCTGTAATCAGTGTGTTCTCTAGGATTATTGAAGAGGGGGTAGTTTCTATTGATAAGCTAATTTTTTCTGACCCAATTCATATGTTTATTGAAGGAAATGAGACCTACCTTAGAGTATCCAAATCCTCACAAAGAATGGCTAGGGGAATCATGAGAGAAATCCTTCCTCAACCTTGAAAAAATGTTGTATTTTAGATAATGAAATATATCACTTATGATGGTAAATTTACATTAGTGGGTGGAGATGATATGAGACTCCTTCACTTGAGAAAATTAGTTATTAGAGAAGAATATAAGATAAATATTCCCTCTTTCCTTCATAATGCCTTGATTAATGTTTCTCACAAGTTAAGAAGAGTTAATAGGACTATATGACATCATGGGTTCATTACCCTTATCTATCAAGATTATTTTCTTAGTAAACCAAGGGGTGAAAAGGCATAGTCCTCCTTCCTTAAAAAATTCTCTCCAATTTCTATCAATAAAATAACATGCCCTACCTCTCCTCCTTCTATCATAGTACAAATTAAAGAACATCCATATTCACCACCTTTGAATTTGAATATATTATGCTTGAAGATTAAAGAGAAGAATGGGAGTTTCTTTAGATACTCCTAATCCTCCTCCAACCAAAATTTGACATAGCCATAAAATTATTTTGGATGAATAAAAATAAAAAGATGTTCAATCCACAAAGACTTTGGGAACCCTAAACTCCCCTGTTGACATTACAGATGTTGAAGTGGTTTTTTCAAAAGAACATCACGAATAAGAAATTACATTTGTTGAAGAAACCATTATAGAAAAAGTAGTGCCTCAAGAAGCAAAGATACTTTTAACCTCTACCATTTATAAGGGTAAGTTTCCTTTAATTTAAGAAGAACCATCTTCCCCTCATCCTGTTAACAAATAAGAAAAGTTGTATCATGTCATGGATCTCTCTCATCATGAGAAAATAATTAGGTGGAAACAAGTAGAATTAGATGTTATTCATTCAAATTTGAAAGGTAAGGATCTAATTATTTATAATTTATAAAAATGATGTGAATAATCTATCACTAAAGCTAGGGAATAAGAGATAATTCTTAAAGGAATTTAAGTTGAACAGACTAAGGTCCACAATTTGATTTTTTTTACAAACTCAAGAGTTGAGTAATTTAAAACATTCTCTTACTATTAAGGACACCTAAATTATTGATTTGGAAAATGTGAATGTTTATAATAATAATTAGATTAATAATCTAAAAGATACTATTTTGAATAAAAATGCTCTAATTGTTCAACTCACTAATAGAGTAAGAGATATAACCACTCAAATTTTTATGTTACAAGCCTCTGTACGAGTAATATAAAGACAAATAAGAGAAATTGTAGTTTATATAGAGGTACTAACAAGAGATATTCCCTCATTCCCTTTTCTATTACATGAAATGATCTCAGTCAGGGATAACACCTAGAAGAAAATTTATAAGTTGAAGGATGAAAATGCTAAGCTTAAAGAAGAATCTCAGAAGCAATTGGTAGAATCCCAATAGAAATTTAAAAAATAATAGGTCTACATCTAGCACATTTTTTATATTTCTTAGAAATTATTAGCATGTAGGTAGCCTTCATATATTTATGTTCTTTTTCTACATGGCCAATTTTATAAATGGTAGGTTCATTTAATTTCCCTTGCTTTTTCACACATTATTAAAGATGAGCATATGTTTATGGATATTATTATCAAGATAATTGAAGAAAGGCAAGATGAATTTGTGAGATTTATACTTTTAATTTGTTGTTAAGGTATCAATTTGGATTTCTAATAAATCTATTTGTTGGATAGACACAACTATGTGCCTTTATCTTCACTCTAAGAAACTAAACAACATGGAAGCAAGCTAGTAATAGATTTATGGAATTGCAAAGCACCACTGGGCTATGTATGAGACCATAATTCCTAGAGGAAAGGAAACTTATTGCTTCTTTTCAACCAATATATCACATGTATATGAAGAATAAGTATCATCAATTATTGAGATCCAACATTGCATATTTTAAAGCTTTTCTAAACCACTATTCTACTAATGTCATCAATGTTAGTATTGTTAGATGAGAGACCTTACCTATTGAGTTAAAACAGATAAGTTTTGATCCCTACCATTATTTGATGGAGTTTGAAAAGAGACAAATCAATTACGAAAGATGTTCAAATGTATGGTTTGGGTGAGGTTTAGGCCTTTAATAATTTTATGTCCTCTATGTCCATGGCAGAGTTGGAGTACTCGGGTAGAATCTAACTTTCAATCTTAGTTACATACAGTTGTTAGAGATTTTTTATTCTCGACAAGGGGACACTATGACTAAGTCCATCATTTTTAGGTTTATGATCTTAATCAAAGGTTTGAATCAAGAATTTGAGATTAGAGACTAGTCAACCCACTTATTTTCAAGAGGACTTGTAAAAGGTAAAGTATGGGGGAGAAATAATGAGCATTTCATATAGCTTATCATACCTATATAAATTATCCATAAAGTGTTACCTTTGGTTATATATTGTATTGCATTTAGTAGTTAATGTCTGATTTAAGTAGGAAATGAATACAATATGTCCTTTGTTTATGTAATTTATTATTGATTCTTTACCTTATTATTATTTCTATATTAGATGAATAATATAGTTTTGAGTACAATAATACATCCCAATGGTGGGGTAATTTTGAAAAGGAAACATATATTTTTGGAAACTCTTTTTGGTTACTATTTTAGGGATTTAGTGAGCAAGCTCTAAAGATCTAATGTTCTGAACATGCTCTAAAGACACTCTGAAAGTGATCTAAATATGCTTTGAGGTTGATCTGAAGATATTTATAGGTTGCTTTGAAGAAGTCTAGGCATGATTTGAAGACATGTATAGGGTGCTTTAAAGACCTATATAGGATGATCTGAAGATACCTAGACATGTTTTGAAGAATAGTTAGATCCTATTGATCGAGATAGTAATTCTACAAATATCTATAAATAAAATTTCTATATTTAGATTTCTTATTTTAGATATTACCATTCATGTCAATGGCCTAAAATAGTCCCAATATATTTGTATCTTTATTTTTAAAAACCGGATAAGTATCTTTAGTTTATCTTAGTTATTTTCTATCTATAGCTAGTTTAGTTGGTTCCAATGCCTTCCTAGAAACATGGGATTTAACTCCTAGATTATCTATATTTTTAATAAATATATTTGGGTACTAATATTGCCAAGATTTTTTACTCTATGAATCGATGTTGAGATGTGTTTAAATACAAATCTCCTTCTCATTTTAGTTAGTTAGAGAGTTAGAGGAAAGTTAGAATAAGTTGGAAATAGAGTTCAAAATTTCATATTTGTATATGTTATTTTGAATGAAATAGAGATCAACATTTATCTTTATTTATAAGTAAATAAATTCATATTCTAAGGAAGGAGCAAGGGCCCATTTCTCTCCAAAGATCAAGATAAATTGGTACTTTTTACTTTAATTAGTTTAGTAGCATTTGTTTAATTTAGGTATATGTCATTTATTAAAGATTGTAATTTCCTTTTATGTAAAAGAGTGATTTTTTAAAAATGCAGAGTGATTTCCTTTCAAATTAAAGAGTGATTTTTTTAAATGGAAGAGTGAATTTCATTTTTGAAAACAAGTGTGAATTTCTTTTTTAAAAACAAGTGTGAATTTCCTTTAATATGAGTGTGTTTAATTTACATGCAAAGAGTTATTTAAATTCAATACACGTAGGTTTATTTTATGCAAGTGTGTGTTTTTCAAACTAAAGTAAGTTTGTTAATTTACCTAATATTAAAAATTTGTTAGAAGTTATTTAAGTGACAATAAATAACATTCACATATTTTGAACATCACATTGCCTCATGCAGTTGGGCAAGTCGAGTGAGGACATCATATGTCTTATGCCATATGTTTATGTTCTAGATGTTGATGGTGTGAATGCCAATAGGATAACTTCAATTAACAAATAGTTTTGACTTACTTTCCTAAAAACTAGAATTATTTTTTTATTTCCTATTTTTGGGATTTAAAAATCATAACAAAAGTAAAACCCTCCAAAAATTTAACTATACAACTCTAATATCAAAATGTTTCATTACAAATAGACATTAGACACTACCCTGGTTAAAAATGATAACAATACATTGATTGGTTAAATGAAAGGTATAACAATAACCTATAAATATAAATGAAAATAAAGTGTGTTAGTTAAATTTGTAGTCAATTGTGTATTTACCCATGTAGTATAAATTGTAGTCATTATTTCTATTATGGGATATAAAATAATGTAAGATTCATTCATATATTTGAAAGAATAAATGTATTATTCAATTAATCCTATGTTTAGCATGTTACAAGATGTGGTTACTAGTAGGATGTAAAATATACGAATATTATGGTTGAATTTGATTTAACCAATCTATATTTCTAATACAGAGTAAGGAGTGAGATGGACTTCACTAGCTTACTAGAATTATAATGTCAGATGAAAGTAACCCAATCAAGTGGTGTGTATGAATTTGATTGATTTATAGATAAATTTTATATTACTATTCTTAAAATTTTGACCAAATTATGTTTAGTGAGACATTATCATTTCATGAGTATGATTTACATGTACGTGCAATATCTTGTAATAGATCAATTTTCTATGATACACTACATGTTTAGTTTAGAAATCATACTTCATATGGGTACTTATTTGTTTCTATGGATTTTTGAATTATCTCTATCTGCTCATCCATAGAGTGAGGGACATTTCTTAATGGGATTATTGCAAGGGATCGTTGTCCATGGTTGGTGTAAAAAAGTGCTTGGTTGATGCTCTCACTCCCCACAATAGTACAACTTATCGAGATGACACTTGAGATTGCCACATATACTTGAGCTTAGAAAATATGCTTTGGGAGAGCCAATTATCTTATTTTTACATTGTATTATATTATAATTATTATTAAAAAAATTCATGAAGAGTTGTAATTATTTATTATTATATGTTGATAGTGGTGATTGTATATTTGTATCAACCATGGCTAATAATTACTTTCTATATTAACATTATGATATACTCTCATGTTATTAGAGACCAATGATGTAATATGAATTATTTCTATATTTACACTTTTTTTACTTTGTTTCATCTTTGATATATTTTTGTAGATAATCTATTTTGGGTTGTGTTTAATTAAAAAAAATTATGCATTTCTAGGTAGATCCGAGTAGGTATGTTACTATTGGCCAAAATTTCTCTACATACAAAAATTTTACCTATATGGATTAGGAAACTCTCTTGGAACTTTCATTAACATTCTACCCCCATGAATAGTCCCTTTGTGGTCCTAAATTGATGATTCAATGCAATATTTTGGGAGGTCTTAGTGTGGTGTGAGAAGCTAAGTAGAGTTTTGGTTGAGTGAGCATCCAGGGGAATGAAGGATATTTGACATGTTTATAAGATTTTATAAGGTTTTTGGAATTTAATAATAACATGAAAAACCTTTTTGAATCATTGGAATATTTGGCATCCTTGAGAAACAACTTTAGTGTTGAGAATTTGAGTTTCAAGGACAAAGTCCCTAAATGTTCAAAAACTAATCTCTGGCACTTTTGTTGATGCCATGGAATAATATTAAAATAATATTTGATGAATATAAATCTTACCATATTTTATAAATTTAATATGGGAAGAACCTTTCAAAATTAATAGGGTTTGTGAATAGAGGAGATTATTTTTTGAGGGCCTCTAAGTTTCACTTTTATTCACTGTGAGCATTCAGTGACTTTTATAGAATTTCAGTGTTAAATGACCTTCACACCCAAAGATATAAATTAAAGGTCTAAAATTTGTCATGGTACATCATGGAAGATTCCAAAATGTGAATAAAACTTTTCCCAAGAGTTTTCATACTTGCAAAGGACAAAAAATCTATTTTTTAGTTTTCTAGGCTTAGAGAGCTAAGAGAGGCCTAGAATGCCAGAAGAGAAAGGGGTGACAATAGTAATTTCATTAGTATTTAGGTCCTTAAATTTGGATTATAGTTTTGGTAATATATGATACACAAAAACCTCTCTCATGTTCCTTAGCTCACCCCTAAAACTCAATAACCATCATCAAAGCAAAAATAGGGTAGCAAGCTTGTACTTTTTTGTTATTTTTTGTTTGAGAGATTGGTAATGTTTTTATGATTAATTAAAAAAATTCCAGGTATTAAACATTCATAAATATCTAATTAATCCAAAAATAGGTCTAGGTGAGGCCTAGAACTCATTTTAACCCTCCAAATCTAAAATAAGGTCTCATAAAGAGCATGCGAGAAGCCCTAAACTAGGGTTTTGTTGTTTTGGAGAGTTTTAACATTCCAAAAAATCTTAATATGATGTTTTTAAAGGTTCAATAATTGATTAAAAATTCTTTAGGTTGATTGGAGGCTGTATGGTATCGTTTCTAGATGTGGGGTGTACTTAAAGGCTAATTAGGCTTAATTGAGGGGAGCCTAATGAAGGGAGTGTGATCTTGGAGTGGAATAAATTCATGAATATTTTAACATAGATTTAATTATATTTATAATATATATAAATTGTCTCAATTTTTTAATAATAGATTATATAATGGTCAAACCAATAAGAATTTGACTAAAAAAGGGGCTACAAGCCTAAAGAAGCCATGGTGAGTATGTTGTGTGGAAAGAAGAGTTTCAAGGGGATTTGGAAGTTTAAATGGGTTATTTAAGGTGTGATAATATCACCTTGGAATATACAAAACAAAATATTTATATATTGAAACCTATACCAAGTTTTATTTTTTGAAACCCTTGAGATTGGTTGCCTAGTAGAAGCTAGTGAAAGCATAAGAAGAAGTTGAGAAAGGGCACAAATATTGAGAAGGTTTTATGATGAAAAAATATTGTGATGAATTTATAACATAAGTTAAAGTAACCATTAACATTCCCTCCCAAGCTCACCTACATATAAAGCATCACACTAGAGTATTCAGGCTTATACACCTTGGGGATGGAATCTTGTTCAGGAGGCTCTTAAGAGGTCAAATAGCATGCCATGTGGAAAAAATATGGAATTTGTTTTCCAAATCTCCTAGTGTGAAATATATCAAGAATTTTATTAAGGATTTTCAAGGATTTTAACATAGTTAGTTCCTCTCAAATCTTTTCCTACAACCTCAGGAACCCAATCTTTCCTTTGGATTGGAAGGTTGAATGAGAGCACAATGGTCAATGGTTGGAATTAAATTTTAATAGATATGATTAAAATAGGAATAATTAGTGATGTTAGGTCAATTTCATGAATAATTTCTATCAATCAGGTTCAAGCCTCATAAACACACACCTACATACTGTTGATACAAACAAGCAGGGTTCATAAGGAAGCATGGGAGGTTGAAGGAAAATAAATGAAGAGTGGAATGATGAAAGGATAATATATATGAGAAATAAAAATAAAAATAATCATGTTATATAAAAAACCAAATCAAGGAGAAAGAAAACTCAATTGTGATTTTTGACCAAGCAGACACGTGTCACTAGCTTTTACCAAAATGGGCTTAATGCTAAAGTATGCAGGATCTAAACACAAAATTTGTTAGAGAGGATAATTATGATATAATTTACCAATTAAAATTGTTTTTTAGGTTTTTTTACAATGTTTTCTATTCACTATTTTAGTACACTCAACCCTATGTCAATTTATAGTCAAAATAGAACATGCTTTAGAGAAATTGGCCATTTTGGGACATCTACACACTGAGTCAAAGCAAAAAATTTGGTAATTTTAGTATAAATAACCTAAAAAATAATACCATAAAGTATTAAAGGTTATATAAATATTTAAAGTTCTCAATGTTTTGACACAGTCCATTGTTAGTCAAGAAGGTAGCCATTGGAGACCAAAAGAAGTGTTATCAGTTCTGGATGTCAAGATGTAGTTTAGGCCTTGGAGAAGTCTTATAATGGTATAATATGATTTTTAAAACCTATATTTTCCTATTGGAGTGATAAAATTCATGGTTTTAATGTAAAAGTTTGAATAAAGACAAGTTCTGGTATGAAGGAAACATGTAGGTAGCTCAAGGTAAATTATGGTAAAAAGGGTGTATAGGACAAAGTACACATCTAAATTACTTTAAATTTGGTAATTTTGGTCTTCATGATAAATTATATCCATAAAAATTCTTGTAAATGTCATATGAGAAGTGGAAGTGCTTGTTGTTTTGTCACAGTCCTCTAATGTCTCACAATGATCACTATTCATGCAAGCATACTTTTTGGAGTTTAAGGTGTATTTTAGTTTTAAAAGTATAGGGAAGTGTTTAAAAAGAATTTAATATGTTTTTTATCCTATTAAATGAATTTTTATTGTGTTCACACTTCAAACTCCATGAAAACACATTGGCAAGCTCAAATCTCCAAGGCATTCTCAAGGCATAAAAGGAAAAGTTGAGTTTTGATCATTTAGATAGGTGTAATGAGGGTTTTCATGTGTAATTAATATTTTTAAAAGAAAATGAGATCATTGGAATGGTAAAATTTGTCATTTGGAGAAATTTAAGCTTTTTTAGGCTTAAGACACCTAGTTTTAGCCCATCTTTAGATGATTATTTCTTTCATAACATGAAGAGTTGGAATAAGTGATTATAGTATGTTTTGAGTACCAATATGTAATTTTAGTTAATTATGGATTGAGGTTGGTTAAGGTCCTGATTTGTATGAACAATCACTAAGAGTGTAAGCATGCCCAAAATAGTTGCAAACCCTATATGCAATCATCTTTATGTGTGTATCTTTTCACACAATTCTACATGGTAGCCCAATATTTTTAAGGGTTTTGAAAGGGAATATGTACCATATATTCAGGGAAATAATTGGTGTACTAGGTATCTTCATTGTGTGAACAATCATCTTGAAAGTGAGATGGTTTGAGCTTGCAAAGGAGCTTTTTTCCTAGTTTTGAGTTTTTGGATTCATAGGTCCATAAAATAGCCCAAAATGACTTGTAAACCACTTATAATGTGTATATGACTCCCTATACCTCCTTAAAAATCTATTTTTCATTAAAATTTGGCATGTTTATGTGCCTAGGAGGCCCAAAATTGCTCAAAATGCATATTTTTAAAAGTATTCAAAGAAATAAATGGTCTAAAACCATGGAATAAGTCTAATGGGACCTAAAATATATGGAATTTGATATATTCATAATATTTTATATGGTGCCTTGCTAAGTTAAAGGGTTTAAAAACCTAATTTTTTGACATTTTTATGCATTATTACAGGTTTAATGGTGTTTTCCACCATTGTTGTAGCTATTAAAGGTTTGAAAAATATTCATTCTCATCCTCATAAACATGAAACTAATGTATATAAGTCTTATATAGGTCCAAAAGTGGTCTTTAGGGTGCCAAATGGCCTTGGGAGTAGTTTTCAGGATAGTTGGTTCAAGGTGGCTCAAGCTTGTGACTTGTAGGTATCATGGAGTTTATTTAAAGAAGAGGAGAAAATAAACTAAATAATCAAAGATAATATCAAAAATCAAAGTCAAGTTGAAATTAGAAGATAACCTCTATGGTCAGTTAAGCATAAAGTGCTAAGTCAACTAGCTTTTGCATAATATCTTCTAAACATTCAAGTTGAGAAGTTTTTTAAGGTTTTAAATAGTTTCAATCAAGAAAGTGGAGAATTAAATACATTTTAAAAGTCTTTGTAGACTTTTCCTTTTTATTGGATCATGACATCATCATCATCCTCAACAAGTTCTTATCTTCTAGTGTGTTTCTCAACCAATTAGAGGGTTTGAAGACTATTGGAGTTAATGGATGTTAATTTTTTGAAGAAATATTAGTTATAATTAACCCAAATGTGGGTGAGAATCCATGGAGGGTGGTTGGATCTCATTTATTTAATTTTTTTAGCTTGTCTCTTCTCTTTATCTTCCCCTTTTATCTTATATCTCCCATTTCTCTCCCATTTGTGTAAGATATTCTCATTTGACAAGGAAAAACCCTATTAATATTTGTAAGAAAGACCTTTTGAAGTAATAAATGTCAATTTTTACCTATCTCTTGCCTCTAAATTGTGCTTATTAAGTTTGTGTTTGATGGCCTTGTGTCCTTCTTGCTTGATTATTTTTAGGTTTCTTCAAGTTAGTTTTAGGTCTGAACTTGAGTTCTTTCCACCATTAATGGAAGCTTGGTGTCAATTTTGAAATTCCTCTTTGATTCATGTACTATTTTGTGAGCCTTGTTTATAAAACACTTATGAAAATTAACTAGTTTGTGAGGTTGTGTGAGAAATAATTATCTTATGTTGAATTAATGTTTATTTCATACTTATGTGAGTGTCAATTAATTTGGTGTATCACTCATTTATCTCTCTTAGCTACTTTATACCCCCTCTCTACCTCTTTTCTAGTAGAAACATTAGTTTAGGTGATCTACCAAGAGGAAGTCAGCCTTCTCTAGAGGTTCAACCTTACTACAAGATACCCATACCCTAAGGTTGTTCTAATATTGTAATTGGGAGTGAGAGAGCTTTAAAAACTCTTCTACTAGGGTGCAATTCTATGCTACAATAGTTACATGTGGTATCATAGCTATGACTCAAACTCTAGGACCTAATGAGACCACTAAGATTTTCATATCCTTCTATTGATAGAAAAAAGATGGTTAAAGCTAGAATTTATGGAGAGGGTCCTTCAAATTTGAATGATAGAAACCCCTCATTTGATCCTAGTTGATTTTATGGAGGGTAATCAATAAAGATGGACCAAATTTTTGTAGTCATGAGTGAGACTAGAAATTGAATTACAACTATAGAGTAGTTGGTTTATGGTCATGAGGAAGAAAAATAGTAGAATGAACTTGAAGAGCATCCTACCAAGTAGGAAAATCCTCAAGATGCTAGAGCTCAGGTTATTATGGAGTTGGCCAGAGACATGAAGAAGGTGAATCCACCTAAATTTGATGGGACTATTCTGGGTGATAGAGTTGAGGCATGGATGATAGAGATGGAGAAGTATTTCAATATTTAAAACTATTTCAAAGTCACCAAGGTAATATGGGGAGCATACTAGTTGGCTAGTAAGGTAGCTACATGGTGGGTGATTAAAATATTAGAAATGAATCTTAATTTGATGACCACCACTTTGGATTAATTTTTGGCATTATTTATATCATGGTGGCTCCCACAAATTTATTTTGATTATAAGCTCATAGATTTATAGAATCTAAAATAGGGTGATATGTCAAGGAATTAGTACTAGGAATAGTTTGCTAAACTATTAAAGTATGTAACTTATTATTAGGCAGATGAATTTTTTAAGATCAAGAATTTTATCATGGGTTTGAGGCCCTAGATCGATGGAGAGGTAAATTTTCATGGACCTTCCACCACGGACTAGGTCTTTGAGAAGGTGATCAAATAGGAGCAAAAGTTTAATTATTTCATAGACTAAGGACAAGTTCAACAAAAGGTTTGGAAATTCTAAGTCAAAAATAGAGGAGTCAAGACTCTAGGAAATAGTTTAAAAATTAGAATGCCAGGTTAAAAAATAGTTCATGCAATAAGAAATAGGATAATGGATCCAAAGATAATTTCAAGGGAAACCAAGAGAATGATAGGAAAGGACCATTATGATGATGTTTCATTTTTAGAGAAGACCATTATGCCCCTAATTTTCCATAAGACAAGTCAAAGGGCAAAGGTCCTAATTCTTAGTGGGGTAGTTTTTGGTAGTAGATTAATGCAATAGTCAACAATTGATAAGATGAATATTAGGCATTACCGAAGGAGCTATCAAGTTCTTTTTTTGATCATGTAGTTTCTATTTTGATAGATATAAGAGCCACACACTATTTTATAGCTCCTAGGATACTTAGTAAATCAAATAGAAGAGATGGTGTGATGGTAAATGCATAGTTAGTACAATATGAGAATGATTTAAAAGTCATGGTTGATAGGTGTTTAGTCAAAATAGAGATTACATTTCCCAAATTAACAATATTTTTGGATTTATATGTATCACTTCTAAGATCATATGATGTGATCTTAGGATTCAACTAACTTACAAAACATAAATCCAAGGTTGATTGCTACATAAATAAGTTTAAATGTCTTGATAATTTTAGAAATCAGACATAAATTCAATGTGAGAAGAGAGAGAGTTGAAGCTGAGACATATTTTAGTTATATAGCTTAAAAAGGATTAGGGGAAAGGTTTCCAATAATTTATCATCAAGATAAATGAAATTAAGGAACCTAAAGAATCATCTCTCAAAGACTCCATTTTTTAGATATTTTCATGATGTGTTTCCATACGAGTTTCTAGGTTTGCCTCCTAGACATGAGTTTAGTTTTTCCATCAACATCATACCTAGTTTGGAAGAATAGTCAAAGGCATCATACATAATTACAACCAATGAGTTGGTTGAGCTGAAGTCTCAACTTCAAGAATTGTTAGCTAAAGGGTTGATCAGGCCAATGGTGTCACCATGGGGTGAACTAGTTGTCTTTGTCAATAATAGGGATGGTACCCTTCGACTATGCATTGATTACAAAATGTTGAATAAGGTAAACATCAATAATAAGTACCTAATACCTTGTATAAATGATCTTTTTGATCAAATAAAAGGAGAAGCTATATGCTCTAAGATTGATCTTGAAGTAGCATACCATCAATTGAGGATTTGGGATGAGGAAATTTTGAAAACAAAATTTAAAAAATGATACGGGCACTATGAGTTTATAGTATTACCTTTTGGGCTAAGTAATGATCCAATAACATCATGAATATCATGAACAATGTATTTATATATTACCTTAATTTTTTTATTATAGTTTTTTAGGTGACATTCTTATTTATTCAAATAATGAAGAGGAACACCTTCAATATTTAAAATTGGTTATGCAATGGTTGTGGAAGGATAAGCTATATGGCAAGTTATCTAAGTTTGCATTTTTATAAGAAAGAGTCCAATATTTAGGACACATTATCTCTATATATGGTATCTTAGTAGACCTAGGGAAGATTAGAGCCATCATGGAATGGTCAACACCAAAGAATGTGCATGACGTTAAAAGCTTCGTGGGGTTAATAGGCTACTACAAGAAGTTTGTTATGAACTTTTAATAAATAGTTAATCTAATTAATTCATTATAATGGAATAACCATATATTTGTTTGGTCAGAGAAGTGCTAAGTAGCTTTCCAAGAGTTAAAAAGAAGACTTATGTTAACATCATTATAGAAAGTTTATTACTCCAATGGTCAATTTTTAGCGGTCATGGATGCATCAGGGGATGGAATAGGAGGATTCCTTATGTAGGATGATGTATTAATGGCTTTGAAAGTGTGGTGACATTACTTGTTGGGAAAACCATTTGAGCTTAGGACATATAACTTAGGACTTAAGTACATTTTCACCAAAACTAATTTAAATTATCATCAAATAAATTGGTTTGAGTTCTTCTCTAATTACAATTTTGACATCAGCTATATCAAAGGCAAGGATAATAGAGTTATTGATGCCCTTAGTCATAAAAGGTACATAACAAGTATAACTACTATTAAGACTTTTTTTAGGGATTGGGTGATTGAGTTCTCTCTAGGAGATGAATTTTATGATTAATTCAAAAAATCATTGTCAGATAATACTCAAAATCCTTGATACAAAGGATTCAATTTGGAGAGTGATGGTCTATTGCATTATAATGGGTGGATGTATGTGCCAAATCAAGAGAATCTATGGATCACAGTGATAAAGGAATTTCATAACACCCCATATTTAGGACATCTAGGTGTAACTAAGATTATGGAAGATCTTAGACCATTATATTTATGGAAAGGAACTAAGAAGGATGTAACAAATTATGCATCACATTGTCTAGAGAGTCAATGAGTGAAAGCTGAGCATGTACATCTAGCTAGATTGTTATATCCACATTATATACCAAAATGGAAATTAAAAGTGATTAGTATGGAGTTTATTCAAGGGTTACTAATTTCATAGAATAGACACAATATGATCTTGGTATTTTTTGACAAACTAACTAAGGTGGCTCACTTCATAGTAGGAAATTTGAAGGATGATGTGCCTATCCTTATGAAGAGGTTAATTAAGGAAGTGTATAGGTTGCATGATTTTATGGATAATATCATTTCAAATCATGATCTAGAGATGACTTTGAGGTTTTGGATGAATCTATGTTTAGCTTAGGTATACAACTTAATTTTAGTATAGCTTACCACCCAGATACTAATAGGCAAATAGAGAAAGTTAATCAGGTGCTTGAGGATCTTCTTAGAATGTATTGCATAGACCAGTAGTTAAAGTGGGAATATTATCTTCCATTGATTGAGTTTGAATATAAAATATCATACCATTTAGTTTTGAAGATGGTACCATTTGAGGCACTTTATAATAGAAGGTACAAGATACCCATTAGTTGGGACAAGTTAGAGGACATGGTAATCTTTGAACTTGAGATGCTCTAAGAGATGAAAGAGTAAGTTAGACTAATTAGGTAGAGATTGGTCAAGCCAAATGATACATAAAAGAGTTATGTAGATCTTAAGAAGATAGAAAGGCACTTTTTAGTGGGTGATAAAGTGTTTTTATGGGTAAAGCCATAGAATATCTTGATTAAATTTGGAATATCTAAATAATTATCACCAAGATAAGTGAGACCCTTTAAAGTGTTAAAAGTGGTCAATAATATAGCGTATAAGCTTGTAGTACCATCAACGCTAGCTATTTTACATAATATATTCCATTTTTTTATTTTAATAAGTATAGATCTAATCCTACGTATGTTTTGGATTGGAATGCTTTGTAAGTTCTGGATCTTGAGGTGGTCATAGTAGAACCAATCAGGGTAATTAACACACACAAATTTCATTTGTATAATAGAGAGATGTCATATTACAAGGTCTAGTGGGACTAATAATCAGAGGATATTTATACATGGGAGGACTATGATCAGTTCTTTAGGAGATTTTTACATTTATTTGCTTGATTAGATAATGTTATACTATGTTATTTTTAGTAGAACCATATTTTTATTTTAGAACATATATTTGAATAAGATTCATTAGGGATGATGAATAGGTTTAGGAGGGAAGGATATTTCATATCTATTCCTTGCTAAGTAAGCTATTTGACTATTCATGGATAGTTACAGTTGACACATTTGATATTGGTTATATTTCTGACTAAGCTTGAGATATATGTTATTATGAGACAATATTATATTTATTAGATAATGATGTTACATGATTCCTTTAATATGAGTTGGTTAATGTATGCATTTACATTTTAAGCATATTAATGTATTATTTTAATTATATTTTATGTTATATATTTATCATGTGATATTATCTAACTACCTGCATTTTGTGAGGTTGATGTAGGAGAAATCATCCCTCAGAGCATGTCGAAAGGAGAGCATCATTAGAGAGGGTGACATAGATGGAGACGTCAAAGGTTGATAGGGATATATCAAAAACCTTCACACACCATAGTAGTTAACACATGGTAAAATATATTAAAAATTGTTTATTTTAGTGTGTTTATTACTTACTTTGGAGTATTTATTTATATGCATTGCCAGTATAGGAAAATATCATAATGAATTCTTTTACATGTTAGACACATTTTATCATTAATATTAGTAGGAAATATTATTGGCAAAATTAAATTTAAAAATAGTAATTATTAATAACTTATAAAATTCCCATTTGAATTGCTATAGTGTTTTTGGATGTTAATTTAATTTAGTAAAATCATATAATTTTGACATTCAAGTATTAAAATATACAAAAAATAAAAATTTCCCTAGAAAAAAATAATAAAAAAATAAAATGAGATTTTGAAACTAAAATTATAAAATAAAAAAGAATTAATATGTTATAAAAATAACTAAAACAAATAAAAAAATGGGAGAAAAACAAAAAAATCCAAAGCAAAGGAGTACACCTATTTCAAAAGGAAAAAGTTAAGAAAGGTATCATATTACGTATTCTTAGAGGAGAAGGTTAGGAATAAAAAATTAATGGGAACAACATAGGGAGGATAGACACACAAAAAAAAAAAAAAAAAAACTCATTAGGTAGGTGGTGTTTTCAATTATGTACATCAATGTTGAAATTTTTTTGGATATGCTTTTCAGTTCTAGAAACTTGGTTAAATAGGTGTTTGGAAATCATAGCTAAATCATGATTTTGAGTGAATAGCTATCTATTTTTAAACCTCATTATTTATTATAAAAATATCATATCCATATACAACCTAGTCATCTATAGGAAGATTGAATAAATCCTATAGTCAAATTTTGTTTCATGAGCTACAGAAGCATTGATCTATTAGGATCATAGAACAAACTTTTGAGACAAGTAATCTAATGCTTCATATAGATGTTAAGGATCCTTATCATGAATTTGAGATGTTGTATATACCTGTTAACTACTATATTTAAAATTGGCATCAAATTATAACCAAATACTCATGTAATAATTTTATATAGTGTTATTATTGGCATCGATCTATAATGAATTATGTTGCTTGGCATCACTATTATTATTCTAGGTAGGTCACTACAAATTTTTAACTAAAATGATTTTTATTTATATTATATAGACCTGCCACTAAGTTGACTTATTTAGTATACAACTTGATGAAACCTTTTGATTTACCATATAATTAAAATTGCAAAGTTGAACTATGGAGAAATCATAATTTGTTTTATTACCAACTACTATGTTTTGGGTCACTGTACTTTTTATCATGGTGAATATTATATATATGGGACACTATATTTTGACATGTCCAACCTATATACTTTTTATTTAGCCTATTCAACTGTATGAATATTTGAACACTCTTTATTCTATCTTTACAATGACTTTTGACATTGACTTGTGATAATTTCTAGCCTGCTGTAATTAATTGAAAGTGTTGTATATTTTATATTCCAGCTTGAAAAGTCATTTTGACATTGATTTAAGAATAAATTTCAGCTTGTTATCATGTTTAAGTCATTATTTTATTAGCTACAAATATATAATACTAATTATTTGAATAATATGTTGTTGTAATTATTAGTTTGTTATTATTGCTAATGGCATTTATTGTTGGGACTGGTTTATATTTTGTTGAGTTGTTAGCTTCATAAACAATATTTCCCTATGTTATTCACCTAGTCAATTAATCTCTCTAATCATATAAATCCATTATAATAATATTACTGAGTGTTATCAATTATTAATATTCTTGATCTTGTATTGAGTTGCTAGAGATTTAGCTATTCATTATAATGTTTATATGAATTATAAACCGTTAACTAAAATGGAAGTATCATAGCTTGTAAATGAGTTAATATGATTAAACCATCCACAAAGATTATTTGTTATTAACCCATGTATATTAAGATATAAACTATGAACATAGTTGATATACAATGTTATGCAATAAAATGGAAACATGCCCTTTATGTAGGTGTCAGGCATTTATAAGGAAAGTCATAAAGATATAATATGGATAAATATAGCTTATTCATATATTTATTATTGAATCAAAAATCATATGGGTTTTACTAATTTAATTTATGGATATCACAAAAACATAAATTTGGTTTTAATATATATTTTTCAAGCCTTGTAAAAACATTCCACTAATAGCTAAAGCAAGACTAGTTCCATAGAATTCTCGGATAAGCATAGGACATGTATTTTGTGACTATTAGCTAGAGGAGTGGTGATACAATATCACCTAATGTATTAAATCTTATAGTGTAATTAACCATAGTGATTGTATTTCTTGTTATAATGATGTGTATGTAGTTATAAACATTTAATATCATAACATGGTTTGGATTAATCATGTGAGTCTTAAATGGGTAAACATAGCATGCCCTTATCATGAGATAAGATTTGGGGTGTGCTTGAGATCACTAGTCTTATAAACCTTGCAGAACAATACCTGTCACATAGAATATAATATTTAATCAAACTACATATATATGGTTTATTTATGGTATGCTTATTGAGAGAATGGGTGTAATAATGCCTATTGATATATTTATGTACAATGGGGTATGTAATTTTGAATTTAAAACTATGTTAAAATATTTTTGAACAATGAAACTTAGCAGATGCATGCATTCAACCTTTAAATAGAAAATACTAGTTGGATTACTCTATGTTTCATGAAAATGGATTTTTATTTATGCTAGATGTGAAATTTGAGTTTATATTTTCATGAAGTTATGTATACTTTATTATCTTGGTTGTGATATCTAGTAGTTATGCATAAAACACTAGACTATGGTAATATGGGTTATTATAGGGTGTAGTATAGTTAGAAACAAAGTGTGTTATTTAAATTTGGAGTTAATTATGTATTTACTTAGGTGATATAAAATGTAGTCATTATTTCTAGTGTGGGATAGAAAATAATGTAATATTTATTCATACGTTTGATGGAATAAATGTATGCTTTGGTTACTCCTAAGTTTATCATGTTATAGGATGTGATTTCTAGTAGGATGTAAATTGTGTGAATCTTATGGTTGAATTATATTTAACCAATCTTCATTTATAATGTGAATTAATGAGTGAGATAGACTTCACTAGCTTAATAGCATTACAATGCCAGATGAAGGTAGTTCAATCAAGTGGTATGTATGAATTTGATTGATCTATAGATCACTTTTATATTACTATTTTTAAATATTTGGCCAAAGTATGTTTAGTGAGACATTATCATTTCATGATTATGATCTACATGTATGTGTGATATCTTGTAATAGATCAAGTTTCTATGATGCGCTGCATGTTTGGTTTAGAAATCATACATCACATAGGTACTTGTCTCTCTTTATTCTCGAGCCATCACTATCTACTCATTTGTGAAGGTAGGGCCATTTATTGATTGTATTAGTGTGGAAAATCACTTTTATAATTCTATCCCTACCCACAATAATATTACTTATGAAGATGACACTTGAGATTGTTGTAGATACTTGAGTTTGGAAACTATGCTTTGGGGGAGCCATGTATTTTATTTTTACATAATATTATATTGTAATTATTATTGGAAATTATCATGAAAAGTTGTAATTATTTATTGTTTTATGTTGACAATGGTGATTATTGTATGTTGACAATGGTGACTATATATTTGTATCAGTCATGGATGAATCAATGTAATTACTTGTTATATTGGCATTATGATATACTCTCATGATATTAGAGATTAGTGATGTAATATGCCATGTTGATATATTTATACTTTGATTAATTTATTTGATCTCTGATAGATTCTCATCGATAATCTATTTTTGGTTGTGTTTAATTTTTAAAAAAATGCATTTCTAGGTAGATCTCAGAGGGGATGTTAAAATATCTATTAATGGTCATCAAGCTAGGTTTAAGGAAAATTTATTTTCAAAACATAGATTCATGTTTTCAAAAAAATTCCATGTGATAGATGGTATAAAAATAATGGGCCCCCCTTCATGGGTCCACCCATTTCAGGGCTTCTAGGAACCTATACTGGCCAATGGTTAGGACCCTTTATACTAACCATAATTTTGTAATTTATTTCATTAATAAAAGGTTACAAATGCATATGATTTGTAATGTGTCCTTCAATCCCATTTTAATAATCCCATATTCACTAGGAGTAGTAGTTAGTTACTAATAAACTAGTATAAATAAGAGTCTAGACTAGTGATAAGTTATCCATGAATTGCATTGAATTGAGATTTCTCAAAGGAGGTTTCCCCATCAAAGAGGCCATGATAATTGTAATGAAATTATAATTTATTTTAATATAATTGGTTAATTTATATTTATATACATATTTAATTTCACATATTTTTAATCTAGTTCAACTTTTTTAAGGAAGGATTCTATCATCTAGTATCAGATCACTTTCTAGAGCCAATTTTTGTAGTATCTTCAATAATTCAGGGCTAATTACTTATATCCATTATATGATATCACCTCACCCTAATGGGATATTGGTGAAAAAAAAAAGTGGTAGAAAAGTGGTGGCACTAATATTTTTACCTAGAATGTCATCGCTAGGAGATAATTATTAGAAACAATAATTTCTACAAGTGAAGTTTTAAAATTTATACTTATTTGTAAATCTAAAGGTTTTTTTTTCCAAGAATCAATCATCACTACGAGCTTAATTTTACCTATGCATTAGCATATTTAAATGTAGGATCCCCAAACTACTATTTATTCATCATTTTTTCTTGATGAAATGTTTTTATTATGAATCTATGCCATTAATTGTGTATTGTATTGTAAATTTCAAGCTTGGATAAGGAACTTCATTTGTAATTTGAATAAAAAATGAGATATATTTTTTATTTAAGCTCCAAATTCGGATCTAGTTTTCTCCAAACTTAAACTGATCTCATTGTAATTTTTTATTATAAGCTCTAATTTTTTATCTACTTTTGGCCATCCTTCTAATTGATTCCATTGTAATTATTAATTATAAGCTCCAAATTTTGATTCTATTTTGGCCAACTTTCAATTGATAACATTGTAACTATAGTTATTTTAACATATAATATATGTATGTGTGTGTGTATTAAAAAAAGTATATTTTTTTTTGGAGCCCATATGAAAACAAAAAGGATTATAATTTTCTCACCATAATTATCATTTTAACATGTATTTCAAATGTTTTAATAAAAATTCCAATACAAAAAAAAATTATGCCTGCAACCTGAAAGCAATTTTTTCACCTATGTGGAAATTACACCATTGTGATCTTCTTGTCAAGCTAATAAATTTAATATATAACTTCATTCAACCCTTTTTGGCACTTCTAAAGACTCTGTTAAATGTTTATTACTCCTTTAAGGACCTACACCATGGCACATGACATTATTAAACTCTAGAATGAATTTGAATCTTGATTGTTTGAACTAAATGATTACATCCTCATCCTATATGTTAAAAATCAAGCACATCAAATAAATGGGGATCATCAATTTGATTCCACTTCTTCCTCCAAAGCACCATTACATAGACCTAAATTAGGTTTCCCAAGTTTTATGGTATTGAACCCTTGGATTTGCCATGTAGACTAATATTTTAACCTGCATCATGTTATGGGGGAAGAAAAGGTACCTATTACTTCATTTCACTTAGAAAATAAAGTTTTCTAGTGGTACCAATGGTACTACACGTCAAATATAGAACTAGATTGGGTTGTTTTTAATAAATTCTTGATAATTCATTTTAGGCCTAATGCATGTGATGATTTCATATGTTCCTTGACTAATGTGGATCATAATCCACATTTTTTTTATTTTAGAGTAGTCAACTTTTGGTCTCAAACATGCTCAGGGAAGTTTAGAAGTTATGTTTTGACCTTTTCCTTTTTTGACATCCCCTTTATATTTTTAGCTAACTCTTGGCTTCCTTCTATAGCTATTACATGGCATCCTAGTGCTTGTTTATCATGAAGATGTTCTCAACTTACTAGGAGAAGTGCCAACCTTCCACATGGCATTATAATGCTCATTTATCACAAAGAGGTTCCCAACTTCCAAGTAGTAGTGTCAGTCTTCTACGTGGTATCCAAGTGCTCATTTATCATGAAGATTTTCTTGGTTCACCTAGGAGTATCTCTATCTATGTACATGGAAAGAAATCACTCATCTATGATAGTTTATTATTAGGTTTTTAAATAATGCCATTGTTTGAGGAAGTAATAGGCAAGGCCTACTATGTAGTCATAAAGAGGAACATAGAATTTTCACATTCCTTAGGAGTAAAAATTATTTCACCAGGGCTTAGGTTTGTACCATTGGCTGGTAGAGTTAGAAAGGGGACCCACCATGAATTTGTATAAAGTGAAAGCAAACTTTCCATGTGGTGGCATAATGCTTGTATAGGACAAGTTTATTTTGTTAGAGATAGGAGTTACACCATTGTTTGAAGCAAATGTGTCCTCATTTACAATATAATTCTAAAGGTATCTTTGAAGATAAACACGTGGCATCATGATTCTTCTTATAATCATCATGGGCATCATATAGACATCACTATTGTGCCATATTTAGGATTCCAAATAATAACTACACTCATGAGATAGAGCTCCTCATCTGGTTACCATAGCCTCATCATAAGTGCAAGTGTTTATTTCCAAGTGTCACTTCCTCATGAGACCATGGTGTTTATATATTCAGAACTCATTACTTTTAGAAGGGGCTAGTTTTTCAAATAATTATTTTGATACTAGAGTAACCATTGTAATAAGTTTTAATTTTGAAATAGAATTAAAAGCAATTTTGTTTTTCATTCTAAGACCTTAGTAGGTTCCCCTTGCGAGAAAGTATTATACTATATATTATGCCATTGGCCTTTTTTATCATGTTTTTCTACCCAACATAAAGAGGATGTGATGTTTTATGTCAAACCGAGTGAAGATTTATCATTGTTTATTATTTCCATTTCTCTACTTTTATAGTATTGATTCTTGTTTACATTACAGTATTTAATTCATGAATATGCTCCTTTAATAATCTATGATGTCTAAAGATTCAATCTATTTTACGTAATTATAGGTCAATACTTTAAGGATCTCAGTGCATCACCTTAGTTTATTTTAGTTTTATATGTATTTTATTTTTATCCCTTTTCACCCCCAAATTAATTAAAAGAGTTAGATTCTAAAACCTTAGAGGTTGATTTATAAATTGCATTTGATTTCCACATCTGTAAATCTCTGCATAGAAGGGTGCTCACCTAGATTGATATTTTTTAGGCATCAACAATTTATTCTTTTTTGGCACACCCAATCAGACCCAAACAACTAATCTATTTGACTGGAAGTCATAGTGTATAAGTCATAAGCTTTTTACAAGGTTAAAAAAAGTGAAGAATTCATTCTTTTTATCACCACCTTTGGTATCTAAAACTCACCAAATAACTAAAGGAACAAATGCAACAAAAAAACCACAACATATGGTCATCTAAGGACCACCAAGGAACTTCATGGCATGGAATAGTTATATCCCACTCATCATTCTAGTAGCCATAGCTACATGGTATCTAATTCATACTAATGAATTGAAGGTAATCCATAAATTCTTAGAGGAAGATTTAAAAATCATGGTGGAATATCTTCAAGATGTTTTAGATGTTTGTATTGTGTGTTATATCACACAGTATAATGTAGCTTTAAGGCTACAAGATGCCTCTTTCAAAGGGTGAGTTATTGAATGGTACTAGTCCTTACCACCCAAATCCATCACCACCTAAGATGAATTAGGTAATATATTCTTTGAGATATTTAATGAAAAGTCAGACTAGCCATCTCTCCTACAATAGTTGATCAGCATTAAAAGAGCCCCATAGGAGGCTATTATAAATTTTAACATTATATTTGATAAGACCTGGAAAAGGATCTTGATAGTGGTTTGATCACCCATAAGTATGGCCATTGTATTCTACCTCAAATCCTTTAACTCAAACACAGTAGTTATGATTTATTCCCTTGAAGGGTAGACACTCTTTGATGCATATGAGCTTGTAGTCAGAGTGGAAAACAACCTGATATATGTTAGGAAACTTCCCTCATGAAAGCTGATGCCCATGTTCATAGAGATATCAATGATTCCAAAAGAAGAAGTCTTGATCACATCAAAAATTCCTCATCTCATGTATGTATATTCATTATCTCAAACAAGCTCATCCTCTTCATCCATGATAGTCACAAAGATGAATGACATGAAGAGAATCCTATAGAAATTCTTGAATGAGATCATAAATATTAAAAGCTAGTAGGGTATGACCTTAAATATATATTATTAGAAATACTAAAATAAAAGGGCTCCATATCATCATAACCAATACTAGGAAACGTAGAAGATGAATCACTAGGTGTGAAATCATCAAGCACTAAATCATCAAACATGGTCCATGATTCAAATCATCCTAGTCTTTGAACCTTTGTAAAAGGTCTCACCAAGATCAAATAGAGAGTTGATCATAGACTAAAACAACTTGGTGATGACTCAAATTAATGGTATTTTCCATGTAGTGATGCACATGCAACCCAAAATTACCCAAGAGGTAATATACAATAGAAGGTTTTTGAATAATAGAGATAAGGGAAGACACCTGATACATCTTATTATGGATACTAACCCCCTAGGGTTGAAAATGTTGTCTTAATGGCCCAAATGCAAAGGATGTCCTTAGAAAGAGAAGAAGAAATAGACTTAGAACATGAACTCTTCCTTTGGGTAGAAGGTGATGATGTAGTTTATGTAAGTGAGGTCCCTATGTACAAAGCAAGTCCAATCAGACTATTACACTCACTTTAATAAGATATTAGTTTAGTTCTAGGAGGCCATCATAAGGCATAAAGTGGATTTTTATAAGATTTTATCACTCTAACCATCACCCTTAACATATCAAAGATGGGGTGATGTAGTCTAAAATAAGGTAAAATACCCCAAAGTCCCACCTCTAGGGTCATAAAACATGGTGGAATAACTAAAGAAAGTTACAACAAAAATTTCTCTCTGGGAGATATGATCTATCCTCAAGCAAAATTATCTACTAAAAGAAGCCTTAGAGGATGGGGAGAATCTTGTGAAAAGAACACTAGTTATGGAACCCACATAGAAAAAAAGAAAGGAAGCCAACATGAGTGCACAATCCAAGGTACCATCCAAATTCATCAACTCCAAAGAGGGGGCGAGTAAGACAAAACCTACCCTATTCTATTTGATGCTTATTGTGGGGAATAATTTATTACACAGTTCCATAATCAATTCCAGTGCTAGCACCATGATGATTCCTATGTAGATCATGGATGTACTATAACTACAATATGAACCTTTGAATAAAGGAGTAATGTAGTTGCATGGGAAGAAAGTTCAAACCATATGTATCATAAGGGATCTTCCCCTTACCTTATATTCTTATCTAAGCATTATAGTTTCTTAAGAGGTCATAGTGATAGACATCCCACTAGTCTTTTGGCTATGTCTATCTAGAGATTTCATCACCATGATAGGAGGATACCTATCTTTGGACTAGTCCCATATAATACTAAGGACCAAATATGGCTCAAAGTTGAAAGTATTTTCTGAGCCACTAGATCCAAAGCACATAGCAGATGAATCTATGATGAACTTTAAAGAAATGCACACCTCTTTTTTAAAAGGGGAAACACATTCCATAAAAATTCTCAAAGAAGAAAAAATGGTGAATAATAGGATCCCAAAAGAAGTTGTCATTAATTAAATTATTGAGAATGATCCTTACATGAATTTTTATGCCACTTGGCTTAGCACCTATGTAATCCATGATGTAGGTCTAGCCATCCCCAAGGTCATGAAAAAGGATAAAAGAAAATAACCTAAAAATGAGTCTGATTTTTGGACTCTACATTTTGATGATGTGAAATGCAAAAATAAATCTAGATCAGACAAAAAATTAGTGTTTCCATTGGGAGAAGAGACCTAAAACCATTCCAATTCCAATTTTATTGCATAAATAATGAAGATTAATATGAAGGGCTAGTCTATGGCATTAGCCTCACTAAGTGTATGGGCATAGAGTAGATAAAGTGTTTGGTGTTTCTAAATTAGTGTTAAGATAAGTGACAGGGGTCATGGTTAGAAGAATAAACACATGAGGTCCTACTACCACTGGATATGTGACTTGATCAATGTATATGAAGCTTTCAACATCCAAATCATCCCTAAGACCATAAATGCCCAAGCAAAATAGAATGATAATAACCAGCTTCTAATTTGATCTAATAATGGATTTATTCACCAATGAGAAAGTAGTATGGGTGATAATTAGACCCACCATTCCAAAAAATGACCAAAATTTGTAATTTATCAAGAGTGATGTCTAGATTGCCATATTTCTCTAGTAATAATGTGAATTTATGAAGAAGTTATAATTGAAGATCAAAGAGGCCTATGGAAATCAGATCATGCAATTGAAGTCCATCAAGCTTCTTAAGGGGATCATCACCCTAGAGAATCTATTAAACTCTGATGATAACATGAATGATAGATGAAAGTTTATCACCAATAAAGGTGACTACTTTGAGTTTGATGTTAGAGATAGAAGAAGATTGAAAGTGGGAAAAGAAGTTTCCCAAAAAGATAAGGAGAAATTGATTTCCTTTTACAATAAGTATGAAAGGGTGATGGCCTATACAATATGATTATTTGAAGGGTTATGACCTCAAGGTCATCCAACACACCATAGATTTGTTCGAAGGGGCCAAGCTTGTTTGATAAAAGTAAAGGCTAATAAAACCAAAATTTGAGTCTCTCCTAGCTCAAGACTTGAGGAAATTGATTGACTCACTAATTAAACATTCAACTTGGGTGTCTAACTTGGTTTCTATAATAAATAAGAATGAAGATATTAGGCTATGTGTGGATTTTATAGATTTGAATGAAGCATCCTTAAAGGATCATTGCCCTCTTCCTTCTATGGAATAGATCCTCCAAATAGTACTAGGTGCTAAAATGTTCTCTTTACTAGATGGGTTCTTGGATTACAACCAAGTATGGGAAAATTTAGAGGATCATCATAAGACCACTTTCACCATAAAGTGGGGAACCTTCATATATGTGAAGATTCCTTTGGACATCTTGAATGTAAGGGTAAATTTACAAAGAGCTATGGATGTAGCTTTTAAAGGCTTGATCAATAAGATCATCCTCATTTATATGGATGACCTTACCACCTTCTCTAAGAAAAAGGAATACATTTTGAGTACCTAAGAAGATATTCCAAAAGTGCCAAGAATTCAAGGTGTCTCTTAACCCAAAAAATATGTTTTTAGAGTCCCACAAGGCAAGCTTCTTAAATACGTAGTATCTAAAGAATGTGTCTCTATTGATCTAGATAGAGTTGAGACTATCATGTATTTTACCTTATTGGATAATATGAAAAGGGTCTAATATTTCCTAGGAAAGATCAATTTCATTAGCTAGTTCATATCTAACTTTGTGGGATTATCAAGACCAATATCATTAATGTTGAAGAAATATCAGCCTTTCAAATGAAAACTAGAAGGAATAATAACATTTAAAAACAATTAAGGATGTGATATCTACTACCCCTATGTTATTCAACTCTGATTTATCCAATGTTTTCATTATGTATGTCTATGGGAGCGAACATAGCTTGGTGGTTATGTTAACTCAAAAGGATGAAGAAGGAAGTGAATACTTGATTACTTTCTATTCAAGAACCTTACGTGAGTATGAGGTCAAGTATGATTTTGTTGATAAATAGGATTTTAACATTGTCAAAAGTCTTAAGAATCTTAGACATTTGGTGGTAGGAAGAAAGATAATGGTGCATGTGGTACAATGTAACATTCAAGAGTATATAATCAAAGGAGAGATCATAGAAAAGAAGGCCAATTAAATCACTAAGATCCAAAAATATGGCATTAAAGTTATGCCAACTAAAGTTATTTGTGGAAGAGGATTATGTGAATACTTATCCCAATGTGCAAATGTATCGATAGAAGAATAAGACACATAAAAAGTAGTTATTTTGAATCAATACAATAATAATGGCTATTAGGTTACCAACAGAACCCATTTCATGCAAATGGGTCAATATATTGATGGTTTCCCCACACTTAAAAGGTGATTCTATAGGTTGTAATGGGCTAGCTACACATTGGTCAAGGGAGTCCTATTCAAGATCTACTTCGATGCATAAAAAAGCACCAAGCTAACAAAATTTTATATGGTATGTATTTCACTCCTCTAGGTGGGAATTTTTTGGCAAAGACCACCATGACCAAGATCATTCATGAGGGATAATAATGGCTATCCTTGTTTGTGGATTATTATCAAGAAGTTAAGAAATGACAATAATGTTAATTTTTCATGAGGAAGTGAAAGAATTTGGCCATGTTATTAAACCAAATTATGATTGATGAGCCCTTCACATAGTGGGGCCTATATTTCTTCAAGATGATCAATCCCATCTCAAGTGTTGGACATAAATAGATACTAAAGGCCATGAATTACTTCATAAGGTGGACTAGATCAACCTTGATAAAGGAGGCAACTAAAACCATGGTCCTTAGCTTCTTAGAAGAGCTAGTATTAAGGTTTAGCCCACCCAAAATGATCATTTAATATAATATAAAATCCTTCCTTAGCTCCAATATTTCCAAATTTGTACTCCAAAATGGCATTTCCCTAAAGACTTCATCCAATTACTACCCACAAGGAAATGGGTTGGATGAATTAAACAATAAGAATCTCATTAGGTTAATCAAGAAGATGGGCATAGACCAGCGAATGGAGTAGCATATGCATCTCAATATGACTCTATGGTCCAACCAAATTACTCCCAAAAATATCTTAAAAACATACCCATGTAAACTAGTATACAAGAAGTAGGTGACCATGGCTATTTCAATAGATATTCCCACCTTCCATCTATTAAAAGATGTTGAGATCATAGATAATGGATTGATAGAGGTTAGATTGGTATAATTTTTGAGCCTTTAGGAGGTGAGAGAATAGGATAGTGAGGCTAATGTCACCTGATAGAAGGTAGTCAAGTGATGGTTTGACAAGAAAGCATCTAACCTAGGGTTAAAGCTTATGGACTTGATTTTAAAATATGACCAAAGAGCCATAAATCTAGGCCAACATGAAAAGTTTGATTCCCTATGGAGGGAGCCATTTTTCATCATTAACAGTAGGAAAGGTAATGCATTTAATTTGGAGGATTAAGAAAGCAATGCATTAGGGATTTTAGTTAATGAAATTGACTTAAAACACTTCAAATGATTTACCAGCCTTCCCCCTATATATAGTTAGTTAGTTACCTTTCTTTGTTGATATTTCCTTTTTCTAGTTTTTTTTTCCTTTCTTTCTTGTTATTTGCCTTAAAAAATAAGTGTTTTTGGCACAAGTGGTTCATCCCATTTCTATGTAATTGAACCATGGATCTCTTTATTTTTGAAACATTCTCTGAAAGACTGTTACCTACCCACTCCTACTACCATTAATGTGCAACACTCCATATTGTATGATCCCCCATGAGGATCTCCACAAAATATCTTATGAGTTGCTACTCAAGCATGTGTGTCATACTTAAAATTTATGGGGTACCCCAAATTCAAAATTTTCATGATGATCATGCTAGAAAGAGTGGCTTATAAATACATCCCTCCTAATCAGGCCCAACACTTAAACACCTAAGATATTTCAAGAGAATTAAGTGATTGAGTAAAATTTCTTGAGAAGAGAAAGTTTTGCTAAAAATTTGATAAAGGATTATGAGGATTCTGAACAAAAATCAACATCCATTATTTCCACTGAGAAAAGAGAGGATTTATGAAAAGAAGTCATAATAAGAAAACTTCTATGTCCTCATCTGGTAGCAAAAAACATTTGAGGGAGTAAATAACCCATGGGTTGAGCGGTCTTGGTGACCTTCCCCCAAAATATGCACTAAAGAAATCATATGCTTATGATTTCTCTCAGCCAAGGCCTAATGTAAAAAATTTCAAAAGTGTCACCAAGGGGAGTTACAGGAACCCTTTTCTAGTCTTAGATTACATGGATGGGATCTTCAATCCTAAATTGGCAAATAACCCAAAGAGCCTAAGGGAGGGTGCACATACCTGAATGATTGAAAAGGTTTAGAGTAAAGACTATGAATTGTTTAGGTATAGGATTTATAACTTCACATTGGCCCAATATATGGTGCCCCTTATGCACCCATACCCAAAGATCATTGACTTATGTGTAGATAGATATAATTCCAACACTAAAATTATTACATGCAACAACCACCTAAAAGTGGATGTTAATGTCGATGCAATAAGGGAGATACTCTGAGTCCTGAGTGACCCCAATGCCAACATTTATAGTATGGAGAGACTACAAAATTTTTGGGACACTAAGGCCCATAAGATGGAATTCATAAATTAAGTCCTTAGGATTAACTGCATTGAATCATCTCTTTTACCCATCACTCTTGTGAGCTTTGTGATGTAGGACATGAAATATGCCCTTTCTATATTGGTGTTTATCTTTGGGATGGACTTGAATGCTCACATCATCGATTTCCAAATGGGGCTAGTCTTCATTTTTAAGATGTTGAAAAAGGATAAGGTTTATAGGATGGACTTTGTAGATGTCATCACTACAACCATACATAATGAGCTAGCAAACTTATAAACACTAAATACATTTGGGTATTCCTCCTTCCTTCTCCACCTAATCCTATATTATAAATAATGATTATTCTCTTCATACTTCACCTTTAAATCCATTAAGGTAAGTATCCATCCTAACACTTTGATTCTTATCTCTATGTAGACCCATATCATGTTGGTCATGTAGGACTATTATGAGTTTTTAGAGTCCTTCTTATCCCTACTCTTGATTGACATTAGCTAGGAATCTATCACCTTTAGAATGATAAAAAAATAGATGTCATGGATGATTTTTAGAAATTTTTTGGTTGAATAGTTATTTAAGGCCCATTTCACCTTCATTTTGGGTGCACAAATTTAAGGAGGAGCCATTACAACTCTCATTCCTACTCATAAATATGACCCTAGCCTTGGAATTGGTTTACTAGATCAATATAGTAAACTTAGTATATGATGTAAGCCATAATTAAAAGGCCTTATATGAAATAACCTTATCAAGAAGGGGAATCATAGTGGTAAAATGGTTACAAGAGCACCTACTTGCACTCAATCTTATAGATTTTGGCATTAACTAGATTGATAAAAAATGGAACTATGACCCAATTGGTCATATAGCCACTTTAAAGACCACCACCCCATTCAATCATGAGCCCAAACCATACAACAAACAATGAAAGTCATTGATGGAGGATGATATCAAGTATTATATGGATCTATCCAAGATCCTATTATAAACCTAAAAGCCATGGGAGTCCTTTTATGATATAGTCTAATAGTTGAACCCCATGTAGAATTTAATAAAAGGACTGAGGGTAAAAATCATCCAAATGGAGTCAAACTAGGAGAAAATAAATGCCTATTAGAAATATAGGTAAAAAATTGTCAATCTAGGAATTAATTTTGAATATGTGGATACAGATGAAACATTTGAGAACCTCTAAGATGAGCACCATAAGGAGGAGGCTCTAGCAGAAGAAGAGTTATCAGTTAAAGAAGAGAAATATGAAGACACCCTAGGAGAAGAAGATGAAGACACCCCTTCATAGAAGGAAAAGGAAATTTTCATGGTTTAAAGGCCTTCAACTTGGCCACCACCTCTTTATCCATATCCAATCACCTTGTATCATTAGTAGGTGTCTTTGGGGCATCTCAATATAGGGTCATCTTAACCTAACTCTAGGGTGTAAGCCTCCAATTCTCCCCTTAAGCCCCTAAAAAATAAGGTACAATTTTTTAATCCCCTTATTTCCACTTCTAATTCATTCTTCACTCCCTCTTCACCCTCTATATTTTCCACTAAGCTTGTACCACTCTCCACTATCTAGCCTATCACCTTATTCGCACCACTTTATTTCGTGTAGTCGATCACCTCACATGCATAATTTCTCACTCCTTTTCCCTCATCTACTTCATCAACATCCATTGTAGCATAAATTCCTTCTACCCTAATTTGATGCCTCCCACCTTTATCTCCTTCCACCCTAACCTATCACCCACCCATCTCTAGAGGAATAACATTCATTGATTCATAGTAGTAAATGACCATTCCTTTTAGGCTACCACAAGGCCCCCCTTCATGGGGGAAAGTATTAAGTCATAAGAGTAGTTTCATTATTAGATTGAGGTTGATAAAAAATATTGAGAGTCTTGATTAGAGAATAAAAGAGGAAAATAGGCCAAGGCCCTAGTAATGCCTCACATGTGATCATTATTTAACCCAATGAAACAATCCCCAATGATTGCACACATGAATCCCTAATTATTCAATCCCCAAGAATAAATGAAACTATGGGAATACTCAATAAAAACTATTAGCCTCAACCTTATCCAGGATAAGCCCACTAATAGGGTTGAATTAATGAAGGAAACATAGAAGTTCATCACCATATACTATATGAAATAAGGCCATCAGTTGGAAAAGAAAAATTTGGAACTCGTAAGGGTGAAAGCTATGGTTGATCATATAAATAATAAGGCCAAGGTCAAAGACATAGAGATCATATAAATGAGGTCTGACCTATAGAGTCATGTCAATAATGAGAGATTTCAAGTGGAAGCCAATCAAAGGGCCTAGCTACAGATCTACGTTGTAGAGCTAAAGGCTAAAATTGATGGCCTAAAGAAGGAGAAGCAGGCTTTGGAGAATAAGATACATGAGAAATAAGTATAGATCATATAAACCTATAATAATCTCTTGGATTATATAAGCTTACAATAATAATTATATTGCTAAATGACTTTGCCACTTTTTCTTAGATTGTAGGGATCCTTCCCATGGTCTAGTAGCTGTATATATCTTACTAGGAGGGGATAAATAATGTGGAATTGAAGATAGTACTTGGGTTCATCATGGATTCATTGAAGCATATCTCCTAGGTAAACATGTTCATAGACCAGGTCCTTCCCTTTATGTCTCCTAAAGTTTAGGACTCATAAAATCTTATCTAAAATATTTAAATTATAATGGATGGGACACTATAAGTAAAAGGGGTGGTTGATCGAAGGTAGGTGGTGGTGAAGGTAAATGAGTTTATGAGCTAAAATGAGGTAGTAATAAAATGCAAGGCATTTTTCAATGCGTTGGAGAAGGTAGTCAAGGATATGAAGGGGCACATCAAATATCTAGTCCAGTTGGGACTCCCATCTACATTCCTTAAGAAAAAAATCCTCCCTAAGGATAAAATAAAAGAGTTTCTAAAGAAAAATTAGAATTACCAAACCATTTTTATGGCTCTCAGTTAAGCATCAAGTGTTTCCAAGGTGGAGACCATTTTTTAGCCTCTTACCTAGATAGAGTTCTAAATGTTGGTAGTATTCTAAGGCCTAAACAACATCTCCTTTAAGGAGATCATCAACCTAGATAGAGACTTTGAGGCTCTAAAGAAGAATACCTAGCCAAAGGAGGAAGAGTGGATGCCTATGAAGGTTGCTCTTCAAAACTTGTAAATTTTTTGGGCCTCTCTTGTTTTCATGTTTTGCTTCAACTAGTTTTCAAAACTACAATTTTGGGTTCTTCTATGTATAGATGGATTCCCTTATAATTCACTAGGAACTATGGATCATAATCCACATTTTACTTATTTGGAGTAGTCACATTTTGGTCTTGCATGTGCTCAGTGAAATTTGGTAGTTGTACTTTGACCTTCTTTTTTCTTAGCATCCATTTTGTATTTTTAGCTAAGTCTTGGCTTCCTTTTACAATTACCACATGGTTTCCTAGTGCTTTTTATCATGAAGATGTTCTCAACTTCCTAAGAGAAGTACTAGCCCTCCACATGGCATCCCAGTGCTCATTTATCATGAAGAGATTCTTGACTTCCTTGGAGTAGTGTCAACCTTCCACATGATGTCATAATACTTGTTTATCATGAAGAGGTTATTAGTTCTCTTAAGAGTAACACCAGTTCTCCATGTGATAAGTAGGAACTCATCTAATGTAGTTTTTTTTGTTAGTATTTTAAGTAACACCATTGGTTGAGGAAGTAATAAGTGATGCCCACTATGTAGTTACAAAGAGGAATGCAAAATTTCCATGTGGCATCATGATGCTTCTCAAGATAAAAAGTTATTTTGTTATATGTTAAGGTTGTGCCATTCGCTGGTAAAGTTAGAAAGGGAACCCAACATGTAGTTATATAAAGAGGAAGTGAAACTTCCATGCGATAGCATGATGCTTGTCTAAGGTAAGTTTTTTTTAGATCTACGAGTCACACCATCGGTTGAAGCAAATAGGCCCCCATTTCCAACAACATTGCAAAGGTAGTTTTGGAGATAGACATGTGACATCATGATGACTCTTCTAAGCATCATGGGCATAATATAGGCATTTATGTTGCACCATATTTGGGATTTAAAAGAAAACTACACTTATGATCCAGAGATCCTTATTCAATTACAATGGCCTCATCATTAGTATGAGTGCTTGTTTCTAAGTATAGCTTCCTCATGAGACCACAATGTCTATATATTTAGATCTCATTGATTTTGGAAGGGGATATTTTTTTAGATAATTATTTTTATACTAGAGTAGCCATTATAATATGTTTTAATTTTGAAATATAATTAGCAAGTAATTTTTTTTTCATTATAAGACCTTAGTATGTGCCCCTTGTAGGAAAGGATTGTATTGTATATTGTGCCATTGGCATTTTGTATGGTGTTTTTATACCCAAGATGAAGGGGATGTGATGTTCTTTGTCAAACTAAGTGAAGATTTATCAATGTTTGTTATTTCCATTTCTCTACTTATATAGTATTTATTCTTGTTTGTGTTATAGGTTTTAATTCATGCATATGTTCCTTTTATAGTCAGTGACACCCAAATATTCAAGATATTTTATGTAATTATAGGTCAATACATTAAAGATCTTGGTGCATCACCTTAGTTAGCTTATTTTAGTTTTATCTATATTTTTTTCTTATCCCTTTTCATCCCTAAATTAATTCAAAGAGCCAGCTTCTAAAACCCCAAAGCTTACTTTATAGACCGCATTTGACTCCCACATATATAAAGCTCCCTATAGAATGCTATTCACATAGAATGAGAGTTTTACACATAAACAACTAAACTTCATCAAGGTGGGAAAATTTGATAATATCAAATAGGGTTTGAAAAACTATCTACTTAGATTGAATGTGTATCTCATGCTTTTTTCAAACTTTTATTCATCAATGGACTCAAGGATGTGATTCAAGCTAAGGTTAAAATGTTTAAACCTCACATGATGATAGAAGCTTTGGGCTTATCTAAGATTGTAGAAGAAAAAATAACATTACAAAGTCACAATTCCAAATGGTCACCCTCTAATCCATATTAATTCCAGTGCCCTAACATAAACCCCCTCTCAAGATAACACCCATAAAATGTCTCTCCAGGGTAAAAATGTGTACATGTCATGAAAAGGAGTTATTATAAAATTGTGATGACAAATGAGCTAGGGGCCAAAAATTCATCAATTGTTTTTATATTTGATCGATGCTAATTCCCCACCTAATATAAAATAACTAGAAGATACCATTGATTCCAATTTGGATGAGCTAAAGTAAGAAACCAATAATTCAAGTCCCTCATATTCACATCCAAAAATTTACATGCATGATTTTGAAGGGGTAACCACTCCACATGTTGGAATAATAATGACCAAGAGAGGGTGGATGAATTAGTATTTAAATTATTAGATTAAACAAAACACATAGAGAAAGTGAGATTGAGAATAGCAGAGCACTTGTTCAACATATTCAATCAAGCATGAAGGCCTATTAAATAGGCAAACAAATGAAATACCCATGAAGCATGAGACAGGTATAATAAAACTAACCTACGTCAGCTTGCATGAAATAGCAAAGACTGAAAAAACAACTATACATGGAGAACCAACCCCAACTAGCCACCAACCCCAACTAGCCAAGTACACACTTGACTAGGCTTTAACAAGCACCCACTTACAAGGAAATGCTAATGCCCTAGATGACCCAGCACCAACTCATACATATGATTTCTTTGATCACCATAAAAGCACCTTTTTATCATATAATATATGATTATCACCTTATCTATCTCTTCACATTCTTTAACCCTCTCAATCTACCTTCTAAATTTCTTCGCTCAACTAGGTCTCTTCAAGATTGATTAGGTAATATGACCTTTATTTTCATGTAAAAAAATCCTAATAAATATTTATTATATTTTATATACACCCTTATGATGGTATAAAATACCTCCTTATGTTATTCAATCTTCTATTTCATTTACTTAATCTTTTCTTACTCAAATAGGCCTAAAAATTATCTTGTATATATACCATTCCTTGTTCATATAGCACTTAGTCAGCCACACACCCTTGAACTCTTAGGTCATCCATATAGTAGGTCTTATTAAATCTTGTTTACATGAATATAATGATCTTTGAGTCCCTTTTGGTTTTACATGACTTAATTAGGCCTCATTTCTCTTTTAGGACTCATGGAGACCTAATTGCATTAGGTTTATCTATTAATGCCAACACTTAATTCTCTTGGGCGTAGATGGATTTATAAACAAAATTGAAAACCATTAAAATAATTATTCAATTAAATCTTATGACCTATTCCATTATTTTTTATATCTATGTCTTTCATTCATACCATGAAACCTCTTTAGGATAAACTATCCTATTAGGCATGCGTGCTTCAAAAGTCCATCTTGAACAACTAAAGATAAAACATCATTTAAACACAAAAATATGAAAATAAATCAATTATAAATTACCTAAATTACCTCAAAATTATCACCAAATGCATTAGGCACTTTAAATTATGGTGTATAGCCTCAAACTCATCACTGTAACTCACTTAAAACTATTAGTTTACCTTAAAGACCAATAATGGTGACTCAGAACTCCAACACCTATGTAAACACTTTCCATAACTTATGATGCATGTAGATGGTCTTATGAGATCTCTAGACCATCCTCAAATATAAATATAATATGGTCTAATGGCAAATATTGGTCTTTTAAACCAATCTCATGACCTTATATTTCACCATCTTATATGAACTAGACATGTCAAACTTGAGAGAAACCTTTCACCATATTCACTAACCTCCAAAGCTTATTTCAAGCATGAAGATATATTAAAAGTATTGAAAACATATCCATGTACTTAGTTTCATCATTATATCATGAAAACACATTGTAATTCATCTTCTCACTACTACATGGGTTTTTCACTATTTGCACCATTAGGCCTGTTAGCAATTGGCTAACTTGGATGGCTAGTTTAGAAAACTTCAAGAGTATAAATTGTCCATAAAAATTAATATACATGAAATTTATTATCTACCTTATTTATCCATCCATTTTATTACTATGTCTAATGTAACTTTTGACTTTTACAACTTCTTCAGAAACAAGCCTCTAACTCAATAATTTCTCTCTCCTCTCTCTTTAATTTTTACCACTTAGAGGTACATGGGAGAGTGAAACATAATATACAATATCTTACCTAAGAAATTAAATCCATATTGATCACTTTTGAGAAATATATTCAACATCATATCTTTATTAGGGTTCTAAGAGGGTTTAAACTAGTTTCCACTCTTAATTATAATTCATAAAGCATAACCCCTTAATCAAAAAACTAATGACTATAATTTTGACCTAAGAAACTTCCCCATATAAAAAGAACTAATTAAGTTCCCATTAAATTTTTTGACAAGCGAATGATCATAAAATAATCCTTGTTGGGTTGAGAACCCTTCATTCTAAGCACTTAAAAGACTTCTAAATAATGTTTCATGCCTTATCCTTCAAAATAGAACCTCAAACTTCATGCACATGAATAAAAAAACTTGAATTAAAATTTTCAATTTTGACATACTCATACTTACCTTGTAAATTGATCTTTATGCCCCATTAGGATGCTCTCTCTCTCTATAACATAGTCTTCATACCTTACTAGGCCTTGGAATGACCTTCATGCCTCTTTCCATGCTCTCAACACCTCACTATCATGATAAAAATCTCACTCTCATGCCATATAACCTATCTCATTATTAAATAATTCCATACATCCTTCATATCCTTAACAATAGATCATGATACCTCATTAGGCCAGGTAGGGTTTAAGAGAGGTCTAGATGTAGACCTAAATTAAGGGTCCTACCATTTTAGGATAACCCTAAAACTTTCATTAGTGTTTCAATCCATCACATACATACTCAATTAACCTCATACAACCACTCATGCCTATGTGCACTCATATCACCAATCCACCATGTTTATACTTCTCACAAGGTCTCTTCATACCATGACTAGGCTTAGGATAATTAAACACTTGATGCCTTGACCTATTCCTTCCATGTCATAACCTTAAAAAAATTTAAAACAAGCAGATATAAGACATTAAACCTCACTCATATCATTTTACCATTCTCTTTAGGATGAAAACAATATTACATAACCTCATATAGACCCAAAACCATATGACCAAGCTTTGTATGATTAAACATCTTTATTGCATGCACATAAATACCTTTGACACCTTCACCTATGCCTTCATATAATTATAAGACATTATTTAGCTTTAAATTATCTCTTACCTTCAAATTATCTCTTGCCTTCAAATTATCTCTTGCCTTCAACTTCTATCTTGCCTTCAAATTCTCTTTTACCTTCAAATACATATTATCACATGGCTTCCTATGAAAACATTAGTTATCTTCAAACATATTCCATGACCTATACCTTCCATTATCACACCACTTTTTACCATTATAATTAATTCAACACTCTTATGTACCTTGATATATCACATGCTACCACTTGTCCTTAGTAACCTTTGACACCTACCATGACAATACAATCTTGACATGATACATCTTTGAAATCAATGACCATTATGCCTTTGCATGATGTGTCCTTTTGATATCAATGACAAAAACATGATAACAAACTCCCCATTTTTCATTGATGGAAAACACTGTACAAACTAACCATTCTCATCTCCCCATTCTGGGCTTTCTCCTACTTTGATATTAATTACAAATGATCTTCCACAAACTACCATTTGATCCTTACACCCCACTATCTTGATACTTCAAAACATATAGCTACAAATATCCTTTTGAGTTGATGCTTCTCATCATAAAAACTATATGAAAACCACTTTAAAAAACTAATCATTCTCTCAAAAAGATACATCTCCCTTTGATATTCATTCTCTCATAACTATCTTTTTTCTCAAATAAACATGATCAAACCTATAACATCTGGAGTCACACCTTCTTGCAACAAAATCTCAACACATAGAATATGAAGCATTACATGAACATGATCCCCATTACTCTATGCATACCTCCTTCAAATTAACTCAGATCACAATACCACACATCTTGCCCTTGACATGATTGATATGAGTTCAAACCTTTTATCACACACTAGGTCACCATATTCTTGACATCAACTAAATAATTAGGAATTATCCCTTTATCTTCATAGCTTGAGATCACCACATGAGTTTATAGGACTCTTAGACCATCCTCATCTTCCTTCAAACATATCTCATATACCAATTGACTTATTTTTGACCTTATAAGTCTGATGTCACCTTAGATCTCTCACCATGATTCCTACTAACTTCAAGCCTCAAAGCTACCAAGCTCCCTAAAATCTTAGACTACTCACAATAATGTAAAAGGAAATCTGAAAATGAATCATGAAATTTTTTTATTTCATACCATGGCTCTTTATGAATTGATTTCTAGAATCAATGTAAAAACTCCATTCACCTTGTCATTTACATATAATCTACATATAAAATAACTTATATCTTACAACATAAATAACCTAAAATCTTCTCAAGATGAGTCCTTATTTGAATGTAACCTCATGTTTCTATAGATAGAAAAGTGTCTTCATGAGGCCTAATAGAGTCACCCCTTTCCATAGGGATCTCAAAACTCCAAGAACTCAAGAGATTCCTAAGTCTCTAAACCACTTTACTTATCTATCTTAAAATCATGAGACTGATAGTCCCTCCTTATAAACCATTTAGGCTTGACTACAACATTCAAATAATCCACCTTGTCATCTTTCTTATTCTTTTTGACTACCTTATCAACACATGTAAATAAACAGTGTTCTTGAGATTCCTTCACTTTTGATCCAATTTTTATCTTAGCAAATAATCCATCTTGACCATTGGGTTCAATATGATCACTCTTGACTTTATTTGGCTTCCATACCAATGTTTGAACCTTATCATGCACTCTAGGAGCTCCATATGCCTTCTTAAGTATTAAAGGCATTATAAATCCATTAGGATAAAATCTTGCAATGTGTCCCATATTATGATAGCGATATCAAATAATATTTTTGTACATACCTCTTGATTGATCATTCCTTCTCCCATGGTCCTATGATAACTCATTCCTTGAGACCATTCTATAATCATTTGCTCTATGACCAAATTTATGACAAACAAAATAACAACCATTGAAAGAATTGAAATACCTCATTGCATTGGGTTGCCTGATTGGTCTCATCATGGTGGTATTATTGACATGTTGATGATCACTATGAGTCTCAGATTTAAGAGTTTCTACATAGGTCTTTCAGGTCAGACTCTTCTTGTTTTCCTTTTGGTCTTATTTGAACCCAAGACCTATCTTGTCATGTAGATACCCTTGAATACTCAAAATATCACTAGGAAATTTAGTACTCTTCTCAAATCTTTGATGTGTTTTCAAATTTATTAATGCATGATCTAGTTTTGCCTTCAAGGACTCCATTTTTGTTTCAATTTTGATGCATTCTTCTTTGTTGGTCTTAAGATTTGTATTGATAATTTCAATCTAAGTTTCCATCATTTGATTATATTCTTATGTTCATTAGTGTTGATTCTTAATCTCTATTCAAAGAGATTGATTTTATCCTCATAAATCTTAACCAATGATCTTAGTTTTTTATTATTCCTTGTTTGGAGCTTTAGTTTCTCGAGAGCACTCACCAATTATACCTCAAGGTTCACCGTATCTTCTTCATTTTATTATTCATCATCCATAAGGCCTTTTCCTTTTGAGAAACCCTCATTATCTATTTCTATATTAATGAATAAGTTTTTACTGATGTCATGCTCATTACTATCATAATTATCAAATGTACTTTTGTCACATAACTTAGATGAGCTATTATCTTCTTTGGTATTAAAAAATTCTCTTGTTCTTGAGTGACCCTTTATTGATTTCATACTTCTTGAATCTTTCTTGATTTTGTCAGGCTTATAAACCTTCTTATCATCACCATGATGTACATTATGTTCTTCATCATGCTCAATCTTATCCTTTTTAGGAGACTTAGATGCAAAGTGACCAATCGTACCATAGTTAAACCATTTGAACAATAATTTTCCCTTATACTTACCTAAACCTCTCCCTCATTTTCTAAAAGACATGGATTTTAGCTTATCATCATCAATGTTTGTGTCATTATCCTTGGCCTTCTTACCTTGTGACTTATCAAATTTTAATATAGTTCCTTTTTGGAGGGTTTTCCATCACTTATTCTCATTTCATAGGTAGTCAAGATGCCATGAATCTCATCCATCTATATTGTGTTAAGATTTTTGATCTCCTCTACTATAGACACATTTGAATCAAAATTATAAGTTAAGGATATTAGTACCTTTTCTACTAGTGTTGGTTTTTCTAACTTTTCTCCTAGAACTCTGATGACATTTACCACTTCATCTACTCTCAACAGATATGTGTAATGTTTTCATCCTCCATTCTAAGACTTTCAAAATACCTATGCTGAGTCTACAAATTTTCCAACTTCACTTTGGTGTATCTTTCATAAATTATTTGAAACTTTTTATAAATCCATTTGGATATATCATAATTCATGACTTTTACAAATTCTGCCTCTGGAAGATCACATAGAATGGAATTAATTTCTTTAGAATTGTTCTCATTTACTTTTTTACATGTTGCATCAATTGGTGGTGTAGAAAGTAGAGTGAAACCATAAATATTATATTTGCATATATCATAACCTAAAAAAATTAGATAGGTCTTCATTTTAATGCTCCAAAATTCATAGTTAGTCCTATTGAAGAGAGGAACCTTATTGGTTGTGAAATCTCCTTGTACTTGTTGACTAGACATGCTTATTCTTTAAGGATATCCATCAAGATGTTAGTCTTGATTTAAATGAATAAGATATGATACCAAATTTTTTAATAATAATGATTAAAATGGTGTTGAATCATTATTAAAAACCTTTTAATCAATTACACTTAAGCAATCATGAACCATTCATATAAACATATTGATCTAGAAAGGATAAATAACTATCCACATAAGCATGAAACATAAGAACACATCACATATGGAGGAAACCATCAAGGGGAAAAAAACAATGATATATAAAATTAAACTAAATTAATATAAAAAAACAAATTTAGTGAAGGACCAAATCCACATGGAGCACTAACCCCAATTATCCAAGCAACAACTTAACTAGGCTTTAACAAGGACACACCAACCCCCTGGATGACTCAACACCAACACAGACATATGATTTATTTTATCACATTTATAACATATAATTTCTAAAAAATTATATGATGATCACCTTATTTATCTCTTCACACTCTTTAACCCTCTAAAACTGCCTTTTAGGCTTCTTTGCTCACTAGTTCTCTTCAAGACTGATCAGGTCTTATGACCTTGATTTTCATACATATAACTCATATTATATCTTAATTATAGTTTATATACACCCATATAATTTTATTAAAAACCTTATTATGTTCTTCAATATTCTTTTTAATTTGTTTCATCTTTTCTTATTCAAATAGACCTAAAAACTACATTATATATATGTCATTCCTTGTTTATATATCACTTAGTCAGCCACACACCCTTTATCTATTATTTAAGTCATATAATATGTCTTAGGAAATATTTTTTTAAATTTAATGAAATTATATTTTAATCCCTGTTGATTTAACATGACTCAATCAGGCCTCATTTCTCTTTTAGGTCTCATGGAGACCTAATTGCATTAGGTCTATCTCTTAACACCAAAAATTGATTCTCTTGGGTCCAAATGGTTTTATCCAAGACTTGAAAACCATTAAAAAAAATTTTAAATGAAATATTATAACCTCCTCCACACTTTTTTAAACCTATGTCTTTCATTCATACCATGAAACCTCTTTTAGGATAAACTATCCTATTAGGCCTGTGTGCTTCAAAACTCTATCTTGAATAAATAAGGATAACCCATAATTTATCCACACAAAAATGACAATAAATAAATTATAAATAAACTAAATAAACTAAAAATCATCAAAAAATTCATTAAACACTTCAACTTATGGCATAAAACCTCAAATTCATCACTGTAACTCACTCACTCAGAATTGCCAGTTTACATTAAAGACCAGTCATGGCGACTTAAAACTCCAACACTTGTTTGGAAAATTTACATGATTTTGATTTATTTATATGGTCTTATGAGATATTCAAACCATACCTAAATATAAATATCATATGGTATAATGGTAAATATTTGTCTTTCAGACTAATCTCATGACCTTATATTTCACTATCTTATATGAACTAGATAGGTCAACTTGTGAGAAACCTTTAACCATATTCATTGACCTCCAAAAAATATTATAAGAATTAAAATATATTAAATGTCATGAAAAACATATACATGTACTTATTTTCATCATTCCATCATGAAAACACATTCTAGTTCATCTTCTCATTGTTGCTTGGGTTTTTCACTATTTGCATAATAAGGCATGTTAGTGACTGACTCACTTGGATGACTGGTATAACACACTTGAAGAATATAAATTGAAAATAAAAATTAATTTACATAAAAAACTAGTCTCTACCTTATTTATCCATCCATTTTATTATTATGTCCAATGCAACTTTTGACTTTTACAACTTCTTCAGAATCAAACATGTAACTCAACATTTTCTCTCTCCTCTCTGTACCCAATACCATTTGAAGGTACTTGGGAGAGCCCATAATAATATTAAATAGATTAAATAATAAATTATATCCATACTAATTACTTTTGAGCAATATCTTCAACTTCAAGTCTTCATTAGGGTTTTAAGAAGGTTTAAACTAATTTCCACTCTTAACAATCATTCATAAAGCATAACCCCTCAATCGAAAAACTAATGCCTAGAATTTTTATCTAGGACCCTTTATCATCTACCATGAAATTTTTATATTCCTATGTAAGTGTTTGAAGAGATAATGAGCACAATAAAATCCTTTTTAAGTTGAAAACCCTTCATTATAAGCACTCATGAAACATCCTAAAAACTTTTCATGCTTTGTCCTTCAAAATAGAACCTCAAAATTCATAAAAATTACTAAAACAAATTGAATCAACTTTTTTAATACTCACCTACTCACACTTGCCTTAAAAATTGATCTTGATACTTTATTAGGCCTTAAACTGACATTCATGCCTCTTTCCATGATCTTAACACCTGAATGTCATGCTTAACATCTCAATATCATTACATAAAACATCTCTCATGCTTAAATAATTCCATAAATCCTTTACATGAGTTGACAATAGATCTTGATACCTCGTTAGATCATGCAGGGTTTAAGGGAGGTCTAGATGGAGACCTAGACTTAAGGTCCTACCCCTATAGACTCACCCTAAAAATCTCATGATTTTTTAAATTACTCAAATAAATGATCAAAAAAACTCATAAAACCACTCATTATTGTGTTCACTCATCTCACTAAGCCACCATGCTCATACCTTCATATAAGGTCTCTTCATTCCATGATTAAGTTTAAGATACTTAAGCACGTGATGCTTTAACGTATTCTTTCCATGTCATGACCCTAAAAAAATATCAACCAAGCATATATAAGATATAAAAAATCACTCATATCATTGAACCATTTTATATCTAATGACAATAATCTTCCATAACCTCATACAAACCCAAAAACATATGACCAAGATTCATGTGACAGGACATATTTATTCCATGCACCTAAATAACTTTAACACCTTGACCTATGCCTTAATCAAACCATAATATGTTATTCACATTAAAATTATTTCTTACCTTAAATTTAATCTTATCACATGGATTATTATGTAGACATTAGTTGTCTTCAAATAGCTTCCATCACCTATACCTTATATTCTTAAACCACTCATGATAGTTCTCATTAATGAAACACTTTTATGTGCCTTGATATATCACAAATGACCATCTATCCTTAGTCAACTTTGACATCAACCTTCATAGTACAATATTTCCATGATACATATTGTACATCAATGACCATTATACCTTAACATGATGCACCATTTTAACATCAATGATAACAACATGCCAACACCACAAATAATGTGAGTAAAATGGGTTTTCAAGAAATAACCCATTAGCATTATTATTGATTAAGGAAACACTCATAACTTTGTTGATCCTCAAGTGGTTAAGTAAGATAAATAGTTTTTGCATCCTTATTCTAGTTTTGAGTTGATTATTTCTAATGGTAGAACATTTCAATGCAAGGGCAAGAATTTCAATGTCTACATTTCAAAGGGAAACTATAATATCAGGACTGAAATGTTTACTCTACCCTTGGGTGGATGTGATGTTGTTTTGTAAGCATAATGGATAATAAGTCTTATACCTATTCTTTTATTTTTTTGAGCTATAGATGTAGTTATTTGATAATGGACATAGATATAAACTAAAAATCCTTCTTCCTACATCAACTAGTATCATTATCTCTCATCATATGGATAAAATTATCAAAAAGGGATCACATATAATCATTTCCCAACTTTTTATATTCACACAAGTTCCCAAACTGATTCTATCCAACCATATAACATGAAAAATATTTTGGTCAAGCATGCAACATTTTTTTAGGAACCAACAAGATTATCACCTCACCACCATGAAGATCGTCGCATATAACCTTTTTCTAGGCAATGCACCCCATAACATTCAACCATATTATTTTCTTCAAAATGTCAAGATTAAAAATATGGTTTAGGACCTCCTTCAAGTAGGCATAATTTGACCCAACACTAGCCCATATTCCTCCCCACTCATTCATTAAAAAGATGGCTCTTAGAGGCTTTGTATTAATTTTTTGATAGGTAAACAAGCTCACCATTATGGACAAATTTCCCATTTTGGTATATATGATATCCTATATGAACTCCAAGGTTTCAAAATTTTCTCCAATTTATATATACACTCAACTATCACCAACTCCACATTCATGAAATAAACATTCCAAAAATAGACTGACACATATGATGGTCACTATGTGTTCCTTGTCTTTCCATTGGGGCTTATTAATGTCCTCTTCCAAGGCCTAATGAATATATTATTCTTCCTCTTCTTTTGGAAGTTCATCTCAATATTATTTTATTACATCCTCATCTACAATATAACTTGGGAGGATTATCTTAACCACCATGACACTACCTTGAAACTTCTTGTTCAGAACCACTTATGTGCCAAACATAATAAATATTCTTTCAGTAAACTATAGGTCAAGTACCATAGATATATTATCTCATTCAATTGTGTTTGTGTCTACATCACTAAAATTGAGGCCATGAAAAATTATCCAAAACTTTGGACACTCAAAAGTCTACATGGATTTATTGGCCTGATATGTTACTATCAAATATTATAATAAAAATGTAGCCCCATCGATAACTATCTCAAAAAATACTCATTTGTATGGTTGAAAGCATCTGAAAAATCATTTGATTTCTAGAAACAAGTAATGTGAACCAAACCTATATTGGCAATTCTAGATTTATCCAATCCATTTGTTATTGAATGTGATGCTTGTGGCATGGTCCATGGTCTTGTACTCATGTAGTACAAGCATTCCATTGCCTTCTCTAGTAAAATTTATGATAGGTGCAATTTGTCATGTTCCACATATGGAAAAGAGATGATGGATGTCCTCCATGCAATAAATAAATGACATCCATACTTGGTAAGCTAACACCTTTTAATCAAAACCAACCACCAAAGCCTTAAAAATATTCTAGAGCAATGTGTCTCTTCACTAGATCAGCAAAAATGTGTACCTAAACTCATGGGGTATGATAATGAGATCACATACAAAAAAATAAAGGAAAAATTTGTGTTTTTAAACTCATGGGGTATGATTATGAGACAATTTTATGTTGTATATATTCCAATTTACATATGGATAAATGATATTCAATAGGAGTGGCATCATGACAACCCAACCCAAAATCTCATTCTCTAATTATTTATTGTTTCCTTTATTAAACCTTGATATACGTTAGATGGACACACATTATGATATAAATGACTCCTTATATTAATCTTAGCCTCAAATTTCAAATAGAATATTTTGTATGAGTTAAATGCCTCCCCTTTTGGAGGTCATTCAAATTTTTTGAAAAAATATGAGCAATTTTACCATAGTTTCTTTTGTCCTAGAATCAAGAATGATATCAAGATATTTTCTATATAATGTGATACTTGGAAATACCAAAAAAGGGGAAACAATCACACCACCTAGTTTACTATAGCCACTACCATTTTTAGATTGTCTTTTTACTGACATTTAAATAGATTTGATATAAGGCATCAATAAATCTAGAGGAAAATCATCCATTGTCATGGTGGTGGACTGACTTTCTAAATACACTCATTTTTATGATATGGCCCACCCATACATGGCTTCCACCACAGCCTAGACATTTATTGATCAAATATTATTACTTCATGGCATCCACACCTCTATTATATCAGATCATGGCTCAACCTTCATGGGTATTTTTTGGGAGGAACTCTTCAATATCCTTCGCACACATCTAAAAATTAGTCTAGGATATAACCAACAAACTGATGGATAAAAATAAATTGTAAATAAATGTTTGGATACCTATCTCCATTTTTTTTATCATGGATCAACACCATCAATGGGTAAAATGGTTACCTCTCACTGATTGGTGTACAACACCTACTACCACATGCCCACTAAGTTGGACCCATATGAAGTTGTTTATCATTAATATCTGTCATATCTTCTCTCATATATACCAAGCAATTCTTAGGTGTAGGTTGTTGATACTACACTCAATGAAATTAATAATATCCTTCACCTCTTCAAGAATCATTTTCATGACCATATTTTGATGTAGTTTATTTTCCTTTGAGACATTACTTTGGTGTTTAATTGGATATTGATTAACATGATTAATTTTTATTATTACTATTATTTTTTCATTAGATAACTGATGAGATTCATTATTGTGAAGATGCAATGTTGATCATGATGTATTTTAGACATTTTATATTTTCATATTGATATTTAATTTAGTTCAATATTTAATTTATTATATTATATATTTGTATCTCATTAATATATTATTGATGTATTATTTTGGTGACTACAGGAATATGGAAAATTAGCTAGGTTGACTATGGACTTTGATAGTAGTGGATATGAGGGGAAGGGGGTAACAATGATTTATTTGATCATTTTTTGAGATGACTTAATTATGAGTTTGTATTTTTTTGTGTTTGACTTGAATTTTTATATTTTTATTTTTTAATATTCTTCTTTAGTACGTTGTTATGTGATTAGTCTATGATTGCATTAAATTTGTCTTGGTGGGTATGTTTATCTCTTATGTTTTTCCCAGATATAATTATTTTGGTGATTTCATCATGCTATTGTCTTGGTGCATGATGGTTTATATGGTGATGAGAGTTTAGGTTGATTTTTTGGTGATCATATTGATTGTTGACTTGAGGGATTGATCATTTAAAGTGACCATAACTAGGTTATAGGGATATCATTAGTTCATTATTGATGTTTTATTATTGATGGGTTTTTTTAAATTAATGGATAATTAGGTCATGACGACCCAATCCCAAGGCTATTGACCATTGAGTAGCTTTGTAGATTTATATTTTAGGTCATTTTGGTTTTGTTGAGATCATTTTGATCAAACCCTAACCTAAAATATTTTTTGGTTTTTATATGGAAACTTTGGATATTTTGGTATGCAAAATATTTGGTTTTTTGTAGTTCCATTTTCCCTAGGAACTTGTAGGAGTTACAGGGGGAAATTTAGGTTGTTTATCATCCCATGCTCTCAGCGATTGGTGGATAGAATATTGAATTAAGGTGATCATTAAAGGTAACCATGACTATTTGAAGGAGCTCAATTGGGTTCATGAAAAAGAGGAGAACAAATAATGAGTAACATAGTTTTGTTTTCTCTCTTTTTATTAGAGGCTATGGTTATCTACATTTTTAGGGTGAATTTTGAGTAAGTTATTATTTTCACCAAATCTTGCACCCTATAATAGGGTGTTCAAGCCTCTTATAGATTTGGGCAACATGGGAACACTTCTTGGTATGTGGGTGTACCTATGGTGGAAGTGAGCCTCTATACTTAAGGGCTAACTCCCTAAATGTGTTTTCAAATTCTCACACATACGATAACAACTCACTTATGGTGAAAATAGTTAGAAATTGGATGAAATGAACCTATTCTAGGGGGTGATACACCTAGATGTTTTCCATATGACCACCATACTTTCCTATACTAAAAAATAAGGCACAAAGACTAACTTCCATGTCCTATGGATTCTAACACAATTATTTCAATATGGAGGTGAGATGCACGAGAGATATCTAAGGTAAGTGAACCATAATCTAGTTGAAAATACTAAGGATCATTGTACACTTAAAATACATGCCCATAATCTTGAAAACACTTCATATGACCTATTAGAACAAGAAATATCACATAAACATGAAATAATAAGGGAAGAAAGGATAGATTATTATCACTTAGCATCAACATAAATCACTTACACACTTAGACAATTGTTCAAGAACTAAAAATCAAAATTTACATTAATGTTCAAAGGTAAAGTATGATATCATTCTAGTAAGAATTCACCATACATGGAGTGGAACTATTTTACAATATCTCAATAGATATACTTATAGAAGAAAGGCCACAAGAGAAAGGGAACCTTGGTATTAAGATGGGGAATAAATTAGTTCAAATATTTGAACTATAGTTACAAATATTTTTTTCAAATTATGCTCATTCAAACCATTTTATTGATCCAAGTAACCTCGAGTGGATACACAATTACATATTCTCTCATTGATTTTCCATGATGGTTATAATAAAATGATCAAGTTATTTCTAGTTGGGTCTTGACATTAGTGTAATTACAAGAAGATCTATCTGTTAAAATTTTATCCTACTATTATTTACTCTGAATAAGTTTGTCATGACATGTATAGTGGAGGGAAGAGGTCTATTTTATGTAATTGGTCTTAGAGATGAAACCATTGGGTTCTACATGTATGCCTTCATGGCATCCCTTAAAACCATCTGTCCAACTAAATCATGTTCAAACTTATCCCCATGTTCATAGGTCAACTATATAAGGAAAACCAATCTTAGACTATTGGTTTTCCTATTAGGTCCAAATAGACTATGCACAAGTCCTTCTAATAATGGTGATCATAATTTTAGAAATAACCTTATAAGCCATAAAAATGTCAAACCAGAGGTCCATATCAAGTTATAATGGTGGTCATTTATATACTTTATCACTGATTGCATCACTATGTCCTTTTCATGGCATTAAAATGAGATTTAATGGTATAAAATACCCTTTAAAAATCTTACCCCAACTCAACTTGGTCATGTATTTGAATCCTAAGAAGTCCCTTTAATTTGATTGATAGTTGATACTTGACTCATCTCATTGACAAATCGACCTCTACTCTCTCTATTGATCTTGATCTATACAATCAAGCACTGGCCATAGATCTTACCCCTTGACTTGTCAAATCTATCCTAGCTTACACCACGTGTATCCTCACATTTGATTTCAAGATCCACTATCAGTCTACCAACCTCACATGCTTATTCCACCTGTCAAAATTTTGAGTTATCTAACCCTTTGATCTATCTCACACCATTGGATTAAGATGTACAATGTAATATAGATTGTTAGATAATTTAGGACCCACTATTTAAAACCCAATAAATACTTCATAATTTTAAAATTGATGTCCTCAGTCCCATCATTTAATATTCATTTGATTATCATTGGTATCCCATAGACCATCAAATTTGAGCTTAAATAGATTTCCTTTGCTCTATTTAACACTTGTCATTTACACAACTATCATTTGACATCCTCACAGGTGTATTTGATATCTTTAAAACCATCAAATTTAGGCTTGTATGGATTTCTACAGTGTCTTGAATTTGATGTTAGCATAAATGTCTTATTTTTTTTACCAACTTTAAAGGCTTAGATCTTGAAGTAAAAGAATCATGGAGGCACCAAATTTGGAAGATATGTTATTGATACTAAAAGGGATGAATCTATTTGATCTACTAGTCTTAGGAGCCTTCTAAGTATTTTTTAAAAATGTTCAAATGAGCTCACCTATATAATTATTCATGATGTCTATGTACATATCATGTTTGAATATGGTTAAGTGTGGAAACTTAATGAATTTTGACAGAGGAGGAAACTTTTAACATGCATAAATTTTATTGCACTTTGACAAATGACCTAAAACTTAACATGTATCAACTATGGACTAAGATAAAAAAATGATATGATCAATTTTTATTATGAATACCACACATATGAGATATGGTCTCATTAATATTCTTACTTTACTTTGTTTGATCTTCTTTAAAAATTGGCTAAGTATGGAAACTTAGTGAATTTTGTCTGAGACACCAACTTTGAACCTTGATAAAATTTGTTGCATTTAGATGCATGTCATAAAACTTGGCACATATGTTTTTGGGACTAATTTGATCATACCCATGTGACCAATTCCCCCTAGCTCATTTAGATGTGTGAGATATAACACCATCAAACTACTCACTCAAAATATATACCACTAGACCCTAAATGCTTAGATGAACACAATGAAGGACCAAATGAATGTTATGCACTTTCATACTCATTCCAAGCACTCTTGACATCACATAGGATGTATATAACATTGTTTGTTTTCTCATCCATTAGAAACTTGATCCATGCTCTAAATTAATTGATCATTATGAATACCTACCACTTGTATATATGACTCTAAAATTGTCCCTTAAACACCGAATAACCCAAAGACCAAGCTAGATTGTGACTAAACTAGAATGGCATAGGAAATGACATCAACAAAGATACAACATACTCTATGACATTAAAAAAATCTACTATACAATATTTTAACTATAGGGGGTTGACCCATTTTGTCATGTGGGAAAAAATGGTCAACATTCTTAGTGATTTCATAGGGGTGGCATACTTGTTATGCCATGACTAGTTGCCTAATCCTATCCATTAAGATATGAATTCACATGTATAATAAGTTTTACATAAAAATTTCCTTGAACATCACATAAAACACAAAAAAATCAACAAGGACAAAACACAAAGTAGAAATAAACAAAACACACTTTTGCTTATGAACACTTATTAGAACATAACATAATAAGAAAGGAAACTCACACACCTTAAATAAACTAAGCTAAGCACTAACTAACCTGACATGAAAAATTATTTCAAGATAAAAGGGGAATTTTGAAAACTCACTTGATTTATGAATGAAGGGTTGAATGAGCTGTGTAGCCTTTTGATCCTTGGCATTGATGCCTTCATCTTCATCATGGTGTTTGCCAACATCATTGGCATGATGATTAATGAGAACCAAGAAGATCTAATAGGTTAGCTATGGAAATTAACTCTTTTTTCATACAAACAACCTCAACTTTATCATATGGTACCTCAACTTTGACATTCAATGGTGATTCAATAAGAAATACCATTTTGGTTTTCATAGTGTCCTCAATGAGATTGTATTTCTCTTTAGCTTCAAGTTATTCAAGCTTATCAAGGATCTCAGCATAGTCTATCCAATCTTGATCATTGTCCTCCATGGAATACTCATTATTCACCTTGTCATGTACATGATCCTCAACTTGGTAGAGATCTTAAGTTCTTGAAAGAACTTCATTTGTAGCTGCCAATCATATTTGTCTTCCATGGAAAACTTTTCCTCCATGATATATTATACTTAATTTTTGATAACATTAATCTTCTCTTATTCATGTTTCCATATCTTTGCAAATGGATCAATATTAGGTGGGTCTCTTAAATTTTATTAAGGAATTTCAAATTCTACCTTGCCCTCACTTTCCATGTCTACAATATCTTTGAAACTAGCATCATTACATTGCTCTATGACAATAGATTCTTGATCAACATAATGACCTTCATCTTTATGCTTGATGGAATACTTATCAACATTATCATTAGTATTGTTAGAAACCTTGTCATTAGACATATAATGTCTTGGAGAAAAGGGATACTTACACAACTTGTTAAACTCTTTGCATATAGCATTGGATTGATGCCATAGTTCTTCATTTACAATATGAGACATTTCTCCATGCTTATTGAGACAAACATCAACATGCTTGTTTAAGGCATTATCCAAATCATATGTATAATTATTAGGAGGAGGAGTAACCTTACTGAGTTGATGAAACCCATGACATATGAAATCATAATTTTTCCACAAGTCATTTTCATCCACCTCATAAGTGTCTTCTTCAAGAGTTGTTTCATCTATCTTGGTTTCATGAGGCTCTCTTAGGACTGCAACTTATTTAGGAGTGATTTGATCTTCTTATTTGATAGTATACTCCACTTCATTCTTGATATGGTCATCCAAAACTTCATGATAAGACACAGAGTCTTCCTTAAATGCCTCTCTCTTTAAGTCTTGGCCACATTCTTCATAGATATTTATAAAAGATCCTTCAATTTATTCCTCTTCCATATCAAACTCTAGACCAGTAGTTGTGATAGGATCTTCAATGTGATTTTATTCATCCAAGAAGGTAGAGTTTCACTTGTAGTCACTAATGGCATTATTCATGATGATTTACTCCTCATATTCACTCATGACATCCTCTTGGTTAGCCTTGGCTTGAATTTTCCCCTCTTCACTTGATTCCCTCAAGATGGGCTCATGTGAAGGAGCTAGGATATGAGATGTAGTGGAAGGATGAGATGTGATGGGGGGTTGATGAATTAGGGGTGTATTTTGAGGTAAAAATGAAGGATTATCAGTGGATATAAGAAAGATAAAAGTACTATTAATCTCATAGTGAAGTGACTTCTGGGGTTGGTTAGAAGAACAAACATCTACCAAAGCAGGAGTTACATAGTGCCAATAACTTTCTTAAAATTCTTCAATAGTAGCATGTTTTTTTTTATCTATTTATCCTCCCCCATAATTAACCTATATATTGATCATTGAAGGAAATTCTTTTCCAATTCCATTTTTTCTTTTATTTCACATTGAGTTCTTTCTATCTCTTCAAATGTCCATAACTTCTGCATGTAACCTCAAGTGGTACTTCTCAACCATTCCATGAGAATATCAAGGAGAAAATCATACTCATCATCCCATATACTAATTACATCTTTAATATCTAGTAATTATGGTATGGATGACAAGGACTTTATATAGAATATAAAGAGTGAAGGAAGATGAGGGTAATGATGGGGATCAAGCCCAGCTTCATTTTGTTGCACTTTAATCTACATGAATATTTATCTTAATTTGTAATAACTTTGTGTAAAATTCATGTAAACATCTGATTCCTCATGGTAAGAGTCATAGGATTACCCTTGAGGTTAATAGGCATCATGCTATGGTTGATAGGTCTCATATTGGGACTAATAGGGAGACATTTATTGATAGGTATCTTGGTAGCCTTCCTCATAGGGTTATCCAATAACTTGGTATTTGTATGGGGTGAAATAAAGGATTATAGGGTTGTCATGGGTCAAAGGATTGGTAGCCATTATGATAGGACTATTAATAAGTATACTATGGTTTATAACAAGGCTAGTAAGGAGGTCCATGGGAGGGATATTAACCATAGCTATTCATGTCAACCTCCTATATCAAAGGAAACAAAATAACTAAGCAAAATTTTCAATTAGATATACCTTGAATACTTAAAAATAGAAGTTATCATTTGGAGTCGCCATTGGTGATAAGTTTCTTGCTTCCAAAAGATGATTAGAGGAAAGACACACCAATAATCTTTCCACTCTCTTCGACCTTGGTCCCATCAAGTGTGCCAAAACTATTTTCACAAAATATTACACCCTAGAATAGGGTGTTCAAGCCTCTTCTATATTTTGGAAACATAGTTCCAATCCATATATGTTGAAGACATACTTGATTGATGTCATACTTTTCCTTTTAACACTAATGTAAATTCTGATTTTCAATTCTTGAACAATTGTCTAATTTTACAAGTGATGTATGGTGATGTTGAGTGATAATTCTATATCCTTTCTTCCCTTATCCTTTCATGTTTATAAAAGATTTAATATTCTAATAGGTCATATGGAGTGTTGTCAAGTGTATGAGTATGTATTTTAGGTGTACAATGAGCCTTGGTGTTTTCAACTAGTCTATGGTTTAATTACCTTCGATAGCTCTCATGCATCTCACCTCCATATTGAAATACTCATGTTAGAATATCTAAGACTTGGAAGTTAGTTTATGTGCCTTATTTTTCAGTGAAATAAATTATGATAGTCATATGGAAAACATCTTGATGTATCACCCCATAGAATATCTTTATTTCATACAATTTATTACTCTTTTCCCCATAAGAAACTAGTTAGCATAGGTGTGAGCATTTCAAGACACATTCAGGAAGCTAGCCCTTAAATATAGAGGCTCACTTCCACCATAGGTACACCCACATACCTGGAAGTGTTCCCATATTTCCAAAATATGGAAGAGGATTAAACACCCTCTTCTAGGGTATAATATTTGATGACAATAGTTATATTGGTTTTATTATTTTAGTCATACATTATTTATTTCAATCTTGGCCATTACATGATAGGTGTAAGGGAAATTTGATAGATTTCCCATTGGGCCTAAATTGTGTAAGTGTAGCCATTAGAGGCACAATTGATATGGGATTGTGTTATTTTTTTTTTATTTGTTAAAAAATAAAAATTTGTGTGTTTATAAGAATTCAATTAGGTATTCATGCTAAGATTTTTTTTACTCCAAAATATCTTGAATTTATTTCTGTTGAGTGTAGTTGATTTTTAGTTATTGTGAGTGGGAATTTTTTCTATGGAGTTATTATTTCATATGTATGATTTTTTCATATGGATTTTGTTTTGGAATGGCATGACCAAGTTGGTTTATGTTTTATGGTGGTTTCACAAGTAATGCATTTTTTAGTTTATGCAGATTTGTGTTTTTATGGTGGCCTTATGAAATTGATTAATGGGTTTTTATATTTAGAGTACAAATTTAGTTATTATTATAGTGCAATTGTTGGGGAAAAAACCCTAGATATTTTGAAGTTTATTTTTGATATTAAAATATTAAAATATTACATGAATGGTTAAGTTAATTTAATCATAAAATTTGGTTTATAGTGAGTGCATTTTGTTTAGAGTTAGTTATGTTATTTGAATAGGATTTCATGATAACCTCTGTTGCTATTTTCATTTTCATTTTATTGTGTAACTAATCAGATCAATTTTGGGGAAATTGGGTTTTGAGTAATGATTGTATCTATGAATAAATTTATGAATCTGAGCTATAATTTTGCATTTAACATGTTCTTTAAATGAATGTTTTCAAAACTCTTGGTTTATTCCCAATAATAGAGTTTAAGAGGACTATGTTTAGAATTAATTTCATTGCCATTTTTATCTGACTATCAACTTGAGATAAAAGTATACATGATTTGCCTTTAATGCTATTATTATGATACTAAAAAATATTAATGAGATTAAGGTTGATGAATTCAACATGTAATTTTTTATTCATGAAGTTAAATTATATTTAATCCATGAGGTAGACAATGGCATTGAAGTTAATCATTCATAAATTTCTCTTTAACATACTTCATCTTATCATTCTTGTCTTAATTATTATTATGTTATAATTCTCTTTAGATTCTTTTGAAGTTATGTTCTTATTTTAATTGTATCATAATATTTGGTTCCTATTTTACCCTTCTAATATCCGTGTTGCCAAACTTCACATCTAATTGATGGATGGGGTGGTCTACGACAACCATTGGGGGGATCATTATACTGGAAAGGGTGGGTTTGGTCACTTACTATTGAGAAATGATATAATTAATTGGTTTGTTTTGATGGTCATATTTTTATGTTAATTTATATCTTAATTGTAGATAAAGTGCTTTATTGCACTATGTGTATGATGGAAAATAAAAATTTATGTGTTAATTCAATGTTTATTACTATGAACTTGAAAATTGTTAAATTAGAAACCAAGATAACATAATTACATGATAGGTTATAAATGTATTCGATCTTCTTATTTGGAATACTTTTGGCTTATATTTTAAGTAGTACAATGAAATCAGTAAAGTTAATATTATTTGGTTCAAGTTGTTACATAACATTAAAGATTTGTTAATTTAGTTGTTAAACCTAACACTTATGTGAAGGACAATTATGGAAATTGACACATTTAATTATTGTTCATGGTCTATAAGATACTCATTTTTTTGTGTACACTTAATGGAACTATTAAGATAAAAGGATAACTTTAGATGCTTTATAGTGTAATGAATTTACAAGAAGTTTTATGACAAAATT
>JARHVA010006168.1:570000-680000 GCA_037957365.1 Torreya grandis
CAATGATAGATTATTTTTTGAGTTAATGAAAGGGGAAATAGTCTTTTCTAAGATTGACTTGAGATTAGGATACCATCAATTGAGAATCAAGGAAGAGGATATCCATAAAATATCTTTCTATACTTGGTATGGTCATTATGAGTTTATGTTAATGAATTTTGGTTTAAAAAATGCACCAACTACATTTATTAATCTAATGAATAGTATATTCATGGATTATTTGGATAAATTTGTTATTGTTTTCCTTGATGACATATTAATTTATTCTAAGAATACATTTGAGCCGTAACATCACTTGTGTTTAGTCTTGCAAAGGCTCAAACAACACAAGCTTTATGGTAACATTTCTAAATGATCTGTCTTCTAATTTGAAAACCATAATTTAGACCACATCATCTCTAAAGATAGTATTGTTGTGGACCCAACTAAGATAAAATATATGAAAGAATGGCTTTCCTTTATAAATGTACATGAAGTATGCAATCATATGGGCTTGGTTGGTTAGTATAGGAGATTTGTGGAAGCTTTTTCCATCCTAGCCAATCCAATAACTTCCTTGCAATGCAAGGGTAAGAAGTTTATTTAGACTTCTTAGTGTGAAGAGTCTTTAAATAAAAATAAAGAATTTTTAACTATAAAACCTATAATTATTAATCCAACCCCTGATGGTAATTTTTAAATTTTGGCTAGTCCCTCTAAAGAAGGTTTTGGTGGCATTCTTATATAGGATGGTAAGGATATAGCTTATGAGTCATGTAATCTCAAAGAACATGAAAATAATTATACTACTCATGATTTAGAGATTTTTAACATATCATTTTAAATAATGTAAACATTTTCTATTGGATAATAATTTTAAATTAAATTATTATTATTATAGCATGGAATACATATTTTCTTAGGATGATCTCAATGCTCACCAATGTAGGTGGCTTGAATTTGTGAGAAATTTTTATATAGACATTGCTTATGTTAAAGGTAAGTAGAATAGTTTTGTATATGCTCTCGTCTAATGCATGTATCTCTTTATATTTTCCATATTTCAATGAAATTTTATAAATACTATTTTAGAACAATAGTTTGCTGATGAATTTTTGTAAGAAGTAAGAGCAGGTATGGCTATCGATCCTTTAATGAAGATTTTTTTATAAATTTTATATTGAAAATGATATCCTAATAAGGCATTAAAATAGAATGTATTTTCAAATATCAAGAGTCTTTTGAAGTTTATTACTGAAACAAGTGCATACAACACCTCATTTTTCTCATCTAGGTGTCATGAAAAGTACACGTGCACTAAAAAGACATTATTTTTCACCTGGTTTAAAATATGATGTTGTTTTTATGGCTAAATCTTTATAATTTTATCAAGTTAAAGATGAACATTGTCATACATGAAGTTTTTATATCCTTATGCAATTTAAAAAGCTAAGTGAGTTGTTGTTTCACTTGATTTTATTGTTAGTTTTCCAAAGCCACATAGTAAACATAGGACAATTTTGGTGGTGATTGATAAATTCACCAAATTTGGCCTATTCATTGTTATAAAATTAACTAATTATGATTCCATGTTTGTAGAATGATCTTTGAAAGAATTGGTTCAACTACATAGAATGCCAAAAGTAATTATCTTTGATAGGGATCAGTTGTTTACTTCTAAATTTTGGCTAACTTTGATTGTAGATTTTAGAAATTGGTTGAATTTTAACTCCTCATAGCACCCAAAAATGAATGGTCAAATGGAGAGGCTTAACCAAGTTGTTGAGTACATGCTATGAATGTACATAATGGATTATCAAACTAAGTGTTAAGATAGCCTACATTTGGCTAAATTTGCATATAATAATTCATATTATTTTGTGATTAAAATGGCTCCATTTGAGTATCTATATGGGAACCCATAAATTCACCCACTTATATGGGATAATCTAGAAAATAGAGATATTATTGTCTCATCTATTTTTAAAAAATACAATGAAAAAATGGATTTGATACACCAAAATATAAAGGATGCCTTAGATAGGCAAAAGAATTATGTTGATTTAAAGAGAATACCTCAAGAATTTTATGTTGGTGAAATTTTTTTTATGTGTTAGACTGCATAAAATTACAATTAATCTTGGGAAGAATTCTATGTTCACCACACATTGTTTTGGACTTTTTAACATTCTATAAAGGATTAGACCTATTGCTTATAAATTATCCCTTCATCCTTCTCTATCTAGGATTTGTGATGTTTTTCATGTTGGTTTACTAAGAACTATGAACCTAATAGTTCACATGTCTAAGATTGGAAAAACCTTCAGGTTTTGGAAGGGGAAAGTTGTAGTTGGAACCTATGAGGATCTTAGACCATTGTCATGTTAAATTGTGAAATAAAAATATTTTAAAAATTCTGATCTAATGGGATCTTTTAAGTGAAAAAAATGTTACGTTGGAAGATGAACATATTTTTAGGAAACATTATCCATGGATGTTTTAGTCATTGGGATGGCTCTTATTTTAGAGGTGGAGGATGTCATAACCTCATATTTTGATATATTAATAGTATTCTCATTAGAGATATTACTTTGATGTTTAGTTGGATTTTGATTAACATGATTAATTATTTCTAGTACTATTAATTTGATTCAATAGATTAAGATTACTATTTTCATTAGACGTTTGATGAGATTCATTACTATGATGATGTGATGATGATCAGGATGTATTTTGGACATTTGATATTATCACATTGATATTTAATTTAGTTAAAAACTTACTTTATTATATTAAATATTGGTATCCTATTCAAATAATGTTGATGTACTACTTAAATGATTATAGGAATAGGTAAAATGAGCTAGTTTGATTTTGGACATTGGTAGTAGTGGACAAGGGGTAAAAATAAGTAATTTGATCATTTTATGAGATGACTGGACTTTGATTTTTAGTCTTATTTTTGGTTGACTTAAATTTTAAGATTATTATGCCTTAATACACTTCTTTAGTAAGTTGTTGTGTGATTAGTATTTGACTGCATTAATTTTGTCTTGGTGGGCATGTTTGTCTCTTATGTTTTATCCACATTATATTATTTTGGTGATTGCACTATTTTTATTGTCGTGGTTCTTGGTGTATTCTCTATTGATGATATGTAGCTTTGTTATGTGGGGTAAAGTTATTGTCTAGTGACCCTAGAGATATACATCATGTTTAAATGACTTAAGCATCTAACACTTGATGATATTAATATCCTACTTATAACTTTTAAGATAAAGATTATTCCAATGACTTATATTGTATTACTTTTAGAAATATTGGTTGAAGTAATCTTCTCACTTGTGTTATAATTTATTGAATTTAACACCTTGGGGAATGTATTATGATGATTCTTCAATTATTTATTATGATGATTTATTCTATACACTATTTTATGTTTGATCTTAGGAACTCAAGTAAGGTTAAAAGTTATTAAAATGTACTATTAGGAAGAACCAAAGGGTAACATGATCATATTAGAGTATATGAGTGTATGTGAAAGTACATTGATACACCTTAATATTCATATCAAATATATAAATTATTTTAATAATAGAATCACTTAAGTATTTACAACCTTGGTTAAGTTCCTATCTTCGATCTCATGTAATTATGATCCTAATCATGATTTTAAGAATGTTTCTCTCAAATCATGTTTAAAATTACCTTAGTCTTAAGTAAATGTCAAAGTTAATTAAAAAAATGGTTGAACATTTTTGTATCATATCAAAGCTTTTACTATCTAGGGAAATTTGGGAGAGTACATTTTCTTTTTAAATCTAACTAAGTTATTAGTTTTTTCTACATCAGTATGGTTAGAACATGATATGGTGATGTTAACAATAATTAAAATAAGGGTAATGTTAACTCAATAAGAGTTAGAGGACATAGAGTCTAAAATATCAATGTTGATAGAGAGGAACCCCATATTAATAATGTTGGTAGTAATGTTAAGGAAAAAATGCTAATTATGTTGGGGGTACTTTAACTACTTATCAAGAAGAAGTCCTTCATGGAAGTTTAACAGCCTTAAATAATATATAAAGAAAATTATAAATTCAAGAATGTAGATTGAAAAACATTGAAGGTGTCTCTCAAGAATAATTACACATATTAGATAAAGGGCCAATAAGTGAGCAAGCACTGCAAGAGTTACCATTGATGGTGGTTGATCCCATCATCATGTAACTCAAAATATTCCACCACCTACATTTTCAAGTGAGTAATTAGGTGATCATTTGATGCATGGTAAGTTAACATGCATAAGTACATTAATCTGCATAATATGCCCTCAAATGTGAAGTCAAGGGTATCAGCTTATCAATTGGTTAGAGTGACAACATTATGGTGAAATCATCTATGGGCTTTAGAAGAATATCATCCTTTGACACTTATTTGGCTTATTTTTTATAGGTAATTATGAATATGATACTTTAGTGCTAATTTTAAGTAATAAAAGCTAAGTAATTTTAAGTTAATAAAATAAAAGAATATGACTTCATCTAAATATGAGAATAAGTTTATGAATTTATTGTGTCATGTGAATTATATGCATGATGAAGAGAACAATGTAACAAAGTTCATGTTGGGTTTAAAAGATGTATTTATGCATGATGTCAATATTACCATTCCAAAATCCTTGGTATCTTCCATTTAATATGATCGTCAAGAAAAAGAGAAATACAAGTCTTGATAAAAAGTAAAACAAGATTTTAAACTAAACAAGAAATAATATAAGTCTAAGAATATTTATCCATCACCTAAAAATTTCAAAAATATCAATCAAAATTGTATAACCATAAGGATAAATAGTGGTTTCAACAAGTTTCAAGGGAAAATAATAATTTTAAAAACAATAATTCTCTTGAAAATTTGAATTTAAAGAAAAATCTGAATCAAGGTAAACTGCATGTACCTTCCTCTACAACAATTATTTTTCCTATAGCATCTCATAGACATACTAAAGCTGGTAACGTGGTGATAATAACTATCATAAGGATTTTACTAAGATAAAACTTGGGTAATAAACTAATCATAGTATGTATGCATTTATAGATAATTGTAATGTCAATTTTGAAGCCACTCTTATTGAAACTAGAAGTACTATAATTAATTTTTTTATTTAAATTCTATTTGATAATGGGGAACACATAGTTTTATTTATCTTTATATTGATGATAAACGTATAATTAATCATGTTAGTTTAAGATAAGTTTGGGAGGTTGAGTTTGGAAGAGGCAAAAGGCTGCCAGTTTTGGAATGTTTAGAATAAGTGGATCTTAACTTAGGTGTTTTTAGAACTAATGTAAATTTATTTTAGAACATTTGCGTTATTATGATCTAATTATAAGAATGGATTGGTTGAAAAAACATAAAGTCAAACTTGATTATTTTAATAAGATTTTGCAATGTTATGATAACTTGGGAAACATTGAAAAAATCCAAGGAATTTATAAACTTAACGTATAAAAGTTACTTTCAACCCTACAACTAAAAAGATTGTGAAAAAAAATTGTAAACTCTTTATTGTTCATATGAAAGAGTCAACCAAAGATAAGGAACCTATTTACCAATATTTTCCTTTCTTGAATGAATTTTTTTATGCTCTCCCTGAAAAACTATTTGGGCTTCCTCCTAGGCATGAGTTTGATTTTTCCATTGATGTTATGCTGGGAGATTCCCTTTTATCTAAGGATACATATCATATGAATGTGTTTAAACTAAAATAATTAAAATTTTAGATACAAGAAATGTTATATAATGGAAGCATCATACCAAGTGTGTCACCTTGGGGTGATCATGTAGATTTTGTGAAAAATAAGGATAGAATGATTAGGATGTATGTTGATTTCTACATGTTTATCAAAGTCACAATAAAAAATGTAATCTTTTACCAAGGATAGATTATTTTTTGACTAAATGAAAGGGGTAAGAGTATTTTCTAAGATTGAATTGAGATTAGGATACCATCAGTTGAGAATCAAGGAAGAGGATATCCATAAAATATCTTTCTATACTCGGTATGGTCATTATGAGTTTATGCTAATGAATTTTGGTTTAAAAAATGCACCAATTACATTTATTAATCTAATGAATATTGTATTCATGGATTATTTGGATAAATTTGTTATTATTTTCCTTGATGACATATTAATTTATTCTAAGAATACATTTTAGCATGAGCATCACTTGTGTTTAGTCTTGCAAAGGCTCAAACAACACAAGATTTATGGTAAGATTTCTAAATGTTATGTTTTCTAGTTTGAAACCCATAATTTAGGCCACATCATCTCTTAAGATAGTATTGGTGTGGACCCCACTAAGACAAAATATTTGTAAGAATGGCTTTCCCTTATAAATGTACATGAAGTATGCAACTATATGGGATTGGTTGGTTACTATAGGAGATTTGTGGAATTTTTTTCCATCTTGGCCAATCTAATAACTTCCTTTTAATGCGAGGATAAGAAGTTTATTTAGACTTATTAGTGTGAAGAGTATTTAAATAAACATAAAGAGTTGTTAACTATAAAACCTATAATTATTAATCCCAACTCTGATGGTAATTTTTAAATTTGGGCCAGTGCCACTAAAGAAGGTTTTGGTGGCATTCTTATGCAGGATGGTAAGGTTATAGCTTATGAGTCATGTAATCTCAAAGAACATGAAATTAATTATACTACTCATGATTTAGAGCTTTTTAACATATGATCTTAAATAATGGAAAAAAAATCTATTGGATAATCATTTTAAATTAAAATCTTATTATTATTGCATGGAATACTTATTTTCTTAGGACGATCTCAATGCTCACCAATGTAGGTGGCTTGAATTTGTGAGAAATTTTTATATGGACATTGCTTATGTTAAAGGTAAGTAGAATAGTGTTGTTGATGCTCTCATCTGATGCATGTATCTCTTTATATTTTCCATATTTCAAGGAAATTTTTATAACTACTATTTTAGAACAATAGTTTGCTAATGAATTTTTGTAAGAAGTAAGAGCAGGTTTAGCTGTCGATCCTTTAACGAAGATTTTTTATAAATTTTATATTGAAAATTATATCCTAATAGGGAATTATAATAGAATGTATGTGCCAAAATCAATAGCCTTTTCAAGTTTATTACTAAAATAAGTGCATACAACACCTCATTTTTCTCATCTAGGTGTCATGAAAATGACACATGCACTAAAAAGACATTAATTTTGGCTTAGTTTAAATATGATGTTGTTTTTATGGCTAAATGTTTAGAATTTTATCAAGTTAAAGATGAACATTGTCATACATGAGGTTTTTATATCCTTATGAAATTTAAAAAGGTAAGTGGGTTGTTGTTTCTCTTGATTTTATTGTTAGTTTTCCAAAGCCACATAGTAAACATAGCACAATTTTGGTGGTAATTGATAAATTCACCAAATTTGGCCTATTCATTGTTATAAACTTAACTACTTATGATTCCATGTTTGTGAAATGATTTGTGAAAGAATTGGTTCAACTACATAGAATGCCAAAAGTAATTATCTTTGATAGGGATAAGTTGTTTACTTCTAAATTTTGGCTAACTTTTATTGTAGATTTTGGAACTTGGTTGAATTTTAAATCTTCATAGAACCAAAAAATGAATGGTCAAATGGAGAGACTTAACCAAGTTGTTGAGTACATGTTATGAATTTACATAATGGATTATCAAACAAAGTGTTAAGATTGCCTACATTTGGCTAAATTTGCTTATAATAATTCATATTATTTTGTGATTAAAATGGCTCCATTTCAGTCTCTATATGGGAGCCCATAAATTCACCCATTTATATGGGATAATCTAGAAAATAGAGCTATTATTGGCTCATCTATTTTGAAAAAATAAAATGAAAAAATGGATCTGATACACCAAAATATAAAGGATGCCTTAGATAGGCAAGAGAATTATGTTTATTTAAAGAGAATACCCCAAGAATTTAATGTTTGTGAAAACTTGTCTATGTGTTAGACTACATAAAATTACAATTAATCTTGTGAGGACTTCTATGTTTACCCCACATTGTTTTTGAATTTTTGACATTTTATAAAGGATTGGCCCTATTACCTATAAATTATCCCTTCCTCCTTCTCTATCTAGGATTTGCGATGTTTTTCATGTTGTTTTACTAAGAATTATGAACCTAATCGTTCACATGTCTTAGATTGGGAAAACCTTCAGGTTTTGGAAGGGGAAAGTTGTAGTTGGAACCTATGAGGATCTTAGACCATTGTAGTGTTAATCTGTGAAATAAAAATATTTTAAATTTTTTGATCCAATGGGATCTATTAAGTGATATAAATGTTACTTGGGAAGATGAACACATTTTTAAGAAACATTATCCTTAGATGTTTTATTCATTGGGATGGATCTTATTTTATAGGTGGAGGATGTCATAACTTCATATTTTGATATATTAACAGTATTTTCATTTGATATATTACTTTGATGTTTAGTTGGATTTTGATTAACATGATTAATTATTTCTAGTACAATTAATTTGATTGAATAGATTAAGATTACTATTTTCATTAGACATTTGATGACATTCATTACTATGACGATGTGATGATGATCAAGATGTATTTTGGAAATTTGATATTATCACATTGATATTTAATTTAGTTAAAAACTTACTTTATTATATTAAATATTGGTATCCTATTCAAATAATGTTGATGTAATACTTCAATGATTATAGGAATAGGTAAAATGAGCTAATTTGACATTGGACTTTGGTAGTAGTAGACAAGGGGTAAAAATGAGTTATTTGATCATTTTATGAGCTGACTTGATTTTGATTTTTAGTCTTATTTTTGGTTGAATTGAATTTTAAGATTCTTGTGCCTTAATACACTTCTTTAGTAAGTTGTTGTGTGATTAGTATTTGACTACAATAATTTTATCTTGGTGGGCATGTTTGTCTCTTATGTTTTATCCACATTATATTATTTTGGTGATTGCACTATTTTTATTGTCTTGGTTCTTGGTGTATTCTCTATTGATGATATTTTGGGTTGATTATTGATTTTATGACTTGACCATATAAAGGGACCATGACTAGGTCAAATGGTGATCATTAGTTAGTTATTTATGTTTTGTTAATGATGGGGTTTTGTCCTTAATATAGAATTAGGTCATGATGATTGATTACTTGAGGCCATCAACCATTTATTAGATTCATGGTCTTAGATTTTGGGTCATTTTGGTTTTGTTGAGATCATTTTGCTCAAACCCTAACTTGAAATGCTACCAAAAGTTTATATGGAAACCTTGGATGTTGGGTTCAATTGGTCTAGGAATTTTTGTTTTTTTTCAGTACATTTTCTCCAAGAACTTGAAGGATTTGTGGGGGAAAATAGAGATTGTTTATCAAACCACATTCTCTTTAATTTGAGGCAAAAATGTATATTTAAGGTGGTACATAATAGAAACCATGAAAGTTTAAAGGAACTCAATTGGGTTTATAATAAAGAAGATAATAAATAATGAGCAACTAACTTTTTTTACCTATTTTCCTTGGAGGCCACAATTATTTGCAATTTTGACATGAATTAAAAGCTATGCTGGTTATGTTTCTTCAGTCATGAAAATTTGTTTCAAGCTTGGACATTACATGGTAGGTAAATTTCATATTTGAGAGACTCCCCATCGGACCGAATTGCATTATTATATCCATTTAAAGCATGATTGAGATGGGTTTGTGTTATTATTATTGTTTTTTGTTAAAAATACAGCTTTGTGTGTTTATGAGAATTCAATTAGGTATTCATGTTGAGATTCATTTTGTTTAATAAAAATTATTTTGAAGTTATTTTGATTGAGTGTAGTGAATTTTTAGTTTTTGTGAGTGGGCATTCTTTGCTATAGAGTTATTCAATCAATTGTATGTTTTTCTCATGTGGGTTTTATATTGGAATGGCACGACTGAGTTTTTTATGTTTTATAGTGGTTTTATGAGTTAAAAAATTTTGGGTTTATTTGGATTTGTGTTTTTATGGTGGCATTATGAAATAAATTTACAGGGTTTTAAATTTTGGTTATTATTATAGTTTAGTTGTTTGGGTAAAAACCATGATTATTTTGAAGTTGATCTTCAGTGTTAAAAGCTTTAAGGACTACATGACTTGTTAAGTCAATTTAATCATGTAATTTGGTTATATTGAGTGTATTTTTTATTAGAATCAGTTGTATTATTCAATTAGGATTTTGTGATAACCTCTATTATTTTATTTTTTTTTGTTATGCAATAAGTTGGCTTGATTTTGAGGTAATTAGATTTTGAGTAATGATTGTATCTATGAATTAATTTGTGAATTTTAGTTATGATTCTACATTTAATACATTTTTTCAATGAATTCTTTCAAAATATTAATGAAAGTTGTGTTTAATTTTAGGACTTTCAATTTATTCCCACCAATAGAGTTTTAGAGGACTATGTTTTGAACTCTTTTCAATGTCATTTTTATATGACAGTCAATTGGAGATAAAAGTATACATGATTTTAATTTAATGATATTATTATTATACTAACACAATAGTATCAATATTGAGGTTGATTAATTCAAATGGGAATTGTTGATTCATAAAGTTTAACCAAATTTAGTCCATGAGGTGGACAATGGCATTGAAGTTAATCACTGATACCTTTCTCTTTAATAGAGTTCATCTTATCATTATTGTCTTATTTATTAATGATATATTATTCTTTTTATATTATTATATGGATATGTTCTTATTTTAGTTAGATCAAAATATTTAGTTCTTATTTTAACCTTCTATCCTATCCCTGCTACTGAACTCCACATTCAACTAATGGATGGGGTGGTATAGGCCCACCAATGGGGGTCTCATTGAGATGGAAAGTGTGGGTTTAATCACTTAATGTTGAGACGTGTTAGAAATTTTTGAATTCTTTTTGTGGTAATCTTTTGATGTCACTTTATAATTTAATTGAAAATAAAGTTCTTTAGTTGTGCTATATATATGATGAAAGAGAATAAGTTATGTTGTAATTCAATGTTTATTATTATGAAGTTTGGAAGTTTTGAATTCAAAACCATTAAATATAGTTTTTATCAAATTATGAGACAACATGATTGAATGATAAGCTATAAATGTATATGATCTTCTTGTTTGGAATACTTGTGGCTTATATTTTAAGTAATGAAATGAAATAAGTAAAGTGAATATTATTTGGTTGAATCTATTACATAATGTTAAGAATTTATTTATTTAGTTGTTAACCCTTACACTTATGTGAAGGAAAATTATTTAAATTGACACTAATTTCATTGTTGTTCATGATTTGTAAGATAATCATTTTGTTAAGTACACTTTTTTTGGAAGCAAAATCACTGGGGGTAAATCATTGTCTTTAAAACATTCATTCAATTCCACTTAATCATACATAAACCATTCATACAAACATAAACATATAGAAAATCATATGAAACCATACAATATCATGAAATAGTATAACACAATATGTGTGTGTGTGTGTAAAACCCAAAATGAAAATAAAACACATTGATATATAAAAATTTAATATAGTCCTATAAGATAAATATCAAATTTAGTGAAGCACCAACACCACATGGAGCACTAACTCCAACTAGCCAAGTGCCCACTTGACTAGGCTTTAATAAGCACCCACATGAAAGGAGGCACCAAACCCCTAGATGAATCATCACCAAATCATCTATGTGATAATTTTAATCAACTTAAAAAAATATTTTTTCTAACAAAATAGATGATGATCCCCTTATGTATCTCTTCTCAGTCTTATTTTTCTCTCAAAATACCTTCTAGGCTTCTTCGCTCAACTAAGTCTCTTCAAGACATATTAGGTCATATAACCTTGATATTAATATTTAAACACACTATAAAATATTAATTACATATATTTTACAATTATATTATGTTTTAAAATACTTCTTTCAGCTCAATAATGTATTATTTTATTCACTTACCCTTTGCTTACACAAATAGGCTTAAAACTACCTTGTATATATACAAGCCTCTTGATCATACACCTCTTGGTCATCCATATACAATTGAAAAATTGTATTAATATTAAAATAGGTATTATAACAGGTTTAATTCATTAATAAATCATTAAAATATGTCAGTTTCAACTTTAAAGACCAAAACCTCTTTTAGGCCTTAAGGAACCCTAATTCAATTAGGCCTTCATTACTAAACATTACCATTTGATCCCCTTGGAAAAATTTAAAACTCAAAAAATAGAAGGAAAAATTTATATACCACTAAAAAATACCCCTAATCATATCATCTTAGGTCCAACAAACTTTTTATCTCCAAACCCTTCATGAACACTCCTTGTAGCAATGTTCACAATTAGGCCTGTGAACCTATAGAAAATCTACCAAACAAAACTAAATCATGTACACAATTTAATCACAAAATAATAAAATAAATAACATTAAAATAAAATAAATTACCTGAAAAAAATAACCATGTGATTTATACTTCATAATTCAAGGTAAAAGGACTCAAACACTTCTCTACAAATAGCCCACTCAGAACTACTAGAACACTCCAAAAACCATTCATGAATAACTTGATCTTAAAAACCTAAAAGAACACTTAACATGAAAAATAAGAATTTAAAAATATAATTTTAAATATATATAAAACTATAAAATAAAAAAATAAAAAAATTTAATGTCAAATATTGGTCTTACAGACCAATCTTTTGACCTCACTAGACATAGTCAAACTAGAACTAGACAAGTCATTTTGGCTTCAAAATTTAAACCTCTTATACTAAATTACTTGAATTAAAAAATAATTAACAAGACTTTAAAGTCATAAAAAGTAAACCATATGAATTATAGACTTTTAATCTATACACAGAACCTCAAAAACACCTCTGCATCTTACTCACTTAGAAATGTTAGTGTTCCTTAAAGACCAATCATGATGACTCAGACCTCCAACACCTGTATATAAATATTAAATGACTTATGATTCATGTAGATTATCCTATGAAATATTTAGACCATTATTATATATAAATATAATTTCATCAAATTTCAAATATTGGTCTTGCATTATAATCTCATGACCTTATACCTTATTGTCTCATCTGAACTAGACAGGTCAACTTGTGAGCAAATTTTACATTAGATATATGACCTCCAAATATTATTAAAATAATTAAAATATATTATAAGTAATTAAAAACATATATATGTACTTTTTTCATAATTTTATCATGATAACACATTCTTATTCAACTTCTCATCACTGCTTGGGTTTTTTACTATATGCATCATTTGGCTTGTTAGCGACTGGCTAACTTGGAAGATAGGTTTAAAAAATTATAAGGGTGTAAATTATTCAAAAAAATTTAAGTACATGTATTATGAGTCTATATATCCTTATTCCATCCATTTTCTTTTCTTGACCAATTCAACTTTTGATTTCTACAACAAATTATTCACAAACAAGCCTATATATGTGCATTTTCTCTCTCGTCTAACAAATAACCACCACTTGGAGGTACCTGTGAGATTTGATTACATGAAAAAATAGTTTTTATAGTAATTAAAGACCATTATAATCTATTTTTAATAATATCTTTCACATCGGGTCCTTGTTAGGTTTTTAGAGATGTTTAACACATGTTTTAGTATTAACTATTATTCATAAAGGATTACCCCTTAAATCCAAAAAAAATGTATATAGTTATTGGAGATAACCATTCCATATCTCTCCTTAATATATTAAGTTCTCATGCAGAGGTTACACATTCCAATGAACTACTGAAATTCCTTCTCGGGTTTGCATGTCTTCACATTTTGTACTTAAGAGACATCAAAACCACTTTTCATGCCTTTTATTTAAAAACATGACCTAAAATTTTGTGAACATTATTGAAAAAAATATCATAATTATTTCCATGCTCACATATGGAAAAATTGTCTTGAAAACTGATCTTTATGCCTCATTTAGCTAATCAAGATCTACGAGTGGTCTAGGTGTAGACTTAATTTGAAGGTCCTACCCTTGCAGGCTCACCAGGAGACTCTCATGGATGTTTTTAAATATTCATCAAATGATAAATAAACCTCATAGAACCTTCCATTACTATGTATATTCATCTTTCCAAGTCACCATATTCGTCCTTTCTCATAAGGACATTAAATTACATGACTAGGCTTCTCACTAATATGAGTAGTGAAATTTGTAGTATATAAGGTTCTATATTACTCAATAGTCTAGTAGCATTAGTTTTATTTCCTTCTTCTCATTCGAGGTATAGTTCTCATCCAAAAAATTTTTACATGATTTCTTGTGAGTTTTATTATATGCTCACACTTCATTGAGTGGCCACACTTAATCCTATTTTTGAGGATATATAGTGATTTAGATCATTTTTTATGTTGAATATCATCTTACAAGTGAATTTTATTTGGGTAGTGCCAAATTTCACTGAAGGTTTGGGTGTATACAAATTCTTATTTTGAGTTAGGGAAGTGGATCTTGTTAAGAATAATTTTTTTTTAGACTTATAAGTTGTACAAACACAAGATAATAATATTATTGTATCCTTCATAGATTATTCTACTCCTATTTATTACTAGTTACGAGTGGTGGATGAACCTTATGATTCTTTTTTTACCTATAACACTTTTTAAACCTCCTTGAAAGAAACAACATTGAATGAATCCCTCATGGTAATTTTTTGACTTAATCATTCTAACACATATGGTATATAATGATAAATAACCCATAATTGTTCCTTATACAAGGAGTATGTATTCTTTTTCCATGATTGAACTCATCTATTTCCCTCTCAGTGAATTTAAAAGTTTAGGAAAACATATAGAGGTGAAATGGTTATAATTATGAGTATAGTTGACATGGGGATATCAATATGTATTCTAAGTTCCTAGTGTGTCATGACATTCAGATAGGGCACCAACATTTGAAAAACCATCTACTTAAATCTATTTTATGAAAAAGAAATGAATATAAATTATATGATTCTAACTAATCCTTATGGCACCATAAAGATGATGGTAGGAAACATGGTTAAGGTGACACATGTTTCTACCCACCTATTCTCTATTTTTGAATCCATGTACATGGCTAGGATGATTATAAATTAGTAAATGTATATTATTTTTTCACCTTAAATGATCATTATGTTTTATATCTGGGGATACTTTTGGTTAGACCAAGTTCCTTGAGAATTATTTTAATTTTGTCTTGGATTTAAGGATCCTTAATGTGGATTGGATTAACTTCATCTAGTTGAAATTAAGTATGGATACAATCTTATTGGTTCCACTAATATGGAACCATTCAACTATTGACTAGATAAGATTTTATGCTACCTTGAGTGGGTTTCTTTTTAGTCTTTTAGTTGAGATATACTATCAGCCTATCATTTATCTTTCCATCTTTACTTTCACTTTTCAATGACCTTATTCTTTCTCTATAGAAGCAAACATAAAATTCACTATTATGTGGATGGATTAAAAATAGTGGTAATGAAGATAAATTATTCTCATTGAGTCCTTTAATGTATGAATTAATTAAGGGATAGACCATCAAGGTCATGAATAGGATCATAATAAGATATCGTAAGATAATTAGTTATATGAACCATATCTTGGTTGATGATTTTATTCTACATACCAATATTTTCATCTTTCTTGAAAAATTCTAAGAGGAGGTCCCATAGAAGGGAGGGGGATGTCACACTCTATTTTTATGCTTTCATGTGTCTTAAATTAGATGTTATTATTATTGGGTTATATATATAGTGTTATTTTAGATGTGCTTAGTAGTAATATTTTCCCTATCACTAAGGGTTTTGACACAACTGTGTTTGCTTATTTTATGATATTGGAAGTTATGATTTCCTTATTTTTGATGAGGAAAATATCACTACTAATTATTTAACCCTAAATTAGGTGGGAATCCTTAGTTTTGTAAATAAGGTTAAGAATATAGAAATGACAATGCACAATGGTGATAATTAGATCTAAAATAGGTTAATTAGATGCTATACTCATATATTAGATATACTAAATATATTAAAATAGGATAGGCTAAAGTAGAAAGTACCACTAATCTATATATGAAAATGACAAAGAAATATTTTATTTAAATGGTTATGATGCTAACATAGTTTTGGATCTAGAATATGCAAGAAATAGACTGAAATAATATTTTAGAATAGTCACCAAAATTTGGATTGCATGCCTCTAGAGATGTGGACATTAGAATCAACATATGATGGGTGCATCAAATATACCATCTAAAATAGACATAAGTGGCCTATATGAAATACATACTAGAAAAGGATGTGACCACTTGGATGCTTCTAGGTTTATCTTTGCCTTTACTATAGTACATTCAGATCTAGGTCATGAACTATCACTCATCATGAAATGGAAAAAACATTAATTCTTAATCTTCATAGTCATTTTGGGATAAATGATTTAGTGGGAACATGGTTTCTATATTTCCCACATATCCCTCTATTAATGATTATTTCTTACATAGCCAATAATCTTAAGAGGGCCTCAGACTTATGTAGTTATCCCTTATGTGTTGGCCTCTATGTAAATCATAAAATATGTGGAAAGCAAGTACAATAATGACCTAGCCTTTAAATTGAAAAATATATTTCTTGGGATACTCTTTCAGTAACTTATACCTATATATGTGTTGTACGTATGACTAATATGAAAATAGGTGTAAATAAGGAAGCTTTGCTCAATTGAATGCTTTTGGTATGCATGCTAAGTGAGGAATGAATGAGGATTGATATTGTACTTATATAAATGCCTTTGGAGAATAAATTGTATTAAATCACTTAGGATATTCATTAGGATATTTTTAATTATAAAATTAGATGACTTTAGGGAAATAGACACTTGAAATAGAGCAAGACAACTGCATCAACCTAAGATTATATCCTACATGCTAGTGTCCAAGGAACCAAGAAGTAGCTATATGATTAAAACTTTTAGGGGCAAAAGATAAGCATGTTTTAAGAATTTTGGGAAAGATAACAGGTCTATGTCATCAACATAATAATATATGAACCAAGAGATAGGCCAAGGGACATAAGATAGAGTAGGTGTGAGACTTTAGAGAGTGGGAAAGGTCTAAAACTAAGAGGAACAACCAAGGTTTGAGTTTGAGTTTTCCAAGTGTAAAATATTGAGGTGATATATAATCCATAAATATTTTATACATTTTACCCCTTTTTAATCTAATAATGAAATTATTGGTTTAACAAAGATGAAATGGGTACCTGGGTGTGTCTAACATAACATGTCCTTGTTTGAGTATAACTTGAGTGATTTAATGGTTATTGACCTATAGCCAAGATAATGTTACAATAAATAATAATTGCACATAATCTAAAATTTAAATCATTTATAAGATTAAAATTGAAAGAACAAGGTTTAGGAGTACACCTATTTATTGATGTAACTACCTTGCCTATTGGAAAGTTGATTTGAAAAGATATATCATTGTAAGGATTTGAAACTAATATTAAGACAAATATATAAATTTGGAAAGTGAATATATATAATGATATAAAGGGAGATAGGAGGTCCCAACCCCATAATCTTAGAGAAAATGTGAGTTTTCACTTGGAAATTAAGATTAACACAACCATACAACCCAACTATATTTATAGCTTGGTAAGTGTGAGTGAACTAAGTCAAATCACACTATCAAAATGGTAAGGCTAGATGATATGATCAATTCCAAATTGAAAAATTTTAAAGATTGAGTGATTTAATCATCTCAACCATACCAAAAGGTGAACAAATGACTATAGTATATTGGTTCAATATAGTTCATAAAATTTTGACATGGTGGGTGGTGGTGATAGTCCATAAAAGTGTTCTAAAATCTAAAAATAATTTTGTATTTTGTAATATTAGGTGCACATTTCATGACATATGCACATTAGATATGTCTCATGATGAAACTATGTATAAAAATGGTACTGTATAGAATAATGTCACAATTATGAATATGAATTATGTAACTGTGTGCTTTGTCTAATTAAGAAACTGAGTAAGAATGGATAAAATGTTTCCAAAGAATGAACATACTATGTATGGATAAATATAAAAATTGATATAAGTGTCGATGCAGATTACATGATTCCAAAACATGCTCACACTATAATTTGGCAATGCTAAATATTGAATAAGTGTGGATAACATGATTCTAAAACATGCGCCCATTGAATTTGAAAACTATGCCAAATGTGGAGAACATACCTCTATGAAATTACACCACTAATATTCCTCCCATTTGAGATGAGGGAAAGCTAGTAACTAGGAGTTACCTCACCTCAAAATGAAAAGATAACTGAATAATCTATGAATGGAACCATGTAGAATATAAAAATACATGTCTAAGTAAATGTAGCATTGAAGCACATAGAACAATTTGATCACATCAAGTCCTAAGATACATGATAAATATAATGAAAATGTATATATACCAATAATATAAGATTAATAAAAAAATAAGCACACACATAATAACACTTCAAATCAAGTGAACACACACCGGTCTTAGGAGACCACAAATAAGGGGAATATTCAAATGCTTCACAAAAAAGGGACATGACTTAGTCAAATTTCCACAAAATCAAGAATGATATATTCAAATGTCCATACAACAAACAATGACATGTTCAAATTTCAAATAAAGCACACATAGTCATGGGGGATGCAATCAAATGAGCATATTCAAATGATCGAATAAGTAAGATAATATCAAGTTAAGACACTCAAGAAAGTGCATAAAAAACATAAGAAATCAAAATAAACATCTCATAGTAGCCCATGGATCAAATGTGTTAGAAGGAAATGTCAAGGCATAACATATCAAGTGTCTTATGAAATATAGAGTCATGGATGAAGGCATGTGTAAGTACATATAAGCTCAAACATGATAATGTAAAGTGACAATATAATGATATAACCTAGAACTAGCATGATCATATAAGGTGGATGCACCCAACATCTTGGTGCCATGAGTAGAGATATATCCCAACATCGATAAGTGCATAGGTCATGTATTTGTGAATTTATATATCACACTCAAATAGAAATGTTAAAACACATTTTTATGTTGAAATAAATGATATTTTATCCATCAACACAAAACTAGCACATAGATGCAAATGAGATAATAAAATATGTAAGCGTTGAAAATATTTTTGGAATTTTGAATGTTTCTTAGTTTTTTGATATTTTTGGAATATTTGAAGAGTAAAATAATATCCTATGACTCCATAAAAATGTGGTCATGGATATCTCCCCACTATGATCCTCATGTAATAATCTGGTGACACTACTGATAAACATGTTTAGGTGAAATATCTTTCACTGTAGTTTCTACGATGCTTTGCCTATGTAAAATAGGACTTTACAATCTTGAAGAAACATGAGTAATAGGAGTAGGGGTTCATGTAACCCATCATCGAGTATTTGTGGTTTTTTTGAAATAATAGTAATAGGAACATGTGTAGGTGATATGGATGTCTAAATATGATATGTAATAGAAGATGAGGATTTTATGGAATCCACTATAATTCTTTGATGTAATGGTGTCTAAAGTAATGGCCACCTAGTAAAGGGAATTACCTATTACTTACCCTTTTATGATTTATTAACCTTAGTAAGTTTGATAATTATCTACCTAGGTATATGTTTTTATTTCTCAAGAATTTGCTCATATGGAATTCTATAAACTCTAACTATCTAATTCACATGAATGTATTTAACAAACCCATGAAATGTAGAAGGTATTGATTTAAGTGTATGGATCCAAGGTCTTCCCAATAACATATCAAATTTTATTGTGAAATGTATTACTAAAAATGTCATAACCACATGTGTAGGACTGACCTATAAAGGTAGGTCAATCTCATTAAGAACCTTCTAGGAGGTTCCATCGAATGCTCTAACTGATCTAGTAAAAGAATGCAAATCATGATGAATATAATACGTATGTGTAAGTAATTTCATGATGAATTTTTTTTTTGATGCACCATTATTAATCATAACTTTGTGTATATGTTAGTGATTAAGGAATGTTTGAATGAATAAAGAATGAAGATTAGAGTCATCATCCTTAACCTCACTACCATCAAAAGAAATATAAGGTCTCTAATTCATATGAGGTATATTCCATGTATATGTACTAATAATCCCATACAATAGGTGCTAATAATGTGATGTAGGAGGATGAAAATTATATGACATTTTCACTTTTATTTCCTTCTTATAGTGATATTGTAAAGAATTGTTAAATATTTTATATTTTTAGTGATCATTGGTTGTGAACATAATTCTTTGAGAAGATCCTCAAATGCAATCTTTTGGTCATCAATGAGGTATTAGATCCTATGTTTTAAGGTAAATAATTTATTGATATAATGCCCTTGTCCTTGATGATAATCAAAATAAGCATTCACTTTATATCCTTTGGGTAGAGGTTGACTCATATCAACCCCTATAGGATGAGGGGGAGATATAAGCTTACACTCTATTAACCATGAGAGTAATGAAGATGTAGACTTAGGTAAATGTGAGAACTATATCCTTGATGGATTAGATAAAATAAGATGATTAGGTTTCTATGAAATTGTATTAACTATGGTGTTTGTTTCCTTTTAGGTTCATGAGGTTTTACCTTAAAATTTGGTTTAATTTTAAACTTGGTACTAGATGTAGATGTAAATAGTGTGTTTGCTACATAATTGAGTTTATTTAATAAAATAATATTCATTTCATAGTCCCATACAACATGGCATAAGTCATAAAAAGATTTAATTATTGAAAATAATGGACTCATATAAAGGAGAAAGCAAACTTTTCTTGAATATGTATTTTAACTCTTTATTTGTAGGATTAGTCCTTTTAAGCAACATTGTCTTGTAACTCAAGATATATTCACTGGTAGGTTCATTTTTTCCTTGTTTTATTTTAACAATTTTATCATAGGAAACCTTTTCAAAAAAATTAATTTAAAAGTGTGATAAAAATTGAACTATAAGAGATTTGAATTCTTTCATGGATTGAAGAGGAAAATCATAGAACCACATCAAAGCATAGTCCTTGAGGCTTATTGAGAATAATTTGGTCAAAAGATTATCATTTTAAGCATAGTCAAGGCATGTTGTATAAAAGGATCAAATATTTTGTTTAGGATCACCCTTACCATTATAAATTGTAAACATAAGTGCAATAAAATTAGTTGTTAAAGGGTGTAGATATATCTCAGGTACAAGTGTATTATGTAACACATCTTATGAATGAATAGTATAAATAGATTTTAAATAATTTTGTTAAATGTTTGTAACCTTGTTCTCTAAGGTTTTTTTAAATTTAAGGAGATTTTAATCTAAACAACCATTTGGGTTTAGATTATCAAGCTGAGTAGTCACCAATGGAGAAGTGAGCATGGATTTAGTAGTGATAGGCATTGAAATAGGTATTTGTGTTGAAGTATTTAGTGTTCCCATACAAGATGTGGTAATAGTATTTTCAAGAAATAAACATTGGGAAACATATTATATGCCTCCAATAGATGTAGGTATTTTGATTGGTATAGAATTAGTTTTAGTACCTTCTAAGGATTCACCATCACTAGGTGAAGAGGCCTTAACTTTATCATGTTTACTAATTTCATCTCATGTAACATATAAAAATGCATCCATTAACCATTTATTATTATTGAGATTAGTGATCAAGAATTATTTATATTCTAGTTGAAAATGAGTTTTTATATTAATATTTCCATTTCTTCACAAATGAAAAATTTAAAATTTGTAATAAAATACAACAATATGAAGATATAGGAAAAATAAAAACCCAAATCACCTAGGGTTTGGTGCTTAAAGGTCAGGTTCACCAAATGTTTAACCCTAAATTGGATGAGGAACCTTACTTTCATATATATGGTTAATAATATAGAAATGACAATACACAAGGTAGATAATTAGATCTACAATATACCAATTAGATGCTAGAAACTTAGATATAACATATGTTGAATTTATCAAAGTAAGATAAGATAAAAATAGAAATTAACACTAAGATATAAAAATGATAAAGAAATAATGTACTTAGTTGGTTCTAATGCTAACATAGTTCTAGATCTAGAATATGTATGAAATAGATTGGAAGACGATTCTAGAATAGTCACCAAATTCTAGATTGAGTGCCTTTGGAGCCTCATATATTAGTGTTAGACTAGGATAGTTGCATCAATGTTACTATCTAAACCAAATGTAATTGTATTTTATAGAATACCTATTAAAAAATGATGTGACCACATGGATAATTTTAGGTTTGTCTTCACCTTCAATATGGTGCATTTAAATTTGGGTCATAGACTGTTACTCCTCATAAAATGGAGAAAACCTAGTTATTCATCTTCATATTGATTGTGGAAAGTAATGGGTTAATGGGAACATAGTGTCAATGAGCCCTGCCTACATAGCCAATACTTTTAGTAAGGCCTTAGACTTATGTATTTCTCCCCTACATATTGGATTAAGTGTAAATCATGCTATATGTGGAAAATAAGTAAAATAATGACCTAACTTGTAACCTATAAAATATATCTCTTGGGATGATCCTGTAGTACTTCAAACCTATACATGTGTTATCCCTATGACTCATATGAAAATAGAAGGAAATAGGGAAACTTTTCTATAATTAATTCTCTTTTAATTATCTTTGGTATGAATGTTAGGTGAGGAATGAATGAGGGTTGATCTTATATTTATATCAATCCCTTTAGAGAATAAATTTCATTAAATAACTTAGGCTAACCATTTGGATAAGTTTTGTTTTCAAATTAGATGAATTTAGGGAAATAGACACTTGTGTTAGAGTAGGACACCTACTTCCATACATGCATCTATTTTGGACACTAGTGTCGAGGGAACATGAAAGTAGGTCTAGTTCAAAACTTTCAAGGGCATAAAATAAACATGCTTTAAGAATTCTAGGTAAGATAATAGGTTTGTTTCATCAACATATTACTAGTCAGACCAAGAGATAGGCCAAAGGACATAAGATAAAGTAGATGTGAGACTTTGAAGAGTGGGAAAAATCTATAATTAAGAGGAATAACCAAGGTCTAAGTTTAACAACTATACAAGACTGAGGTGATATATAATCCATAAATATAATCTACACTAATCACATCTAAAAAGAAAACTGGTACACAAACCAACACTAAGCATATCTAATATAGGATAAAATAAATCATAGAAATAGTACATAGCATCCACGTCCCCTTATAGAGGATTATTTTTGGAAGTCATCAGGAAATATTAAAATACTAGTTTGTATAATAAAGACAAAGCTATGTAATTTTGGTTTATATTAAATGACACCTACTTTTTGGACAATGAAAGGCAAAAGAGTTATTTTCTTAAATTCTAAAAATTGGCTTTTCTAAAAATCCAAAAATTAAGATGGATTTTTGTCAAGGTTTACATTCCTAGGCATTAGTAATGAGAATGTTTTTCTTTATATTTAGATATTATGGCATAACTCATAATGTCAAATTTATCAACAATAATATTTTCCACTTGAAATGCATTACAACTAAAGTATGCATAAATAATTTTTAACACCAAATAAAAACATGCCCCTATGAAAAAATTGAAATGGGTTTAGCTTAGTCAATGGTCACCACTTTTCTCACCTTTTATTATACCTTAAACTCTTTTCACCTGCACACTCTTTTCACCCATTAATATGTCAAAGAAAATAATGATAATAGTAATAATATAGCATCATGTCTCAAGGAAATGTCATATAATTTATCTAAATCCCATCATAGATTAAAGAATCATATCCAAATATATACTTATGCCCATAGTCAAAACAAATACACATCTAACCCTTGATCATATTTACCATGGTTAATAGGTAAGACATATATGCATACATGATTAGTAAACCAATATTTATTCATACCAAAGTGAAAATTTCTAATCATAGAATTATAAATAAGTTAATAAAATAGATCAATAATACATAAGTAATAAAGAAACATGGAAATTATACACAATAAATTTTCCTTTAACATTTTTCATTTAGACACCCTATCCTTAGTTGGAATTTAGCATTTGCCTAAGAAACCACACTCATAATATGATATTTGAAAAAATAAATGGATCTAGACACTATTGAGACTCACAAATAGGCTCAAGTGTGCACACTTAGAAAATTTGTGAGCATATGAGACAATTCATAAGAATTCACTTTAGAAAATTATTGCTAAGTACTATAACTCATATTATAATAAGGAAAAAAAAGTAATGTTGTTAGATTATTAGTGTAATTTCCCCTTTTTTCCTTAGAGACATTTATAAAATATTGTTAGCCTATTTCATTCCCATAGGGTAAGTCAAGTGTTGTAAGGGAATAATTGACGTCAACTCACTAATCACAAATTATTATTCATTAACAATATTCATGGTTCATTATTCAATGTCACTATACATGGTGATATGGCAAGTCATGCAACTGATGATGTAACAAATGAGGTGTTTATGGATGATGTGGCATGACCCATGGAGGATCTCATATGCAATCTAGATCATGTGAATGATTCAGGCACTAAAAGATAGGTTTCTTTATTTTTTGTGATTCACATACTTTAATGAAGACAAGGGAAAATATTTAGGGTGACACCCTTGGGAAGATACCTGTATTGAAGTGTGAGAGAATATAAAGGAGATTTGGAAGCATGTGTGCACATGGGAAGAGGATGACAAAGGGTTATTATTGACAACTCCCATTCACATGTGTGATTGAGGTGCCACTTGGAAACATTTTCAAGTGGAACTTAGAAGAATATGGACGTGGAAGACAAAGACAAAAGAGGTGGATAATCTTATCTCATTAGATTACTTTCCTTTTTGACCATTGGCATAAGTAAAAATAAGGCAATATGGATCAATAGTGATCCCACTTAGAGTTTGGTGACATTCTTCCTTCTCTATGAAGGTTTTTACTTCTCTCTCTTTCCTCTATTTTTTATATAAGTAGGGGTCTCTCCTTTATAATTCATTAATGTTGAATATTATAACCCCCTATTTGTAAGTTTGAACCTGGTTCAGCTTAAGCCTCACCTAAGGATGAAAAAACTTGGATTGAATAAATATTTGAGGATGAAAACCCTATAAAGTTTAGTAGTTTCACTAGTGAGAGATCATCCCTAGATTTATTTAGGTGGTTTCATTCAAAAATTGCATTAGTGCTTCAAAGGATTTATATATGTGAACATGGTTTAGCTTAATCCTCTCCTAAGGATGAAAACCCTTGGATTGAATAACTATTTGAGGACAAGAACCCTCTAAGGTTTTCTAGTTTCTATAGTGAGAGATCCTCCCTGACTTCTTTATGGTAGTTTCATTAGAACCTATAATTGGTTCTTTAAAAGATTTATATGTATGTAATTATTACGTGTAATATTTAATATTTTAAATAATATTATAGTTTGCATTTTTTTAATCATTTTGGCATCTATCAGTTGTATGGTTATATCATTTTATATATTAATCCAAAAGTTTTTTTTTTTAATTAATTATCCCTCGAGGTATATTATAGTGGTATTAGAGCCATATATTTTAGTAGCTTATGAATGCTTGTATTTGTAGAATTATTTGTTGATAGAGAAATAGGGAACATAGAATGGTGATAGCTACCCAAAGTTTTTCCCACAAAATAAGAGGTGTTGATGCAAATATGGAATGACAACATGATGAAATGACTCAATGAACATTTACAACAACCATAACTCTTTGATAGGCACTTCAATAGATGTCTCAATCTAATCAATAAATAGCTTAATAGATGGTAGTATAATATTTCCAAGAAAGTTCAGAGGTATCCACCATCCAAACATAAGTTAAAGAAGATATTATTGTTCAAGGATCACCGATGAATCTTCCAATGATCATGTTTGTGCCATAAAAAGGAATATTTGTAGAAAAGTGAAGAGAGGATCCAATTAGAAGATCAAGTCTCCATGGTGGAAGCATTGGACATGGAAGTTGTGTATGAAAATGCACATAATGAGTCACCAACCATGAGTGTTGTGGAGTTGATGTGTTGAGAGAAAAGTCACCTTGTATATTTTTTTCAAATATTCAATCATATTTGGGTAACCAAGTGTGGAGTTTTTTGAGCCACACAAAGCTGAAAATATGGAGCAGTAAGAAGAGTTGTTTTATTTAGGTAGAGATTATCCACCATATGATTCCATTTTCATTATTTTAAGTATATTAGAGAGAAATACTAGTCAAGAATTGTAATATATTCCAATTTTTTACTTTGGCAAAGGTGTTGAAAAAGGATTTCATATGCTTTGAACTATAAAGGATGAATTATAAAGCATGCTGATTTTGGTTTGGGTGTAAATTTAGAAGTTCTAGAATTGTTGACCAAGGAATTTAGCACCAACTTTATATATTTTCCTAGAGTATCATATTTAAATCCTAGTGGATCATATCTATCACAAAGTGGTTCAAGGATTGGGAATTGTAAATTCCCATAATTAGTTTGGGATCCTAGTATTGGAACTAGGAAGTGACCCATATTACTTGAAGACAAGCAGTCTTTGGGAAGGGAGGACTGTAATGTACCTTTTTTATTTAAGAAATTTGTATAAGACCATTATCCTATTTCATTCCCATAAGCTAAGTCAGGTTTTTTAAGGGAATAATTGAGGTCAAGTCACTATTCACCATTTACTATTCATTAGCAATATTCATGGGTCACTATTCATTATCAGTATTTATGGTGAAGTGGTAAGTGATGTAGCTAACGATCTAGTAGATGAGATGGTTGTGAATGATGTGTCATGGCCCATGGAGGATCTCCCATGTAATCTAGAGCATGTGAAGGTGTGGGGAACTAAAATATAAGTTTATTTGTCTTTTTTGATTCACATGCTTGAATGAAGACAAGGGTGAATAGTTAGGGCACCACCCTTGGTAAGATGAATGTTTTGCAGTGTGGGAGAAAAAAAATGTGGTTTGAAAGCATGTGTGCACATAGGAAGAAGATGAAAAATGGTTACTATTAATGATTCCCCTTCACATGTGTGAGCAAGGTGTTATTTATATGCATGTGTAAGTGGAGCTTAGAAGCATATGAAGGTGGAAGACAAAAATAAAAGAGTCGGATAATATTATTTCCTTGGATTCCCTTAATTTTTGACCATTGACATAAGTGAAAAATAAGGCACTATAGATCAATAGTGATCCCACTCAGATTGGGGTGTCATTCTTCTATCTTCATGAAGTTTCCTACTCTCTCTTCTCTAAGGTTTGTCGGTTTTGGTGGTGAGAGGTCCTCCTTGGATGGCTCATGGTAGTTTCATTCAGAAACTACAATTGGTTCTTTAAAGGATTCATATGTAATTATTTGTTGTGTGTAATCTTTAATATTTTTAATAATATTATAGTGGTGTTTTTTTATCAATTTGGAATCTATTAGTTATATGGTTGTATCATTTTGTATGTTATTCTAAAAAAATTAAAAATCATATTAATTGTCCCTTGAAGGACATTATAATTAGGTACTATATAACCTTCTATATTTCACCCTTTACTACTCATCTTAGCAAGAGAAAGTGATAGCTCCTCATGGAATCTTAAAAAATTGATACTAGGTGACACAAGAATTGATGATCCATTTTCTCCAAGGCACCATGTTTAGTTTTTGTAATAATTTCCATAAATATATTTTCTAAGAGAATCGATAACAAAAAATTGGAATTGTTTTCTCTAAAAGTCCTAGGGAGATGAGAAGAAGCATAGAAGGGGTCACTTATATTTCTTCCACATGCAAAAAAATATAATAATTTTCTCTTATTTTATATGGAAAAATATGAAAAAAATCCTCTACCATTATGTTTGTATAAAAATAAAGGATATCTTGGAAGAATAATATTTTAATGGCATAAGGAATGGCTACCAAGAGAAGTAAATTCTGATATTACTGGATTTGAGGTAGGCTATGTCCTTTACATATAATCTGCAAAAATTCGTATGTGAATAATTTTATGGGTTACATTTTAGTTTTGTAAGATTCTTTCTAAAATATGTGATGGAAATTTTTATTGAAGCAAAATTTGTGAAATTATAGTAAAGTGGATTTTCCTCTAGTAGATGGTTTTCCCTGTTATGAGAATAAAATTATTTATTTCATGTAAGCTTTATATATGTAGATGGGTAACCTATAATATATGTGGCATACTATATTTCACTTCTCCCATTTTATTACCCTTTAAGGATAATTTTGGGTAGGGTTGTATATTGGATAAATTATAATCCATGACTATTAACTTTTGTTTCCTTGATTGAAACCCTAGGCTGTGTTGAAATACTAGGGTCACCTATTGAGCTTGGAGATTGATGAGGGCCATAGATGTCTATTTATATCATATAGTTTTAAGGTGATATTTGCTCATTCAAACTATTTTATAAGTTTTCATGTTATGATAATGATGTTATTCCTAAGTTTTTATTCCAGAGAAGAAGATGGTGTTCGATATAAAAATTTGAGTGTTGGTTTGATTTTTATGAAAGTGAAGTTGAATATTGATGAAGTAATTTTATAAGTGTTGTATTATTTTATGATAATCAAGAAATATAAATTTATTTATGTTAACTCAGTAGGGATTGGTCCACTATAATAATGGGTTATTTAATGAATTATTGTTAGTATAAAGGAAGGAAATTGTTATAAATATAATAGGCATTGAATATATAAAAGCTTAACGTATTCTATGAAGAAAGAAAAAGTTATATAATTATGGTTTATATTCATTAGGTTTCATTAGTGTGCTTCTCATGAATGTTTATGAAAACCTTAAAAATAATTTTATGAGATGAGTATTGTGTGATTGCATATGAATGTTCAAGTTTTGAAAGAAATAAAGTAGAATGAAATATTTTTCTATCTTAATTCTTGTTTATGCAAAATATTGATATTTAAACTCTACATAGAATGGAAGAATAGTGAACAACAATTTTTTTTTAAATATATGATTTTGCATCAAAGAAGATACCTAATTTTTAAAATTATACAGTCCTTTGTAAACAATATATTTATATTGGTAGAACTAATGGAAAATATTACATTTTAAAAAAGGCATTTTAGGGTAGTATTTTAATGGATGTATCTAATTTTCAAACCATGTAAAGGGTCATATGGTGGTTTGGATCCTATTGGAACCCCATTTCCTAAAATATTGAGTCTAAGAAAGTGCTTTCCCTTGCTTTTACTATCAAGGTCCTTGAACTTATCCCTGGTATAGTCCTTATCCCTATACCTATCATATCTTCTTTTGGTTCCTTTGTATACCTTACGGGGGGTGTCTCTCCTTGTAAAACAACTTGTAATTATCACCAATAAACTAAAAACAATTTACCCCATGCAATTATACAAACATAACATGATCTTTTTCTCAAATTGGCAAACAAGTAAGTGGGTTAAAACTCACCTCCCATCCATATGACATCATTGGGAATTTGTGGTCATAATCAACCCCCAAATACCTATAGTTACTATAAGGTAGAGAGTAATGGGTTTTGTTTTGTGAAGATAATTGGTGACATTGAGTGGTCATAAATATTATATATTAAAGTAGATGACCATCATTCCAACCATTAGGATAGGATAGTAGAGGTGATAGGTAAGGATGATGAAATTATAGTATCATTTATTTTGACCTTGGTGAATCAATTTTTTTTATTTTACCCATAGTATAAAACCATTAAAAACTAGTGGCTACTAAGTAATTGGACTCTTAGGTGGCTAAGATGGATACTAGGGATAAGAATCTTTTCAACTCATTGATCCCTTCTTGTGTGTTGGATTTAGTAGTATTTCCCACCACTCTAGATTTACATATTATAGCCTTGGATCATATGATATAGTCTTTGGCATGAAATATTTAGAGACCCATTGATATAAATTGATTTTTATGTCAAGATAGTCTAATTTAGTGATGATTTGTGTACAAAGATCATTATCTATAGCCTTTAAAGACTAGTTTCTATGCACATGATTTCCATAATGTATCTTAGGCATAATATGCACAAAATATGCCATTTATATGCCATTGAGGTTAGAGATACGTTTAAGGATGATATAAGTATGACTACCATATATTATTATGCTATTTTAAGTGAGTTTTTATATGCCTTCCCTGATGATTTTTTGATAGGACTCCTCAACATTCTATTGACTCCACTAGTGATCATGTGCCTAAGGATAAGACATTTTTCAATGATCCATATATGATGAATATGTTTGAGCTTAGAAATATTAAAACTTATCATCATGTACTCCTATGGAAGGGCCACATATGTCCTAGTGTGTACACTTGGGTCACACTTGTAATCTTTGTTAATAGGAAGGATGGGCCACTCCATCTTTGCATCAATTATAGACAAATTAATAAAGTAACTATATAAAACTAGTATCTTTTGCCTCAAATTAGTTATTTGTTTGATCAATTCAAAGGATCCAAGGTGTTATAAAAAAGTGATATCAAGTTGGTCTATCACCAGTTGAGGATAAGATAAGAAGACACCCATAAGACTATACCAAGAACAAACATGTCCATTAAGAGTTCACAGTGGCCCCCTTCAGGCTAACTAATTATTTGATAGTCTTTATGAGCCTCATGATTGGTGTATTTCATTTCTATATAGAATAGTTTGTTTTGAGTTTGTGAATGATATTTTTATTTACTTTTATACAATGGAGGAACATGAAGAAAACTTAAGGGTAGATATTTTATGTCTTCATTAAAATAAACAACAGGGAATCTTTCCTAAGTTTACCTTGTTTCAAATGGAGATATAGCATTTGGGCCATTTAATTCTAAGAAAGGAAATTAATGTATATTCATTAAAGATTTGAGTGATTATATAGTGGCCAACCCTTACATCTATCACATAGGTATAATTTTATTATATGATTAGTAATTTATTAAAACAATTTTACATCTTATAACTTCTATTTAGAGGAAAGGGAAGAAGTTTTTTTGGATAGAGAAGTGTGATAAATCCTTTTATAATTTGAAAGGGTGCCCTATGATTTCACCTATCTTTTCATTTCCTAATCCTACACCTAAATTTCTGTCATGTACTGATTCCTCTAAGGAAGGAATTGGAGTTGTTTTTAAGAAGAATGGCAAGCTAGTGTATTGAATCGTAGAAGATGAAATATTATGAAGTCAAACACCCCACCCATGACTTATATTTTTTAGTTATTTTGCATGTGATTCTATCTTTTTGCCACATTTTTATGGGTTAATAATTCCTTTTGATGACCAATCACTTGAGCTTGTAACACATTTTATCCTATTCAAATATTAACATTCAAAAATAACATTGGATGGAATTTGTGTGTGAGTATCATTTTGATATCAAGAATATTAAGGTAAATGAAAACATTTTAATAGATTAAATTATTATGGGTAACATCAACTAGACACTATAAGGGACATAACTAATTCAAGCGATCACATCCTTTAGAGACTCCCTCAGGACACACTATACTAGGAAGTAAGATGAAAAATGGACTCATGAAAGGCCCTTGAGGGATTTTTTTTAGTATATTCCCTTGAGTTATATGGTATCATGTTATATAAAGGGCACATATATACATCCATAAAATTAACATGTAGGCATTTTAGCATGAATCCCATAAAACTCAAATACAACCCATATAATTATACACACATATATAATTATACACACATAACATACTAGTTTAAGCATATTCATATGTAAGGGATAAAACCTACCTCAAATATAGTAAAATAAAAATATAATTATTTATTATGAAATTGTAATTATTATCTCCCAAGATCTCCTCCAATTCTTTTGCAACTAACATGATAGAAGTGGATATGTGGATTTTCCATATAAAGGAAGATAAAATTACTAATTTTCAGCATGTGGAAGAAATACAAGTGTCTCCTTATAGGATTAAAACTTTCATCTTTATACGACCTAACACATAAATAAATTCTATGACTTTTGTGTTTTAAAAGTAAAAATATCAAGGACACCTTTTTTTTGCCAATGAAAGGAAAAAAGGTTGTTTTCTTGAATTCTAAAAATTGGATTTATAAAAGTCTTAAAATTATGACATAAGAAGGAGTCACATAAAGGTTTACATACTTAGGGATTAGTCATGATAATTTTATAATTTATATCTAAGTACTATGGTATATTTTTTGAGGTTAAAGATATCAAAAATAATATTTTCCACTTGAAATGCATCATGGTCAAAGTAGGAGCTAGCAGTTTGTAACACCAAGGAACATGATCCCTGTTTCATATTAGGAATAGGTTAAAATTGGTAAATGGTAACCTATTTTTCATCCCCTCATTTTTATACCTTGAACACTTGTCACCTACACACTCATTGCACCCATCATTATGTTCACATAAATTAATGATATTAATAATAATAATATATCATCATGTCTCAAGGAAATATAATTTAATTTTAGTGAATTCCATCATGGATGACATAATAATATCCACATACATATTTGTGACCATATTCAGAGAAAATTCACATCTAACCCTTTATTTTACTTGGTATGAGTATATAGGCAAGATATAGCTACATACATGATTAATGAACTAATATCCAGTCATACCAAAACATAAATATTTAATAATTAAATTATAAATGAGTCAATTAAACAAACAAATAATAAATTAGTAATAACTAAAAATTGTAATCCCACATAATAAATCTTTCTTTAAATTTGTTCATATAAACACATGTCACTTTCACACTCCTAACACCTATCAAAACATTCATGTAAAATAATACATAATAATCAAATAATGTCATACCAACTCATGTGACTAACTAAGATCATGTGATATAGGTTGTTTATATATCAATAATATAACCAAAATGATATCTATAAATATTATAAAATAAATATACCAATCCAAATACAAGGATACCCATATGCTTAGTGAAAGATCATACATAGAAAGTAACATAATAAATACAACTCATAATATAATACATATATTCTAGAGGAAAATATTTATTTTAATTATGACACTAATGCCATATTTATCAAGGTCTTCATTATGTGTAATCAAGAAATAACTTTTATAACAAGGTACCCACCTACTATAGGAAAACTTATGCTCATGTCCTAAGCATGATACCCATCTAATTGTAGGGAAATTTTAGTCTTGAAACATTTACAATATGAATATTTATTTTTTAATAATGTGGGATGAGAGTTAGCAATGACCCCATAACCAGTTACCCTAATTTGGCTCTAAGGATAACCAATATATCACTTTGATCTCTTGGTTAATCTAAAATATCATAGTAGTACACCTAATGTTAACATGAATACATATTAGAGTAGTGACTAATAACACATGTGGATATGATATTTTAAACTAATATGATAGTCTTACTTGAATAATCCAAAGGCAACTCAATAAATCAAAAGGTTAATCCATATTGGGTTAGATAACATATTAAGAGAACTCATGTTTATCAATCACCTTGATCAAACTCAATGGAAGCACATACAATCTAACCACATAAGCTAATATAAACACAATCACATAAGCTCATGTCTATTCAAAAATATATTTGAATCCTCAGGATATATGACTATATCTAAATCCTATAATAATTAGAGATAAAAATAGGGATAAAGATAAAAAATAAAATTCATAATATGGTAAAATTATAAGTATAATCCATATATATAATCATGAACTATAGAAGCTTCTTATAACAAACTAATAAATAATAGAACATGTAATTATATATAGAGAAACATGATTACATATCAATGTCAAATAATAAAATAAAATAATGATAGAGAATCATCTTAATGTATCCAAATTTAGGGTCACCAACATAATAGTTTAACATGATTATCAATATTATGTCAATCCTTGGATGAAAAGAAAGTATTACTATAAAGCACACACATCTGAAGATCAAAACTAGCTACGTAACCTATTGGAAACCATAAAAACTTCAAGGTGTAGGATGATGTATGAAAAAGTTCATAAAATCATCTTGTGTCATACCACAAAAATTCCCTATAAAAAATAGTTCGATCATAAATTCCAAGATTAAAATATAAGTAGACAATCACATATATGATTTCAAAAAATATCAATTCTATGAACATAAAAATAATATTGGGTAAACTACCAAATAATAATCACATCTACTAAGTGATGTAGGAGATCATTGAAATGGGTCATGTCATTATGCTCTCCTTATATAGAATTCCTCCTATAAGTCATCATGCAAGATGAAAATAATTGTCTATAGATTAAAAATATCAATAAAAAGATGGTCCATACAAAAAGCTATCCCACAAAATCTTATCCCTTTATTACTTCATTCATGAACTGACTAAAGGAGAGCAATCTATCTTCATTACCACTATTTATGATCCATTCATACAATAGAGAAATTAAACTTTCTTCTATATAGTAATAATAATGTCATTGAAAAATGAAATTCAATATAGAAAGATAATATATAGGACAATATCCCATCTCAACTAAGAAACACAAAAAAACTCACTCAAGGTAGCCTAAAATCTTGGCTAGTCAATATCCAAATGGTGTCATATTGGTGGAATGAATAATATTGTATCCATAGTCATTTTGAACTAGATGAAGGTAATCAACTCCATTATTTTATCTCTATGTGTTTATAAAGACTCAAGTGACTAAAGTGTTTTTGTATGTCTTGTCATATATTTGACATGTATTATGTTATGGTTATATTAATCCTATTTATTTAATTTTATAAAACCATGATATATATCATGCATAATGTATTTACTATTTTCCTAGGTTTTCATGATCCACATCATGCATCCATTAGGAGTAATGTATTATACTCATCCTTTACATAGATATATATTATGATTATGTTGCTAAATTTATTATAACTTTATCTTAGTATATTTATTATATCTTGAGATTTCATGGGGAATTTTCTCTTTGATCTTATATTTCTTATATATTAAGCCCATATGCGACTTATTATTCATAATCTTACATTGACTATATCATAGGCCCGTATGGGGAAATATATTCATAGCTTATATATTTTTGTAATTATTAAAATTTTGTGTGAGATAATTGACAATTATTATTTTTCCTTACATTTAACTTACATGACTTATGTACATACATTCAACTCTCATTCTCCATTTCATAACATCAACATGATTACTACAGGTCTTAACCTTCCTAATTTGTTCATAGTCACCTAGAATAAACCCATAGTCAATGCAAACCAAATATTTATCATAATCAAAAATATCTATATAATCATATCAATATTATTATCTCCTAGATGAAAACATCAGATTTAAATAAGAACAGTCAAATGGTCTAAACCAAATCTATTATTTTCATCTTCCTCCAAATAATAATTACTTTTAAAATTCAAGTCATTCCTATGGTCAACCCCTTTACCTAGCATGTCTATGGAATGATAAATTATTTAAATATTAGAATATAAATAAAAAATATTCATATACCCATTTACCTATTTATAACATATATAAAATTCATCTACCAATCTTATTCTAACACTTGCACATTTAAAATTGCTGCCTTATTCCTTCAAATTTCCAAACTAGTCACTAGGAGCACACATTTACCAATTATGAAGCATTCAAGGGCCAAGACAATAATTCCATTTTATATTTATTATATTCAAAGTTACATAAGTTTCATTAATTAAAATAAATATTACACACAAGAGATTAACGGGGAAGAACTACATGTCGTTTGATTGCCTCCTTGTAGTATTGAATATGTAAGAAATGCTCAACCAGTCAATGGGGTTTGGTTAAGGTCATCTCAACCCAAATTTATATAAATTTTATAGGCACAAAAATAAATAAATAAATAAATATGTACATATGGTTAATAAATAAGGTGAAGGATTTTTATGACTTATGCATATTATCAAACCTCAATATTACACATAGAGTAGAAACAAAAGGAAGCACACTTGGTTGTATAAGAATAAAGAGAAAATTATACAAATATATAAACATAAGGAATACAAAATTTTATTTTATTATTTGAGGTTTACAATATCATTTGGGTGAAAATAAAACTCCTTAACTTCATTTGAGTGGCCGAAATACTGACTTATAGTCTTCCTTGCCAACTGCCTACAGTCTCAGTCTTTCACAAAACAACTAAACACTAAGTATATAATCCTTTGTATTTATGTAATACCCCTCATTTTTAACTAATATTAACTTGTTGAACTTGGCTTATTATTTTTATTTTATTTGTTTGATGACCCCTTAGTGTTTATGGGAATTTGAATTTAGTTTTATTCTTATGTTAATATTAAAAAAATCTCGTGTGATGTTATGGGTGTTTAAAGAATATTTATTAAAATAATACTAATGATAATAAATATAGAAAAAAATAATTAAATAATAAATCTAAAATATAAATATTTAAAAAATAGGTGTATAGGTATCTTGTCAAAGCTATGGGTCCTAACTAGTAGAGGCTAGCATAGGGTTGGTGGATTGTGCAAGTGGGTATAGTATGTATGTAAATTGAAATTATAATAAGCTCATGTTGGTAGGTAATGAATTAATTATGTGTGTGAGATATTGGGTTTAATTTTTCAAATAAATCCACATGGCACATGTAATAAAAATAAATGAAAATGTTGTGAATATGGAACACATAGAGGGGAGGTTAGTCTAGTGTTAGTCCAATAAAACAAAATCAAAATAACACACTAAACACTTAAAACCTCTAGCCTAGACACTAGAGAGAGCATAATTAACAAACATAAAAATTAAAAAACAACTAAAACACAAAATAAATCATTCTTTTACTTTACTTGGAGCTCCAAATGGCTTGTTTAAGTGGCTTACTCAGTTTGTACATAAAGAAATCTTCATCAATGGAGCTTCATTTGCTTCACCTTTCCTCAAAAATTGGATTAGATGATTGGCTTATGAATTTGGCATGGTAACACTACTTGAAAGGTTTATTTTCATAATTTTGATGATTTTAACATTACAACAAGATATCTTAGAGATAAATAGGCATGACCTTGTATTTATAGCCTCCAAAAGTTAACCCTCACCCTAGGTGAGTTAAGGTTGATTTTAAGCATAGAATGGGTTCAAAATAACCTTAGGTGAGTTGAAGATAACTCCAATTGAGTTAAAATTTGTTATGTAATTATTATTTATAATTACTAGGCATGGCTCTCGAACTAGATAATTTGAGATATTTTAGAAGAACTTGACAACTCATAAAGGCAATGATGAAAATGCTTGATATTTTGATTTTTAGAATTTCCATTTTTAGATATTCATTAATTTTCAATAGATAATTTATCTAATAAATTAATCAGGTTTAATTAATTGATTCATTTTTATTAGCATTTTAACTCTTTTAATTTTCTTTTTCAAGTGCCCCACTTAATGGGTTCATAGGCTAATTTACTAGTTATTAGGTTGTAAGGTGACTGAACATGAATCTATGAGAGGTTATTATTGCATGTATGGTATAATAATATAAATAGGGATGCCTCAAAATTATTATGATCATTGAGAATGATGCATAGACAAAATTGGGGAATTCAATAATTTCTAGTTTTAATTTATAATGTTTGGTAGAAATCAGTTTGAACTCAGGTCAAAAGCTAGTTGTGTCTAGAATGGGGTGTTTACAATTTGCCCCTATTTGGGAAGGCATTATAATAATAATAATAATAATAATAATAATAATAATAATAATAATAATAATAATAATAATAATAATAATAATAATAATAAGGTCCTAAATTCCTAATTCCCCAACAAGTGATTGATAAGCCTTAGATTCCCCCTCAAGGGAGTGGTCGGTAAAGAAGGTTGACGATCAGTCCCTCAAAAGAAGGAAAATGATTGGACCAAAAAGATAAAGGGGGTAGAAAATAATTATTTTCCCATAGGAAATTATAAGTAGTGGCATGTCATGGTAAAAAGATAATGATTTTCCCAAAGGTGGTTATAATCATTATCAAAATGAAAATAATGATTTGCCCAAAGGTGGTTAGAATCATTGGCAGAATAAAAAGATGCCTTAATTGGGTGGATAGAGATAATGATTTGCCCAAAGGTGGTTATAATAATTATCACAATGAAAACATGACCCATTTTGGTTGATAAAAATTATTATTTTCCCAAAGGTGGTTAAAATCAATTTCACAATGAAAACAATGATTTTCCCGAAGGTAGTTAGAATCATTAGAAGAATAAAAATTGGGTAGATAGAGATAATGATTTTCCCAAAGGTGGTTATAATCATTGTCATGATAATTTGGATTGAAATATAATGATTATCCTAAAGGTAGTTATAATCATTGGTACTGCATGTGGGATAATGTGGCAAATTGAAAAAAATGGACCTTATGTATTGAATTCGTACTCATGGAGTAAGAGTAAACCGGTACATAAGAGAAAGATAAATTTATTTCACCTACTAGTATAGAGATGTACATCCTAAATAGCAAGGATTAATTATTTTTGTGATTTAATTTCTCTATTTTTTGGAAATGATTTGGATAGATCAAGAATTTTTAAGGTGACCAAGGAGAAGTACCATAACCTCATTTCTTGTAATATTTACTAAGCTAATTTTTGATATAACATGTGATAGTATGCATCATTATATAACACATCATGATAACATATCCAAAATATGGATAAGGATTGGCACATATCTAGTAAACAATAAAAATTAATGCACCACGGATAAAGACCATGATGACAATGTTGACATATTAATATGGATGGATTTAAGTATAATGTACAAGGAGTCACCCAATCAATTTAGATATAATAATTCAAGGTAAAAAAATGAATAGAAAATAAATAGGTAAAAAAATAAATAAAATAGAAGACAAATCACCAATAAGTAAAAAGCATAATAATACACCAAGAAACAAAAAGTGAACAAAACAAATAATGCTTAATCATAATGTTAGAATAAACAAAAGATAAAAATAAATGACACAAGGTTGCCCATAGGTTACAGGGATTCAATGATAAAAATAAATAAAATGTGGGGGGAGGGATAGAAGACAAGGAAGTGGTATCTGAGTTGACTCCAGATGCACAAGGTAAGTGGATGATACCTACATAGTTATATGAATGCAAGGTCTAACATAAACTTCATTCCAAATGTATTTCTTCCAGGCTATTGGATATAAGAAAATGATGATTGAGGTAACATGATTGTAATGCATAATAAATATAGGAATGGTATCATAAAATGATGAGAACATGAGAGGAAGCCTAATGGTCATTAGTGTATTAAATTTGATTACATAATGCAAAAAAATATGAACTCACAAAATGGAAACAGCATAAGGCTACAACCAATAAGGATGGGGAAACTAAATGACAAGTGGTTACTTTTGAAATAGTTAAGAGTTCCTAGAATCTTGAAGGCAAAGAAGTGGTTTAAAATGAAAGGACTATGCAACTAATCATTTTAAAATGAAAGTAATATGCAACTAAGCTAACTTGAGATACCCTTTATATCCAAGTGTTGCCTACATAGTCTATGCAAACCTCAAGCCACTGTAGTTTTCCCAAAAATGGGAAAAAAAAAACAAGGTGGTCTAGAAACAAATGGAACAAAGAAGATGGTCTATCCCAAAAATTTTGATGGCTTTATATCTCATGTGTAGATTCTAGGCCAATTTTCATGATTATGTGATTTTGAGGATTTTATAGGTCTTTTACCAATGTTTTTGGATTTTTTGAAACATCTTAACTTGATCAAGGATGATGAGATACTAAACGATCCAAACCATAAAATGGTGAGAGTATTTAAAATTAAATTTCTCAAAAAAAATGAAAGTGTGGCAAAGGATGACTGATCTGACCTCAACGTTAATCGATCACTATCTACATAGTCCTATTAGGACCTCAAGTCACTATAGTTCTACGATATAGTGGATGAATCTGACTAGGTAGTAGTAAGTTCTCAAATTAGGAAAATGGTACATTAGGGCATAGGAATGGCAAGGTAAATCAGTAATGAATGATAAATGTGTTGTTCTTAAATTCCACATAGGTGGTTATAAGTAGAAAATAATGACATAGGTCAATGATACTAATTTATCCAAAGGTAATTATAATTATTAGCATGGAGTGGAACACTAATTTTCCCAAATGTGGTTATAATCACTAACACTCATGATGAAATGAAATAAAAATGAATGATACAACTACAAAACCACTATCATACCGGTCCAAAATACTACCTATGTTTAGAATATTGAATCAATTACTAAAACTTGATCGAAATTCCCTCATTGAAGGTGCCTGAAGAACCAATGGAACATAACTAAGGTTAAAGGGGTTGTAATGGAGGGTAAAAATAACTTTGGTAAATAGGGAAGGTATGATATAATGGTATATAGTATGATATAAATAATATGACAATATTATAGTATAATAGAAACATACCTTATAGACATTTATTCATGTTTCTCAAGTGAAATAATTCTTTAGGTGTATGATGTTTATCGGATCATCAAGTTCATCTCTTCTTGGTGTAGGAAGCATGTATACTCTATAGCTATAATTTATAAAAATGATGTATGGTCCTATCCAATTAGGTTTAAACTTTCCATTCTTCTTGACTATGGTTTTCTTTTGGTTTTCTTTGAGAACAAGATCTCCAAGCTTGAACTCTTTATGTTTGATCCATCATTTATAGTGGCCATTGAGTCTATTTGGTTATGCTTGAAGGTTGTTGGCAATAACCATGAACTTTTAATCATGTAACTCTAGATCTTAAAGGTGAGATACTCGATAATATTCATCATCTAGGATGTGTTTCAATGAGATACATAGAGAAGGTAACTCAACCTCAATAGGAAGAATGGCTTTAGTGCTATAACTAGGGAATATGGAGTGGCTCATGTTTGAGTATAATAATTAGTGTGATATACCTAGAGGGTGTAGAATATTTGGAAGTGCCAATCACAACCATCATCATTGACAATATTTTTAAGGATGTTGACAATAGTTTTATTGGATGATTCAGCTTAGTCATTACCTTGTGGGTAATATGTGGTAGAAATTTTTTGGGTGATATTACACTTGACACAAAGCATTTTGGCATCCTTGACCTTAACTGATCTATAATTATTAGATATAATTTTGGATAGGATACTGTAGTGAAAAATAAGATGATTGAATTTGAATTAATAAATCTATTTTCTAGTCATGTAAGTGAGGGGTATAGCTTCAAACCACTTAGTGAATTATTTGGTAGTGGTAAGGATGTGTTTATGGCCATTAAATGAGGTAAGGTTAATCTTCATAATGAGATCGAGTCCCTATGTTACAAATGAACATGGTATAAGCATCGGTTTTAGTGTTTTTTCTAGGGAATGAATTAGATTGGAATGTATTTAACACTTGTCACACTTTTTGACATAAGAAGATACATATATATCCATAGTTGGCTACTAGTAATCATACATAGGTGTTTTTTGGCTAGGGAAGCCCCACTGGTGTGGAATCCATACAATCCTTCATGAACTTCCCTTAATGCTAATGTTTTTTTTGATGAATTTAAATAATGAAGAAAATTTCCATCAAAGTTATGATGGTAAAGTGTTAAGCTAAGTAAGTTATAACATGAGCATTGTTGGGTAAAGGCCTTTATTTGTTTGTGTCATAGGTTTGGTGGCATGATATGGCCATGAAGATAATTAAATAGGCCTAAATATCATATAAAGTTAGGACCAACAATATCATAGCTCATTGTGATGGTTAAAGGTTCATGAGTAGACACTATTAGATTATCAACAAGGAAGTAATATTCTTTGCTTTGTCTATGTGGAGGATCAAATAGGTAATGGTAGACATAGCATCCACTATCATGTTATTGGCCCTAGGTATGTGTTCAAATTATATGTTGATGATCTATTGTTTGAGAGTGTTGACCATGGACTTATATGGTACCTTCTTATCATCTTTAGGATAAAAGTCATTTGTAACTTGATTAATGACTAATTAGAATAACCATAAACCATGAGATGTTGAATATTCCATTGTACTTCTTGATGAAGCCCTATGATGAGTGATTCATATTTAGCCATATTGTTAGTATAAAGAAATCTAATACAGAATGCTTTAGGGATAAAATCCCACTATGGTGTAATAAATAATAAGCCTTCCCCTAATCTATGTGATGTGAATGAGACATCAAAATATAACTTCCATTGTTGCTCCTCAAGATGTGTTTCAATGATGGTAATGATTGAATCATCTAGGAATTGAAAAGTTAGGAGTTTTAAATCTACAAGGGGAGTTTTAACGAGCTAATCTATAAGTATTTATCCATTTATAGCCTTCTAATTGACATACTTGATCTCAAACTCACTTAGAAGCATCATCCATTTAGCCATATGGCCTTTTTAAGCTATCTTAGATAGTAGATACTTGAGCCTATATAATTTGGAAATAACCATGGTCTTATTATTAAGCATGTAATGCTATAGCTTCTAGACTACAAAGACTATAACTAGACAAAATTTTATATCATTATATAATTGTGTTCATATATGAATAATGTATCACTTAGATAGTCCTTATATGTTCTTTTCCATTATCTTCATGTTAATCTAGAAGTACCCCCAGGGTTTTGTCTATGGTAGATAGGTACAATAGAAATGGATTTCCTAGCATTGGAAGTAACAAAATAGGTGGATTGGCAAGATAATCATTTAAGAATTGAAAGGATTTTTGGCATTCTTCATCCTAATGAAATATGACACCTTTATTCAGTGAGTGAAAATATTAAATTTATCATCCAACTATGATATGAAGTATATGATAGACTAAACTTTACCCTGTAACATGTGGAGCTACTTTAAATTACAAGGTGGTGACATATTAGTAATGGTTTATACTTTGGTAGGGTTAACTTTAATACATCGATGAGAGGTGATAAAACCAAATAATTTACCTGAGGTGACACCAAAGACACACTTCTTTGGATTGAGTCTAACCTTGTATTCATGAAACCTCTTAAATATTCTTCATAGTCTGGCTGGATGATCAACATAGGTCTTTGATTTACCCAATATGTCATTGGCATACTCTTCACTAATGACATGCATCATATCATGAAATATGTTGGTCATGACTCTTTGGTATGTGGCCCTAAAATTCTTGAGACCAAATGGCATAACCTGATAACAAAAAATTCCCCATGGAGTGATGAAAACTTTTTTGTGTTGGTATTTTAGCAAAATTTATATGTAGTTGTATCATAAAAATACATCCATAAGAGAAAGCATTTTTACCCAATTGTGGATTTAACTATTTTGTCAATATTTGGTAGAGGAAATTCATCCTTAGGCTAATCCTTATTTATATCTTTGAAATCAGTGCAAATTTTGAATCCTTCAAGCTTCTTACTAACAATCACAACATTTGAGATCTACTCTGAATAGTTAATCAATTAGATGCATCTTGATTCTAAGAGTTTTTAAAAATCTTTCTTTACTAACACAAAATATGAGGATGCATCTTGCATAATTTATGATTCACAAGTTTGGCATTAGGATTTATAACAAGATGGTGTATAACCAAGGTGGGATCCAAAAATGGCATATCTGAATAAGTCCAAGTAAAGATGTCAACAAATTCCCTCAAAAGGGTTATAAACACTTCATGTTCCTCCTCAATAAGGGACATGCCTAATTTGATCCATTTCATGTCATCTAGAGTCCTATTATTAACTTCCATAGTATCTTATATGAGGATAGTTGAACCATATTATAGAATAATTAGCATTGATTTTAATTGGCCTACAACTATTAAGTCCTTTATTTGGATTATTTCTTCAAGATCGCTTAAAAAAGATAAATATGAATCTTCTAATGGTAAGGATGGCCATGCCATAAATACTATTGGAAATTCTTGGGAAATGCAATCAAAGGTATTTTTGATGCAATGGATTGCACCCTTGATAGGAGGTTGAGCTCCTACCTTCCACACGCAACAATGGAAACCCCCCTCTTGCCTGTGGGCCTAGAAAAATTGGGTGAGAGTCTCTAGATAAGGGCTAGCTCCCTTTGATGTATCATTTAGGTCCTAGATTCCACACTTATAACAAATAAATGAAAAAAGGGGGGGGATGAAAAGGGAGAAGGATGCTGAAAATGATACCTAAACCTAAACTAAAAGTTGATACACCAAAAAAATTTGATCCACTCAGCCTGAACATACACTTTTCACCAAGGACAAGCTCCCATACACTTCATTTGACATGAGAAATCCTTCTACGTCAGTGAGCTAGGGGTTCATTGATATAAAGGGAGGAAGAACTACTAGAGACATTCTCAGATGCACTATGACATCCTATTCACAAGCACCTATACTCCTCTAGGGACACTTTTGGCTAACCTACAAAAGCAAAGCTCACAATCCACTAGACATGCTGAAATCATCCTGCAAAAGCATAAAGGAAAATGACTTAACACAAAACAAAGGAATATACACATATGAAAGTGAAAACATAGAATGGAGGTAAAAATGCTATATCTCGATTTAAGGTAAACTTTGGTAGAGTTTTGCCTTACAAACTCGGAGGTTTTTTGGGTAGAGCTTTGTCTTACAGGCTAATAGCTTCCATTTCCTCAAAATGAGAATTTTTACAATATATAAAAAGAGGAGAAGTAAATACACCACTTTGAAAATACTTTTGGTGCCCTTTGACAAGCTAGCCCATGTGCGTTGAGGGCATTTGAAAGAGGAAGCCACTGAAATATAAATGTTGTGTCGGCTCTTACTTTGACTTTAGCATTTAAACATTAATGTGAAAGCATAGGCTGCACCTCTTTTCTACAAATAGACTACTTCCTTTAGATATTCACATGGTTTGTCTACTCATAAATGTAAAGTGGAGAAAATAGGCCATGCCACTTACTATTTGCACCATTTGATGACCACTTGGCAAGCATTGTTTCAACTATAAGAGTAAATCCTTGAGTTGACACCTCTCTTTTCCACCTAGACTATTTGTCTATTTTTGCACTTTATCTCTTCTTGGCTCCTTTGGCCCTCGGGACTATCTTTTTGGCAGGTCACTGAGTTCACTCATGCCCTATCCTTAAGATTTTAAAAAATCAATAACTATTTCCCCTGCCTTAAATTTGATGTCTGTGCACCTGTCACTAGGCATTTGAACTTCCAATAGCTATTTCAATGTGCTTTATTTTGATGTCTTCAGGCTCGTCACCCCTTGGAATTTCTTTGGCCTTTTCCTTCCTTCAAATTTTCTCTAGTCGAGCTTTAGATTCAGCCATTTTCTCGCAGACAAAAGTTTTCTCTCAGGCTTTTCTCCCACAACTTTTCTCGAATTTCTTCAGACTTTTTGTTTGAAGGAATTCCTTCTGACAAAAGTCTAAAAGAAATAACTCTTGCCTCTGTCTTTACCTTAAGTCCTTTTTTGCATGATTTTTCTTTCAAAAAAATTTCTTTGGATAAAATGTTTGAAGGAATTCCTTCAAACATTTTGTCCGAAGAAATTCTCATCCTTACTTTTCTAAAGGAATTCCAACATTGCCTTATGTATTTTTCTGAAGGAATTCCAACCCTTTTGGCCTTCTCTTTGGTCCCTTTTAAAATGTTCCCTACCCTATACAAGGGCACTTGAATGGTTCCTTTTGTGCCTAAGTGTCAAGAAACTTGTCTCTGCCTGTAGAGTTTGTAGAAATTTCCTGCAGAGTCCATAGAAATTTCCTGCAGAGTCCATCAAAACTCCTACAAAGTTCGTAGAAACTCTAGTAGAGTTCATAGAAACACCTACAGAGTCCATATAAACTTTCTTGTAGAGTCCATAAAAACACCTGTAGAGTTCATAGAAATGCCTGTAGAGTCTGTAGAAATAGGCCTGTAGAGTTCATAGAAATAGGCCTGTAGAGTCCATAAAAATGAGACTTCTGCAAAATAAAAGATGTACTGGTTCAGAACAATAGGGGAAAAAAGGGGGGGACCAATTTTGGCTTGTAGGACCAAAATGGTCAACAAATTGGTGACTCCCAGGGGAAGCATGCTTGCTATGCCTAGAAACCAGTTGCCTTAAAGTCCATTGGGCATGGAGTCAGAATGTAACTTTGAAGAAAGGTTAAGAACAGCCTTGAGAGATCCCAGAATCAATCATGAGCTTTTACCCTAGACACAAGGGAAAACACACACAAGGTTAAAAACACTACTTGTGCAAATAACACTTAGGGAAAATAGGAAAAGAAACTGAAAGCAAACTACTATGTACAGGTAACCAGGTATATTTGCCTCCCTCTTGGATCAAAGGGAAAATTTCTTAAGTCCCCTTCCTGGTAAGGAAACTTATGGTGCCATACAAGTGGCTAAATGGAATGGAGACTTGGTGACCTGCTCCTCTTTCCTATCACCTTAATTAACTTGTATCTAAGTGGATTAGATTCAAACATGCTCCCAACATATACGTACTCTTCTTGTTCTTGGAAGCTTTTTGAATGCTAACTCTTCATGCTAGTGCATTTCATCAAGAAATTGATGTTTGTTGGATCATCAGCATAATCCCTTTGATGTGCATAGTCCCTTTGCAATGCACCATGGTTTGACTCATTTCCTTCTACTTCATTGAAGACCCTATCAAACTCATCCTCTGCTCCTTCATGGCTTTCTTGAAGAAGGGTGACTATTGTGATGTCTGAAATGGAACCCCAAACTAATTGCTCATCCCACAAAGCATCACCTTCTTATTCAAATCTCTCTTCTTCAAGGCTTTCCTCAAGATGAGCAAGCCTCTCCTTTTCCTACTCAAAGATTAGAGTCTCTAGTTATTCAAAAACATCCTCCTGATCCTCCTCCAACTCAAGCTCCATGGCATGGTCATCCTCCTCATTGAAGCAATAAGGAAGTTCATCAAACAAAGGAGGAGAGAGCTCACCATGCTTGTGTTCCTCCTCATATTACTAGAATATCTACATGTATGCATGACCTACATCTTCTCCATTGCTGAGGATGTCTTTTAAAGGAGCCTCCATGATTATTTCCTCTTCATTGTCGCTCATGATAGCCTTTTGGACAACTATAGATTGGATCTTCTACTCCTCACTCTCCTCTTGTAGAAAAAGTTCCTCCTTGAAAAGGGGTGAAGTGGAAAAACCATGTGGAAGAGGAGGTAGTCCTTAAGCTAGAATCAAATGATTCTCCTATTTCCACTTGGCTAGCACTTCATCTATATCATATGTGGACTAATATATCTCTTAGAGGTGTGTAGATGGGGTGTGTTCAGACATGGAATCTGCTATTTGGTCTAAACCATCCATCACACATTGGTTGAGGAATGTTGCTCTAGATTCCAACTCTGTAATTCTCTTGGCTATATCTTCTTGAAAGAGCCTTTCTTAAAGGGCACAATCATCATCATGAGTAGGAGTAACTTCATCCTCTTCAAGGTTTTGATCAAAACCTTTCTTCTCCTCCTTCCTGCTCCATGATTCCAATATTTACTTCCAGCTCATGACCTTGGGATTGGAACTTTTCCCTTGGGAAAAATGAACAACATTGTCTTCCTCAAGGTCTTGAGCTAGTTCATGATTTTACTTCTTCCAACTTAGAATTTGGAGATCATGTTGAAAGACTTGAGGAGGTTGGGAATGATTTGGGAAGGTCTGCTCATGTACAAGAAATGCTACCTAAAGAGAGGCGTGTTGGAAACCTAGGCACAAGGGGTTGAGAGCAAGAGTGATTAACATATCAGATGAGCTAGAGTGACCAAGTACTATCTGATAGAAAGGATTTGGTGCAAAAGAGGGGGATTTCTTTAAAATAGGAGGGCGCACACAAGGCTGACTGCCTTAAATGAATGGATTCTTCCATTTTGTTACCTCCTCCTCTATGGATTGCAAGGCCTTAGCTTGCTTGAACAAATGCTCCTCTTTGTACATGAGCTCTTACTAATATCTATACTCCTCATCTAATCTATCTATTTCCATCACTTGCTTCTCAAACTCTAGTGCTACTTCCCTTATTGTTACAAGGCAACTAGGAGAGCTGTTTGAGGTGATTCCATGAAAAGTTTGAGCTTGATCAAAACCATATGAAGGAAAAAAAGTCCATAATTCTTATAAATGGGATTATACATATAAAAAATGAGATTTCTTGATGGCACTAGAACTGCTTAACCAGTTGATTCAACTCGAAGTTGCCATTGGTGTTGATAAGAAGCTTCCAAAGGCTGGTTGGTTGAAGAACACACCAAGATTCCTCAACTCTTTAAAACCAAACTAGTTGGTCCCATTGAGTGTACCAAAAACTATTGATGTAGTGGATTACACCCTTGACAAGAGGCTGAGCTCCTACCTTCCACACGCAATAATGGAAATTCCCCTCTTGCTTGTGGGCCTATAAAAACTGGGGGGGAGTCTCTAGATAAGGGCTAGCTCCCTTTGATATATCTTTTAGGTCTTGGATTCCATACTGCTAACAAATAAATGAAAGAGGGGGGGATGAAAAGGGAGAATGATGCTAAAAATAGAACCTAAACCTAAACTAAAAGGTGATACACCAAAAAAGTTGATCCACTCAGCCTGAACATACACTTTTCACCAAGAACAAGCTCCCATACACTTCATTTGACATGAGAAATCCTTTTGCCTTAGTGAGCTAAGGGTCTATGGATATATAGGGAGGAAGAACTACTAGAGACATTCTTAGATTCACTATGGTAGCTTGTTCATAGGCACCTATACTCCTCTAGGGACACTTCTAGCTAACCTGTAAAAGCAAAGCATAATGCACTAGACATGCTAAAATCATTCTATGAAAGCATAAAGGAAAATGACTTAACATAGAAAAAATGCATAGACACATATGAAAGTGCAAACTCAAAGTGGAGGTAAAAATGCTATGTCTCGATTTAGGGTAAAATCTGGCAGAGTTCTGCCTTACAAGCTTAGAGGTTTTTTGGGCTAAGCTTTGCCTTATATGCTAATAGCTTCCTTTTCCTCAAAATGAGAAGTTTTATAATATATAGAAAGAGGAGAAGAAGTAAAGGTGCCCCTTTGAAAAGACTTTTGGTGCCCTTTGACAAGCTAGCCCATGTGCACTGAGGGCATTTGAAAGAGGAAGCCACTAAAATATAAATGCTATGTCGGCTCCTACTTTGACTTTGGTGTTCAAACATTAATGTGAAAGCATGGGTGACACCTCTTTTCTATGAATAGACTAGTTCCTTTAGATATTCACATGGTTTGTCTAATCATAAATGCAAAGTGGAGAAAATAGGTTGTGCCACTTACTATTTGCACCATTTGATGACCACTTGGCAAGCACTGTTTCAATTGTAGGAGTAAATCCTTGAGTTGACACCTTTCTCTGCCACCTGGAATATTTGTCCATTTCTACACTTTGTCTCTTCTTGGCTCCTTCAGCCCTAGGGGCTATCTTCTTGGTGGGTTGTTGAGTTCACTCGTGCCCTATCCTTAAGCTTTTCAAAAATCAACGGCTATTTCCCCCACCTTAAATTTGATGTCTGTGCATGCATCAATGGGTGTTTGAACTTCCAACGGCTAGTTCACCATGCTTGATTTTGACATCTTCAAGCCCATCACCCCTTGGAATTTCTTCAGCCTTTTCCTTTCCTTTAGCTTTTCTCTAGTTGAGCTTTTGATTTGGCCATTTTCCCATAGACAAAATGTTTGCAAGAATTGTCTCGCTTTCTTCCTTTCCTTCAGAGTTTTCTCTTAGGCTTTTCTCCCATGACTTTTCCAAAATTTCTTTGGACTTTTTATTTGAAGGAATTCCTTTGGGCAAAATTTTGAAAGAAATCACTCTTGCCTCTGTCTTTGCCTTAAGTCCTTTTTCTCAATATTTTTCTTTCAAAGAATTTCTTTAGACAAAATGTTTGAAGGAAATGTCCAAACAAATTCTCGTCCTTACTTATCCAAAGGAATTCCAACATTGCCTTGTGCATTTTTTTGAATGAATTCCAACCTTTTTAGCCTTCTCTTTGGTCCCTTTGAAAATGTTCCCTGCCCTCCGCAAGGGCACTCGAATGCTTCCTTTTGCACCTAAGTGTCAGGAAACGCATCTATGCCTGTAGAGTCTATAGAAAACTCCTACAGAGTCCATAGAAACTCCTGTAGAGTCCATAGAAATACCTATAGAGTCCGTAAAAACTTACTTGTAGGTTCATAAAAACACTTGAAGAGTTCATATAAATGCCTGTAGAGTCTGTAGAAATAGGCCTATAGAGTCTGTTAAAATAGGCCTGTAGAGTCCATAGAAACAAGACTTGTGAAAAACAAAAAATGTACTAGTTCAAAACAGTAGGGGAAAAAAGGGGGGATCAATTTTGACCTACAGGACTAGAATGGTCAACAGGTATGTTGTTATATAGAATTTAAATTAGACCCAAAAGTAAGTTCATCATTAGTGGTCTCCTGAGCTTCATTTGAGGAAACATAAACATCTCTATCTAATTGCACATGAAATAGGGTTTCATGAAAAGACTATCCTTCCTCTTTGATATTACCCTACTCAAAAAGCACCTCAAAGAGGTTTTCAATTTGGGACCTCAATGTTTTATGTATTTGTTTACCTATTATGTAAAATAGGCTGAAGGATCTAGTTTGATAGATAACCCTTGTTTATGGTCTCCCAATAGAACATTGTCTCTTCGGCCGAAAAAGTCACAAAAGGCCTCATCATTCTCAAACTTGTCTACAAGCATTTTGGATTCTTGTTGGTCCTAATCTATAAGTTGAGGGTGATATAGAGGAAGTGAATTATGTCAAACAACTGAGGTAATGGTATAAATGGAACATGTGTCAAATAGATTGGTATTGGTAAGGTCTTCATAAATGCTATGATCAAACTCTGAGTTGCTTCTAGCATCATCACTACTAGACATTGACATTAGAACATATATAATATATGTGGAGTCACCCCCAAGCAGTTTAAATCTAAGAGCATAAGTTCTTTTATATTGTGTTATATAAATTGGCTCAAGAGTTCCCTATTTATTTTTCCCAAGGCCTCCTCCTTCATAAGCTTGGTTTTCTATGATCCTATTAGTAATGGGGTATTTGGAATTTTTATAGTAATTAGCCAATTTGTCATTGTAAAACCATGATTCATGATTTAAAAGTGGGTCATCTTCTTGGATAGTGGTTGGTGTGAAAATGATAAGGTTTTAATATGAAGTTTACCTTTTGCTTTGCATTGCCATTCCATGAAATGTGGCTTGGCTTTAGGTCTTCCATAGGATTTGGGGTTCTATCAAATATTGACAATGTGAAATGTGTCATGGTTCAAATACTCTCTTAGGTCATTGGCTACAATGATAAAATGTTTATACATTTCTAGAGGAGGCATATGTGAATCAAGACTATCTAGGTATTTGTAATTGGCCTCTATAAATTCAAAAAGCATTTCTTTGTCTTTGTCCTTTTTGAGAACTAGATCTAGGACAAATTAGTAGTTGTAACTTTCATACCTAGCCTCCAAATGTTTGTAGTGTTCATAGGGATGCAAATGTCCATTGATGGTGACTTCCATACCTGAGTGAGAGAAATTGAGACACTGCTAAAATGTTGAAGGGATCACAAGAATTTCATGTATCCAAGGTCTACCCTATAACAAATTGTAAGATAGATCTAGGTTTAATGCATGTCAAAGTGTATCATGGGTCAAGGTCCTAATAATAACTAGCAAGTTTATAATGCCTTGTGATTCTCATTCTTCATTGTCATAGGCCTTAATAGTGATTATTTCTAGTTATAGATCAATTTTTGTATATCTAAGATTCTTGATGAGTTTTAGAGACACAATATTTAGACCTAACCTATTATCTATGAGGACACATTTGACTTTGTACCACATTATGACAACTTCAATGTATAATGGATTTTTATGGAGATGGAAAAGGGATGACATATCACTTTGGTCAAATATCAACTATTGGTTTGGGGATAGATGTCTAGCTAAATCTTGTAATTTGTCTACGGTTATGTCATTAGGAACTTGGGAATGGCCTAGTAATTTTGTTAAGATATTTTTATGGATAGTAGATGTACACAACAAATCCAAGATGAAAATTTATGTAGTTTTTTCTGGATTTGTTCCACAATGTTTTATGCCTTTTCATTAATAATGGTATATGTCTTGTTCTTAGCTAACATAATGGGTTGAATTGTTCATTGGTAGGTGGTTATGGATTGGGAATGGTAATGTTTGACTGTTGAGTTATGATTTCATAATCAAGATTGGGTACAAGACTGTTATTTTTAGAAAATGATAATGGAGAAGGGCCAAATAGGATAAGTCTTGATTTATAGTGCACTTGGTTATGATCATGGGGTAACGATGAGTTATCGATATAAGGTCCAAAAATAGTAATCCCTATTTGTTGTTGCACTTATTTGTAGTCCCAATTCAAGGAAGGATTATTAGCATAATTAGATTGTTTTGAATTATTTGGTAATAGTCCTATTTTATTAACACATAGTTTAGGATTGATAGTGATGGTGTAAATGTGACCTCTCACAATATGACCTATAAATTTGGTGTATCCATGTGCAACTGCATGGTAAATCTATTAGTTGTTAGAATCATTCTATCCTTGGTTCCTCCCATTTGGTTGATGTTGTTGTTGCAACTGATATTATTATTGTTATCATAGAGACTACTGATAATATTGTTATTGTTATTCTAGCCTTCCTTGTTGTTATTATTATTATTATTATTATTATTATTATTATTATTATTATTATTATTATTATTATTATTATTATTATTATTATTATTATTATTATTATTATGTTATGAAAAATGGGTTTAATAGATACCCAGGTTTTGATTAGACATAGATGTTTTATTATCTAATGTAATCTCACCATTTTGTAATATATTTTTAATGAGGTGTTTGATTTTCACACAATGACATAGATTATATCCATGAACATGATGGTATTCACATAACTCATTATCTCTATACTAATCTAGATAAGGAATATCCTTAGGATGATGCTTTAGTATTGGCCAACTAATCATGTTAGTTATGGACAAATTTTAAAACAATACTTTGATAGGTTATCCAAGGTCACTAAAAACTTTAGGAGTGGGTTTACTTCATGGAGGGGTTTTTAAAGGTAGTGGTTGTTGTGTTTGTGGACAAGGTTTCAATTTTTGCAAAGGTTGTACTTGATGAATGGGTTGATGATGAGTAAGTTGCATTTCTAGCATATGTTTAGAAGATGGTATTTGTACCATTTAAACATGACATGAATCAATTAATCAATTTCCAAAAACATTATTATTATGGTTTTATTACCTATATTTCTCATATTTACTAGCCTTGATTGGTGTTGATGCTTGTGCTTGGACTTAGTTATGGTTTTTATTTTGGCTTGTTCCTTGGTTTTGGTTGTGACTTTGGTTCAATGAGGCTAAATTGATAATCCCTTTGTTAATAAGGGAATTTTAAATTATCCAACCTTTATCAATGATCTCTTTCAAATTATGTGTACACTAAATCTCTATTAGTGTAGGTTTTTATTTTTCCCTATTTTTTAATTAGAGAAATTGTATTTTTGTGCATACATGGAGTTTTCCTACATTTGTGGGATAGGCTAGCTTATGTGGAGATGTGTGTCATAGATGTGTCATAGGTGTCATAAGAATGTCATAAGTAACTCCCTTGATGGGAGTTACTTCTCTATTATTATCACCTTGTCACTACCTTTCATGGAGGAGTTACAGTCTATTCTTGGGGTGCCTTGACCACCTTTTGTGGAGGAGTTACATACGTGCTCTCCTATATGTATTCTTCACTTTGGCCATCTCATGTTAATCAGATATTGATTTTCTCCTATTTTGTCTTGTGCAAGTTATCTTCTTGTATAATTTCATATTGCTTTAGCATCTGTGTGGTGTGCACTTGCTTCATCTCATATGATCACGTCTCCATTGCATTCGCATTATCCAAATTTTGGCAACAACTCTGATATGGTATCAGAGCCACTCCGATAATCATGTGTCTGGTTATGCTATTCTAAAATTCTTTTCTTTCTTAGTAGTTTTTTGTTTAACTCCATTATTTTGGTAGAGTTTTTTGAAAACTCATGTAAGTCCATATGAAAACTTGTTCAAAAAATTACTTCTGAGTTAGAATTTGCCAAGACATCTTTTCTAGATCTATTTTGGCTTTAGCAAAGGTAGTAGAATTCCTTTTCTCTTGGTCATTATATAGGAAAAGATAAATCTCTACAACTGGTTTCTATTCTTGGACACCACTTTTAGTCTGGGGCATCTGGTAGGATGAGGTGTGCACTCCAGCAGGGCATAGTCCAACTCCATAGCCCTATCTCTATTATTGTCCTTGCTGAGTTTAGTCTTTTTTTTGGTTTCTAGTGCCCTAAGGCCATGCTAGACACTCTTTTGGTCAAGCATCCTTTCTACAGTAGTAGCAATGCCTTTAGCAATAGCCACGCCATCAGGCCGTATGGCGTCCAACGTGCAGGTCTGCAAGGTTTTTTTTGCAAGCAAATTTAGAACTACACCTTTTTTGGGGTGCCACTACCTACATATGTTCTGCTATCTAAAAACTAAAAGTGCACCCTTATTTTTGGTGAGAACATTCTGCCACATCTGCTATTTTTTTGAAAATGGTGCCCTCTTCTTGCTTGGCGTCCCATGTGGTGACTTGAACTGGGCATTGGTAATTGCTTTTTTAAATGTTTTCTGACTTTAATCACTTCAAAGTGTCATTTAGTATGCTAGAAAACAAGTAAGTTGAAAACATTTTTAAAAAAAGAGCAATTTAGAGGTTTTTAAAAAACATGTATCATCAACCTACGAAGATGAAGGGTGAGGCCCGGGTTGGTAGGAGGCTAATTCCCCCTCACACAAACCTCCTTTGGATTCCTTGTTTCGTGGTGAATCCAATGAGTGGTTGGAAGGCCACTTTCTCTCTCAAAATAGGCATCTTTTTAATGTTTTAGTGTTTTTTTTGCAAAAACACTAGTTTACGGGAAAATTAAACCTTTAATATCTTGCAAACGATAGCTCAGTTTTATGTGCCATTTTTTGCAAAAGTGTTTATAATTCAATTATCCACATCTTAGGATTTTTATTTTTTAAAAATTCACTATTTTATAAAGTGCCTAAAATTTGGGTCTCCTAGGACACATTTTCGGCTGAGTGCGATGTCTTGTTTGCTTAAGTCTTGCACTAATTGCTCTAAGATGCATTCTCGACTGAGCCCGACGTATTTTGAGCATGAACTTTCATATTTGGGGGGGGGCTCAAAATTTTGAGGGGGTGTGATTGCTTTTTACAACTTGTAAATCTTTGCTTTCATTCTCCTTTTTGCATAATTTCACAACTTACAATCAACACAACTTCACCTAAATTCAACTTAAAATGGATTCCTTTCAACTTAAACCCCTAACACCCTTCAAATATCATGAATAGAAGGTTAAAATATCAATCATTCTTAGAATAAAAGGGTTGTATAGGATCACATGGGTACTGAAGTAGAACCCAACAATGATGCTAAAAAGGTCAAGTGGTACAACCGTAGTGATGAAGCCTATAGATTACCAAGCTTGTATGTGTCTCTAGAACTTCTTTTCAATTTATAAAACTCTAAGACTCAAAAATAAATATGGGACACCCTAGAAAACTTATTTGAGAAGCTTGATGAGATGAGAGGTCATGAGCTCGAAAACGAACTCATAAGTCTAAGTCCTAGCAACTTTGACACCCTACATGACTTCTTCACTAAGTTTAAGGCCCTTAGATTAAAATTAAAAGAATGCAAGATAGAGAAGAAAGGTGATCAACTCATCCTTTCTATTCTCACTAAGCTAGGTCCAAGCTATTTAGTCTTTGTTTCCACTTTCCATGCCACAAAAAGTGCCCTTGGCACTACATGGAAAATGCCTTCTTTGGATTCATTCATTGCCAACTTGACTAAAGAGCAAGATAAGCGAATTTAAATGGGCACAATGAAGTCTAATCAACCCCAAGTTTTGATTGCTATAAATGTTAAGGATAAGACTTCAACAAGGGAGAAAAAGAAAACGAACAAGGGCCAAGAGAAGAAGAAAGAAAACAACAATCCTGCCAAAAAAAACACTGAGTCTTCCTCCTCCAATGCTAAACCTAAGAAGGAGAAGGTTAAGTGTACCTATTGTAAAAAGATAGGGCATGATGAACACAAATGCATGAAGAAACAAATAGATCACCTAACTCATCTTCTAGAGAAGCACATCATAGGTGTTCCTGAGTCTATCAAGTAGAATTCATCTACTCAAGATTCTACCAAGGCAAAAGGCAAGGGTAAGGAGAAAAAAAGGGCAAGGCCCTTGTAGCTACAATAGCTTATACATCTTCATGGGTCTAGGATTTGGGTGCTTCTCACCACATGGGCTCTTCACTAGTTGAGTTTTCATCTTTAGAGCCTTGTAGCATGACTTCAATTAGTTTGGGTGATGACACATCAGCTTCTATTGTAGGGAGAGGGTCAGTTGAAATGGAAGGAAGAACATTCAATAATTTTCTAAGTGTTCCTTCTTTTTAAACCAATCTCCTATCAGTGTACCAAATCACTCACGTTGGTCAGGGCATGAGAGTTGAGTTTACACCAAATTCAGTGGCTATCAGGGAGTTGCATAGTGATACTATAGTGGCAGTGGTTAGGGCAAATCACCAAGCAAGGTTATACACCTTCTCACATTTTTCACCAGATCCTTCTCCAATAGCATTGTTGACTCATTCAAATGGAGTTAGTAAATTATGGCATGAGTGGTTTAGCCACCTTAACTACCACTACCTTGAACAACTTTGCAAAAATGACATGGTCATTGGCTTCCCTCGTGTCCAATTATTAGAAGGACTTTACGATGGGTGCTCCCTTGGGAAGCATCCTGAAGCAAAGTTTAATAAAGGAAAATCTTGGAGGTCTTCACAACCTTAGGAGTTAGTCCATAGTGATGTATTGATACCCTTTCCCAAACCATGTTTTACAAGGGCCAAGTACATCCTCACTTTCATTGATGATTTCTCTAGGTACACTTGGATATATTTTCTCAAACAAAAGTCTGAAGTGTTTGAAAATTTTCTAGACTTCAAGGCTCTTTTTGAGAAATAGAGTGAGAAATCCATTAAGGTTATTTAAACTAATAATGGAGGGCAGTATGTCAGCAACAAGTTTGAGCAGCTTTACACCACAGAGGGGATTGATTTGCATCACACAGTCACCTACAGTCCTTCATAGAATGGGGTTGAAAAATATAAAAATAGGTTCTTGAAAGAGATGGGTAGCTATATGATTCACTCTAAATCCTTAGCACCATAGTATTGGGCTGAATCCATCAATTGTGCTTGCTACATTCAAAATAGGGTTCCTCACAAAGGTTTGAAAGGGATAACACCCTTAGAAGCTTGGCATAGAAGGAAACTAGATGTTAAGCACCTTAGGGTTTTTGGATCCCCATCCATGGCCTGAATTTTGAAGAAGAAATGCAAAGCTATGGAATGTCAGTCCAAGCCTTGCATCTTTCTAGGATATCTAGATGTTATTAAGGGGTATCACCTTTTATATCTAGTCACTCATGAGTTGTTCATCGAGAGAAGTGTCCATTTTTAGGAGAGTCCTAAAGACTCAACACTTGACACTTCTCCCTCATTAGATCTACTTCTTCATGATGGTTCCTCATTAGATTCAGATCAACCACAATAGTTCCTTGAGATAGAGACATATTCTTCTTCTTTGAGTTCAGACAATGAGGATAGTGATGTAGTGTCATCCACCTCTAGTTAGTCAGAGGATGAGGAGTTAGCACCTCACTCTCCCACTTTCGGGCCACTTTGGGCTAGACAAACACTTGAGAGTGCTGGCACTTGGGTAGGAGATCTTGTAGATGATAGACATACTAGGGGGGATTTTTAGAGAGATCCACATGCCTTCTTTGCTTCAATTTCAGATCCATAGACTTTTTGAGAGGTATTGGGGGTACCTGAGTGGGATAGTGCTATGGAGGAAGAATATTCTTTATTAATCAAAAATCATACTTGGGATTTGACTTCACTTCCTAAGGGAAGAAATATGGTTTGATGTAGGTGGATATATCAAACCAGGTCTGTAGTAGATGGGTCAATTGATAAGTACAAGGCATGATTGGTCACCAAGGGTTTTTCATAGGTGACAGGCATTGACTACTTAGACACCTTTGTAACCATTACAAAGATGACTTCTATCCAACCCACCTTAGCTATTTTCATAACACATGGTTGGGATTTTGCACCAGATGGATGTGAAGAGTGCCTTTCTTCATGGAGACCTAGATGAAGAGATCTACATGGAGTAGCCACCAAGATTTGTTCAAAATTATTTCTTAGTATGCAGACTTAGGAAATCTATCTATGGCCTCAAACAAGCCCCTTACACATGGTATGCTAAGATGGATTCTTTCCTTCTCACAGTGGGTTTCACTAGGTGCCATTCTGACCCCAATGTCTACTTCTTATGGCAAGACAATTTGCTCCTAATTTTGGTTCTATATGTTGATGACCTTTTGATCACCCAGAGTTCTTCATCAGCTATTGTAGTGGTGAAGGCATCTCTCTAGGATAGATTTAATATGACAGAGTTGGGTTTGTTACACTACTTCTTTGGCATTGATATCTCACAGTCAGATTTAGGGATTTCTCTTACATAGCCTAAGTATGCTCTTGACTTATTGGCTTAGTTTCACATGGCTGATTACAAGCTATCTCTGAATCCCTTTTTATTAGGAGTCAAGATTTAAGTTGACTATTCTTCACCATTGGTTGATGCCACTAAGTATCAACAACTTGTTGGAAATCTCATCTACTTGACTCACACCAGGCCTGGCATATCATATACAGTGGGACTTGTCTCCAGATTTATGTAGGAACCACATGAGCTACATTGGAAAGTAGCTAAGAGGATCTTTCATTACATATAGGGTTCGCATAGATATGAGATTCATTATAGATTTGGCATAGTGGTTGACTTGGTTGGATATATAGATTTAAACTGGGCTGGTGATTCACAAACTCACAATTCCACTTTAGGTTATAGTTTCTCTTTAGGTTCTAGTCCTATCAATTGATCTAGAAAGAAGTAGAATGCTATCTCTATATCATCCATAGAGGCATAGTCTAGGGGAGATACTAATGTAGCTACTGAGGCTATTTGGCTTTAGGGGATTCTTTTTGAGTTTGGCATTTCTATCAGGCAGCCCACCATCATTTATTGTGACAACTAGAGTACCATTTAGATTTGCAAGAATCCAGTTCAACACCAATAGACTAAGCACATAAAGATTCACATGCATTTTAGTCTAGAGCTTAATCTTATTCAAGTCATTGACTTGATATTTTTCTAGTCTTTGAAGCAAGTTATAGACATCTTCAGCAAACCTTTCATTAAAAGCAAGTTCATTCATCTATGAGCTCTTCTTGGGGTGCAGTCCACATCTGGAGTCGTAGCATCTTTGGGGGGGGCACTAGCCTCTTCTTTCTTTTATGTCTCTCTTTTGAGGGGGGAAAGTTTTTTCCTATGGGTTTTCTCCTTTTCTCTATCTTATGGGAGATTGCATTTGTACATGGGTACCTTATCAGGCCTAGTTGTCAGGACCCATTTTATATTTCCACACTGCCCACCTAAGTTGCGCTTATGGGGGGGTATTAGTGTAGGTTTTTATTTTTCCCTATTTTTTAATTAGGGAAATTGTATTTTTGTGCATACATGGAGTTTTCATACATTTTTGGGATAGGCTAGCTTATGTGGAGATGTGTGTCATAGATGTGGCATAGGTGTCCTAAGAATGTCATAAGTAACTACCTTAATGGGAGTTACTTCTCTATTCTTATCACCTTGTCACCACCTTTCATGGAGGAGTTACAGTCTATTCTTGGGGTACCTTGACCACCTTTTGTGGAGGAGTTACTTACGTGCTCTAATATATGTATTCTTCACTTTGGCCATCTCATGTTAATCAGATATTGGTTTTCTCCTATTTTTTCTTGTGCAAGTTATCTTCTTGTATAATTTCATATTGCTTTAGCATCTATGTGGTGTGCACTTGCTTCATCTCATGTGATCACGTCTCCATTGCATTTGTATTATCCAGATTCTGGCAACAACTTCGATAATCTCAATATGAAAGGATATCTTACTATGTAAATTTTTAGTAAACATAACAACTATTTATTTATTTGGTAAGTTATGGGTGAAGTGACTAGAAAGTGATATCCATCTCTATAGATAGCTTATGAAGCTTTCACCAAATTTATACTTGGCTTGAGTCAAACATACTAATGAAATCTCATGTTCAAGATTATAAAATAAATCATGCATAAATTTGACTAAAAGGTTATCAAAATCAAATAATAAATTCTTTGGCAATCTTAGGAACCATTCCAAAGCTTATTATACTAAACTTCGAGGAAACAAAAGGAGAAAATAAATGTAATTGTAAGCCACTGGATAGTAAGTAACAAATAATTCTATCAAATAAGCCTTAGGGTCTCTTTTACCCTTATATATATATATCAAATTTTATGGGTTTGTACCCAAGAGGAAATGGTATCTATAGATAATCTATGTTGAATGGGTATGAACACATGTCATCTAACTTAAAATTATTGGTCTGCTTCCTTGCTTTAATGGCAACAATTGCATCCTTAATTTTTTGTAGTTATTATGTCAATAAACTAGATAGAACATATGGCTAAAGTTGTGGCTGGGAAGTGAAAGGTGGATTACCTTGACCAAGGTATAATGGATGAATGACTTATTATGGATTTTTGGTTTGATGAGTAAACTGACCATGAATATACATCCATATATTTGGATGCATTTATTATAATTTCACATGTTGTGATATATTATAGTTTTGATTCAATATATAGTTTTGGTTTTGAAGAAATTATGGTTATGATGAAAGGATATGGCTTCAGGTAAAGTATTATGCTTTTTAAGGTTGAGTAGGGACTTGCTATGAACTATTCATACTTGGATAAATAAGGGGAACTTGTTGTGAACAAAGGCCTTATTGTTGAATCTATGACACATGTTAAATAAAAGGAAATTATTTATTGATTGGTACTTGTTGGACAATGGTCCCTCTTTATTGAGTAAAAACCTATTATGAGTTAGATATTTGTTGGGTGTTAAGCATTTGTCTTTGACTAATAGACACACATTATTGATTAGACAAAAAAATTAATTGTAAAGGTATGTTAGCATATGACTATTCAGGTACACTTATCACTACCTATCGAGGTGGAACATTTGTTTCCCCCTATTGGGTTGGTGGAATGTTCTACTTATATTGCAGTGGTAAACTAGACTGTGCCTATTGTTGTGGAATGTTAGTCATCATTTGTTGAGATGGAGTAGCATTCATCACTCATTGTTAAGGCAAGGAACTAGTTGACACTTGATTACATAATACGTATGGTTATGTGCTTGAAGAAGTAGATGGTTGAGGATTAGAGGTAAATTTATATGGTTGGGACATAAGAGTTGTAGGATTGGATACAAAGGTTATCAATCAAATATTAGTCATGTAAAAAGAAATGAAAATGCATAAATAAATTAACAAACTAAGCCAACCTATTCTAAAGAGGTTTGAAAATGATAATGAAGAATATATTGAAATAAATTAATACCAATTACCTTCCTAAATTATTCCACTATCCATGAGTATCTCCAAGCATGTTTGTTCCCTTGATCTAGTTTTTTTTCTTTATCAATAATGGATTCCAATCTCCTCCATTGACTCAAGATCACTATGCATAACCTAGGATTAAGATACGAAATCTAATCCATGCCTTTCAAATGAAGCTTGTAAATAAAACACAATGATCAACACAAAAAGTTGTGGAGAAAATTTTGCATTATAAGTTTACAATTATTTAGCTTAAAAATGATGTTCTATGTCCTCTTATTTATAGATTTTTCAAATGGGCTAAGATCAACCATGGCACTCCATCTCAAGATTGAGATGTATTTCCATGAATTGATCTAATATTTATAGTTAAATATATAAATATCATCATTAATATTTGGGAGAAAGGGAAATTAATTAGGTATGGGTGCCCATAACTTGATATTTGTTACATTTATGGCTTATGGATGCTACTTCATAGATCATGTCACTAGGTGATACAAATATTGAGAATCAAATTCCAATAATGAAAAAATAAAATAACCTCTATGGAAAATCCACTTAAGCTCTTGATTTGAATTTGTTGGAAATATTGTCATTGATGTCAAAGGTTTAGTATTATTGGTGATAAAGGCCCCATTGCATTTATTATTGTTTATCTTGGCTAATATGAGTTCATATTTATTTAATATTAACAAATATATTTTTGGTTTCATATGAGACAAAATAAGGGCCCATGGAGAGGTTGAAGAGTCATGGGATAAAGACAAAAGAAGGATGGGATGTATTTTCCCATGAAGAGTCATCTTGGGGAATACCAAGAGTCACCAAGTGAAGACAAAAGATTAAAGGGCAAATTTCTCATGAAAGGACACTTTGAGGAATACGAAAAGTCACCAAAGATAAGGACAAACCTGGGAAAGCCATTTTTGGTCATGAAGGGTCACCACATGACTTTTCAAATGCTTGGATATGAAGGGTCATCCAATATTGGTGCTATTTTCCATGGGGATTGAAAGGTCACAAAGGGGGAAGGCCAAAGGTCATTTAGAAAGCTATAAATAAAGGCTTGAGTAGCCATTTGTAATGTGTGTGTGAGAGGTTGATTTTGATATTGTAATATCTAGCTTAGAAGAGCAATTGTGAAAGATGAATATGATTTGTATTTGTTATATCTAGCTTATAAGAGCAAAGGTGAGAGAGAGGAAGGAGATGTTGTATTGATCTATCATTTGTTGAGATAGCAAAATTGAGAGATAGGTGTGTGGTATACACAAATGGGTTGGTGCTCCTGTGGGTTGGTGCTCATGAATTATTGCTGAGTTAGTGTTTGGCAAAGGGGTTGGTGCTCCTGTGGGTTGTTGCTCATGAATTTTTGCTGGGTTGGTACTCAGCAAAGGGGTTGGTGCTCTTGTGGGTTGGTACTCACTAATAGGTGTTGGGTTGGTGCTCATGAATTGTAGCTGAGGCTTGTACTTGGAAAAGGGGTATGGTGCTCTTGTGGGGTTGTTCTCACAAATATATTTGAGATTGATTCTCTGTGCTTTTTCCCACATTGGGTTTCCATGTTATATCTAGTGTCTCTCTCTCTATCTTTTGTGGATGTTTATTGTTTGAGTTTTATTGTTAAGATCTTAGAGTATAATTGATTAATTTTGTATATGTAACTAAACATGAAATTGAAACCAGAAGTAATAAGCAACTAGAAATTAGAAACAACAAATAATAAGAGATACAAGAAACAACCAATCTATATTAAACTCTTTCATAAGGAAATACAATGAAGAAATATCTCTCTCCTTACACCTCATAGATGTATAATAATTCTCCCTCAAGAGCTCTCTCTCTCTCTCTCTCAATCAATTACAATTAACTCAATTACTGAATTGTACATGCTATGAGGATCTAACCCTACTATATAGGATACTACAACACTAGGGTTCATGAGCCATGCATTCACCACCCTTAGATCCACCTCTTAAATCAAAGGCTCAAATCTATTTTTCTAAAAATAACAATTCTAAAAACACATAGAGTCGTATCCGTCTGAAGATGACCGATGCCGGTTGACCCCTAACCGATGTCAGTTGGTTCTGACTGATGTCAGTTATTGTGTAAGCCTAACAACCTGATGCCAATTACTATGTAACCCTAGCAACCTCCACACTAGCTCATTAGTGAAGCTTTTAGCTCCACAACTCAACAATCTCCCACTTGGAGATAAACAGCTGCACTTGTACCTATATAGCAACATCCTCTAAACATCTCTGGCTTGTTTCTCCCTCTTCTAGTTCAATCTTGAAGACCAACAAAAGTTAAATGAAGATTCAAATTCTCCTTTCTTACTGGCTTTGTTAACATATCAATAGGGTTCTTATCTGTATGGATCTTTTATAGCTTCAACTGTCCATCCTCCAATACAAGTCTAATGAAGTGGTACCTAAGCTGTATATGTTTGATTCTTGAATAAAAGGCTGAATTCTTTGCCATATGAATTGCACTTTGACTATCACTGTATAATTTGCAACTCTCTTACTCCTTTCCTAACTCTTCCATGAATTGAGTCATCCAAATCATTTCCTTGCTAGCCTCTGTGATTTCAATGTATTCTACCTTTGTAGTAGACAAGGCAACAACCTTCTGCAACTTTGAAATCTAGCTAACTGTCATTTCCCCAACAACGAACACATATCCTATGGTGCTTCTCCTACCATCCAAGTCACCTACCATATTTGAATCTACATACCCATGTTGACAAGTTTTTGACCCTCCATAATATAAATGCCTACTGCTAGTCCCTCTTAGATATCTGAGGATCCACTGAACTACTTTCTAGTGTTCCTTTCTTGGATTGGCCATAAACTTGTTGACAACTCCCACAGCTTGGGCAATATCTAGTCTACTACATACCATTACATACATCAAGCTCCCAACTACTGAAGCATATGGAACTCTACTCATGTACTCAACCTCATCATGTGATTTAGGACACTATTCTTTGCTCAACTTGAAGTGTCCAGCCATAGGTGTGCTTACCAGTTTTTCATCCTACATATTGAACCTCTCCAACACCTTATTCACATAATCCTCTTGAGACAAAATCAAACTATAATTTTTATTGTTTCTCTTAATACTCATGCCAAGGATTTTCTTTGCTGCTCGTAAATCCTTCATGGTTAATGTGTGAGTTAATTTTACCTTAAACTTAGTAATTTCCTACATGTGTGAACCTGCAACAAGCATATCATCTACATATAGTAATAGGATAATATAACTACCATTATCTAATCTGTTAAAATAAACATAATGGTCAGATTGACATTTACTAAAGCTATGCTCTATCATAAACCTGTCAAACATCAAATACCATTGTCTTGGAACTTGCTTAAGACCACATAAGCTTTTCTTCAACTTGCACACAAGTTTCTCCTTACCTTTGACCTCAAAACCTTCTGGTTGATCCATGTATATCTCTTCATCCAAATCTCCATGAAGAAATGATGTCTTAACATCAAGCTACTCAAGATGTAGATCCTCAATAGTAACTAAAGACAATACAGTCTGAATAGAAGTCATCTTTACTATAGGAGAAAAAATTTCACCAAAATCAATACCTAGTTTCTGTGCAAATCCCTTTACTACCAACCTGGCCTTATGTCTCATTTGTCCATTCTCTCATTCTTTTAACCTGTATACCCATTTTTTTAGTGCTTTATTTCTGGCTGGAAACTCAACCAAATTCCACATATGGTTCTCTTCCAAGGAATCAATTTTCTCATTCATGCCATGCTCCCACTGTGTCTTAGATTCTACCTGCATTGCCTCATCAAAACTTTCTGGTTCTCCACCATTAGTGAGCAACAAGTAGTATAAAGAAGGGAAATAACAAATTAAAGGTTTATTTACCCTTTTATACCTCTTTATGGATGTTTGAGACTCATTTATAGCTTGCTATCTACCTAAATTTCCTTTTGATAGTGACCGATCTTGGTCATCTCTGATTGATGTCAGTCTGCACCCGACTGATGTCGATTCCTCCTGATTGATGCTGATTTCCACTTGACTGATGTCAGTCTCTATGTTTTTCTGTGAGTGATGATTTTTATTCACGAGCTCATTTTGGATCATAACCTCTTCCAAATCAAGATTGCCCTACTCAGAATTATTCAACCTCTTGAGCTGATCACTGTACATCACCTTCTCATTGAAAACTACATCACAACTTCTAATAATTTTGTTAGTTTCTAAATTCCACAACTAGAATATAAAATCTCCAAAACCATAACCAAGGAAAGCACACTGCAGCTTCTTTCTATTTTCTTTATCAATGTGCACAAAAGCTTTAGAACCAAAAACTCTGAGAAATGAAAGATCTACCTTTTTACCTATCCAAGCCTCTTCTAGAATTCCACCATCTAGTGTAGTAGAAGGTTCTCTGTTAATCAGATAAACTATAGTATCTACAGCTTCTACCTAAAACTATAAGGGCAAACCAACATGTAACCTCATACTTCGTGCACACTTCATTATTATTCTATTCATCCTTTTAGCAACTCCATTTTGTTGAGGTGTCCTTGGAACCATCCTTTCCCTGCGTATTCCACTCATAGAATAGTAACTATTGAATTTATTATTATAGTACTCACCACCATTGTCAGATCTAAGGCACTTCAATCTCAAACCTATTTTATTCTCAACCAAAGATTTCTATTTCTTAAATGTGTCAAAAATATCAGATTTCCTCTTTATGTAATAAACCCATACCTTTCTTGTAGCATTATCAATGAAAGAAACATAATATTGTGATCCTCTAATATTAGCTACCTGAGCTGGTCCCCACACATCTGTGTGAACAAGCTTCAACTTGTGCTTCTTTTTTGTTGACCTAGTTTTGAGAAACCTCACTTTCTTCTATTTTTCAAAAATACAATGCTCACAAAAGTCTAGATCTATGCTTTTCAAATCTAAAAGCTTATCTTTTGACTTAAGAACATTCATTCCCTTCTCACTCATGTGACCAAGCCTACAGTGCCAAAACTTTTCATCTACATCTAAAGTAGATAAAATAGAAGGAGAATAATTAGTAATACAAGTAGATAGATAAAGTGTACCTACTCTCTTACCTTTTGCTAATACAAGTGCACCCTTTGAAACTTTTCAAGATTCAGTTGTGAGAGTTACTGTGCAACCCTCATCACCCAAATTTCTTGCAAAAATTAGATTCCTCTTCAGGATGGGTACATGCATGACATCTTTCAACACCCATGTGTTGCCATTTTGTAATTTCAGCTACACTTTTCCTTTACCAACAATTTTACAAGGCTCATCATCCCCTAAATAAACTTTTCCAAAATCTCTATGGACATAATCATTGAAAAATTCTCTATTTGGGGTTGCATAGAAAGAGGCACCAAAATCTAAAATTAATGATTTTACTTTATTATCCAAAGAAAATATAAGAGCATCTTGTTCAACAATACCTACAACTTTTGCTTCTTTATTACCTTCATACTGATTTTCTTTGTTATCCTTCAACTAACAATCTTTCTTTGCATGCCCTTTCTTTCCACAATTCTAGCAGGTTATTATTCCATTTCTAGATTTGGATTTACTTCCCATCTTTGACCTTGATTTCCCTTGCTTGCCCTTCTCTCTTTGCCTTTCCTTGCTTTCAACAATTAAAGCATTACCTGATGTTTCTCTTATGCTTTTCTTGCAAATTTCTTCATTCAAGATTACACTAACAACATCATCAACTTTCAGGATATTTGAAGCAGATGCAGTATTACTAACTACCATTACCAAACTATACCAACTTTTAGGTAAAGAGCATAAGATTAAGAGAGCCTTAATTTCATCATCAAAATTTATTTTGACTGAATTTAACTAATTTACTATTGTATGGAAATCATTAAGATGACTAGATATAGATCCACCTTCCTACATTTGCAAATTAAATAATTGCTTCATAAGATATACCTTATTCAAAGCTGAGGGTTTTTAATATATATTTGCCAAAGTATCCATTGACTCTACTATTGTCTTTGCTTGTGATAAGTTAGAAAACACAAAAGCTACCAGGCTCAACCTTATAGATCCAAGAGCCTTTCTATCAAGAACATTCCATTCTTCATCTTCCATATATGTGGCTTCCTTGAAACCCCACCTAATGGTAAATATATATCTTTTTGATACAGGTAATGCTCAATCTGTATCCTCCATAATTGATAATTCTTGCCATTGAATTTCTCAATTCTTAGTTTACTTTCTTCTACCATTGCTCTACTCCCACTCAATTAAAAACCCCTGTGAGTGAATTCTATAATAAACAAACACTAACACGCTCTGATACTAGTTATTAGGATCTTAAAATACAATTGATTACTTTTTTATAAGCAACTAAACACAGAATTGAAACTAAAAGTAATAAGTAACTAGAAATCAGAAACAACAAATAATAGAAAATACAAAAAGCAACTAATCTATATTAAACTCTTCCAAAAGGAAATACAATGAATAAATTTTTCTCTCCTCACACCTCATAGATGTACAGTAATTATCCCTCAAGAGTTCTCTCTCTCTCTCTCTCAATTAATTACAATCAACTCAATTACTAAATTATACATGCTATGAAGATCTAACCCTACTATATAGTATACTACAACACTAGGGTTCATGAGCCATGCCTTTGCCACCCTTAGATCCACTTCTTAAATCAAAGACTCAAATCTATTCTTCTAAAAATAACAATCTAGAAATGCATAGAAGTCAGTGTCAGTCTGAAGATGATCGATGCCGATTAACCCCTAACCGATGTCAGTTGGTTCTAATCGATGCTAGTTACTGGGTAGGCCTAGTAACCTGATGTCAGTTACTATGTAAGCCCAACAACCTCCACATTAGTTCATTAGTGAAGCTTTTAGCTCCATAACTCAAAATTTATTACATATCTTGAATGTTTGATTAAGTGGAATTTGGTTAAAGGAAAGATTTATAAGATATATAATATACTGATTCACCCCCCCTTCTCAGTATATTTGATGCTTAACAATTGGCATCAGAGCATGTTCCTTTTTGAAAAGTTTTATAGCTTGAAGGTAGATCAAAAAGCATGATGGCTGGGTCATAGGAAGGATTTTCTACAAATAAGGCACCTTTGTTTGATGGGATGAATTATGCTTTTTGGAGCGTGAAAATGAGGGTTTATTTGATGGCCCTTGGATTTGACATACGAAAATTAGTGGTGGAGAAATATGAAGAGCCATAGACATCTACAATTACTCCAATAAAAAAGAAGGCAAGTGAATGTAATGCTAAAGCTTTAAATACTATTTTATGTGGTTTATGTGAATCTAAATTTGTTAAAGGTATGCAATGTAAATCTACTCATGAAACTTGGGTAAAACTTGAGAATATTTACAAAGGTGATGGAAAGGTTCAACAAGCTAAGCTGTAGACTTTTAGAAGGTAGTTTGAAAGTTTGAAGATGGAAGAAGAAGAAGATATAACAAGTTATCTCTTGCAAGTTGATAAAATAGTAAATCAGATTCAAAGTCTTGGAGAAACATTTGAAGAGTCAAAGGTAGTGAAAAAGTTTTTGAGATCTCTACCAATGAGATATGATGCAAAGGTTTCAATAATTGAGGAGATGAAAAATTTAGCCAAGCTAAGATGGATGATCTTCATGGTATTCTCATGGCATATGAGATGCAGATAGAATAAGATAAACCCTCAAAGAGAGAAGTCGCTTTCAAAACATCAAAGAAGGAGAAAGCTAAGATTCAAGAATCAAGTGATAGTTCTAGTGATGATGAAGATGACAAAAAAGCACTTTTCATTCACAGGCCAAAAAGAGGAACAGGTAAATATCAAGGAAAATTACCTTTTAAATATTTTAATTATGGGAAGATTGGACATTTTCAGCTAGATGCCCAAATAAAGTTAAAGATGGTGAATAAGAAAAACCTACATACAAGAAGAATTTCAAAGGAAAATCTAAGAAGGGATTCGAGAAGAAGATCCTGTATTCTAAAGATCCTAGCTCAGGTGAAGATAGTGGAGTCAGCAATTTAAAAGAAGAGATTTTATTCATGGCCATACATGATGATGATCAAGAAGAAGAAGAGGAGGAAGCTGAAGTAGATATGGAAGGAGAACTCAATTGTGCCCTAGAAGAGTTAGAAGTTGTTCAAAAGAAGAATCAAAGGTTAAAGTGCTAGATCGTGAAAAATGAACAAGAGTCAAAGAAAATGATTAAAGATCTACAAGCACACTTTGAAGAAGCCAAGAAGAATGAAAAAGATCTCAAAGCATAGTTGGAAATAGCAAGAAAATATTGTGAAAGGTATGTTATTGAAATTGCCTCTTTAAAAGAAGATATTAAGAAAGCAGTCAGTGATAAAGTAATCAGTGATTCAAAATTTGAAGATAGCACTAACATGCTAAATAAGATATTGGAAAGTCAAAAAGCATATTCAGATAAGATAGGGATCGGTTTTGAAAAGAAAAAGAGCTATGTTGAAGCTTTGACACAAGAGAAAATAGAAAGGGGAGAAGTGAAGAATATAGAGGACATTCCAAATAGAGAAGGCTGGAAGGAACAAAGCTATAAAAAGCAATTAGGTCAGAGATATACAAATAGGTCTTATTATTATGGCTATTGTATTTATTGTAATGGATATGGTCACAAGAAAGTAGAATGTAGAAAAAGAGCTAACAATTTTAGAAATAAGGAGAAGGAAAGTCAAGTAGAGTCAAGTAGAAGCCACAACTCTTTTGCTCCTCTATTAAGCTTTAATGAAGAGACCATAGTATGCTACAAGTGCAACAACTTCGGACACATAGCTTGATATTGCAGAAGCATGTTCAATTCAGTCAAGAAGGATTAGAGGTTCAAAGCTCCATTCATCAAGAAGAAGGATCAGAGTTTCAAAGCTCCATTCATCAGGGAGAAGGTTCAAACATGTTCATGGCATAAGAAACAACAGGAAGATTCTATGATGGTGCAGACAGCTTTGCATGTGGGAGGTAAAGATCAGCCATGGTTAATTGATAGCAGATGTTTGAGGCATATGACAGGTGATAAAAGTAAGTTCATTTCTCTAAAGAAGATAAATGGTGGTACAGTGAGATTTAGAGATAAAACCACTACCAAGATAGCCAAAAAAGGTACTTTGAGTTTAGATTATGGTAGAACTAAGGCTAAAAATATTTTGTATGTAAAAGGTCTTAAGCATAATCTATTGAGTGTTAGTCAAATTTGTGATCAAGGATACACATTAAGGTTTCATGCTGAAGGTTGTGAGATTAGAAGAAAAGATTCAAATGAGTTGATTGCAGATGCTCAAAGGACAGGGAACAATGTATATGTTTTGTCAGATATCTTCTCAAAGGCACGATCAAAGGATACATTCAAAGATCAGCGAGAGGTGTTAGGAGTAATTTCTATTACTTTTTGCCATTGATGTTCAGCATTAAGTGAGCGGGAGCTAAGTGTTAGCTCCAAGTAGGCCCTTTGCCATTGATGTCAAAGGGGGAGAATAACAAGTACAAGTGTAAAAAATAGGTATAGAGAACAGGTACATGTTACTATAGTAAGGGGGAGTTACTGTATGTTTTTAGATGATGGTATGTGAAGGTGATAAGACATGGCAGTTTCAGGATTGAGGTTGCCATCAATGACAAAGGGGGAGATTATTAGAAATATTGTCATTGATGTCAAAGGTTTAGTATTATTGGTGATAAAGGCCCCATTCCATTTAATGTTGTTTATCTTGGCTAATATGAGCTAATATTTATTTAATATTAATGAATATATTTTTGGTTGCATATGAGACAAAATAAGTACCCATGGAGAAGTCGAAGAGTCATGGGATAAAGACAAAAGAAGGATGGGATGCATTTTCCCATGAAGAGTCATCTTGGGGAATACCAAGAGTCACCAAGTGAAGACAAAAGAGTAAAGGGCGAATTTCTCATGAAGGCACACTTTGAGGAATACGATAAGTCACCAAAGATAAGGACAAAAGTGGGAAAGACATTTTTGGTCATGAAAGGTCACCACATGACTTTTCAAATACTTGGATATGAAGGGTCATCCAAGATTGGTGCCATTTTCCATGAGGATTGAAAGGTCACAAATGGGGAAGGACAAAGGTCATTTGGAAAGCTATAAATAAAGGCTAGAGTAGCCATTTGTAATGTGTGTGTGTGAGAGGTTGATTTTGATATTGTAATATCTAGCTTAGAAGAGAAATTGTGAGAAATGAATATGATTTTTATTTATTATATCTAGCTTAGAAGAGCAAAGGTGAGAGAGAGGAAGGAGATGTATTGATCTATCATTTGTTGAGATAGCAACATTGAGAGATAGGTGTGTGGTATACAAAAAGGGGTTGGTGCTCATGAATTGTTGCTGAGTTGGTGCTTGGCAAAGGGGTTGGTGCTCCTGTGGGTTGGTGCTCATGAACTGTTGCTTGGTTGGTGCTCAAAAAAGGGGTTGGTGCTCTTGTGGGTTGGTGATCACAAATAAGTGTTGGGTTGGTGCTCGGCAAAGGGGTTTAAATCTCTTGTGAGTTGGTGCTCACAAATTATAGCTGAAGTTTATACCTGGAAAATGGGTATGGTGCTCCTATGGGGTTGTTCTCATGAATATATTTGAGATTGATTCTCTATGGGTTTTCCTACATTGGGTTTTCAGGTTATATTTGGTGTCTCTCTCTATCTTGTGTGGATGCTTATTGTTTGAGTTTTATTGCATATCTTGAATGTTTGATTAAGTGGAATTTGGTTAAAGGAAAGATTTATAGGATATATAATATACTAATTCACCCCCCTCTTAGTATATTCTATGCTTAACATAATTAATTATCTTAAACAAGGTTAATCAGTTTTGGTGAAATTCTTTGGAAATTGGTGCACAGTTAATCAAAATTGTTAGTAAGTCATATTACTAGGTCATAATTTGACATGAGAAGAATGGGGAGGCAATGTTAGATGAGTTGGGACCATTATCCCATTTAGGATGTTTCCAACACAAAATAACCAAGTTATATGGCATGTACTAATGAATTAGAAGAAAAGAGTGATCCATAGCACAAAAAGGCAAAATCATCATTTTAACTCAAAATGAATTGATCAAAGTTAGGAATCACATAAAATGCATTTCCACATTTAATGATACATTGATATAAATAAAAACTTGTATATGATAAGCTCAAACCATTTAGTGTATTTTTAGTGATTTTGGCCTAAATTGTGTATTTGAGTTTAAATCAAGATTGATAATTTCAACACAAATAGTGTTAAGAATTAGATGCCTACATTTTCCCCTATTTGAGAAGGTGTAACAAGACATTCAGTTGAAGTAACGTCTTTTCAAAGAAAGGAGTTGTCAAGAATAAATTGGAAATAACCCATTATGCCCCCTCGGGAGGACATACTAGGATGAAAGAGAAGGATGTACTCTCAAAAAGAGAGAGAAAGTTAGAGATTAACCCATGGAATAGATGACATCTAGATGAGCTAATGCTTTCACATGTGGTTACCATCAATGATCAAAATATAATTATAGGTATAATGGGCCCCAAATATGGGGGGAATGGGAAGAATTCAATCTAAAATATAAGTGACACACTTTGAATGCACCCATTTTGAGAGTGTAATCTACATGCTTATGGCATTGATCAATCCTAAGACAAATTATGCACTAGAATAGTTCCATCATAGGCAGCAGTGTGGAGAGCTTGGAATTAGAGGAAAAGGAGAATGTGGTTTCCAAATATATGATAGTAAGAGGTGCCTTAATAGGGTAAATTTGATCATGATAAAATATTTATGCCCCAACAAGGATAATTTTGATCATTGATAAATAATAAATAATGTCTTGGCTCTATAAGGATGATTTGGATTTTTTAACTAGTTTAAATGGTGTGCCCCATCATGGGAAAATTAGAAAGAAATTAGCTTAAGGATATAACCTAAAACATAGATTAAAGATGAGTGAGCATAAACATAGATGTGATGGTACAATGGTTTAAAAATTCATAAAGAACCAGGCATATGAGGATATAAAAAAGGATGTAAGAGATGAAAAAGAGAAGTGAAAGATGGATGAGCTAACCCAAGATACACCATATATCCAAGCACTACCTACATAGTCCAAATGGACCTCAAACTAGTGTAGTTTACCCTGAAGTGGGAGAGAATGGAATGAGGGATGATGGCAATTGACCAAAGATTGATTGGATTCATGATGTATTATAAGAGATTCATGTTTAAGCATAGAGTCATGTGATAAACCTATTAAGCATAGTTTATACATAGTGATCTTAAGATCTATTCATTAAAGTTGTGTTGACATTAAGACTTGAATTTAGATCATAAAGTGTTTGATAATGAAAAATAAATTAGTAATCATAAGTATAAATAAATCATAATGGAATGGCATTTCAATTGTACAAATTTGGTTTAAATATGAATAGCTCTAATGATAATGATAAACAATGACCAAAACTAGAGTTACAACTATTTATATTTAAATAAAAAAGCAAAGACGAAGAAAAAGATAAACATAAATGAACCTAACTCAAAATAAAGATATGAATAATCAAGACTCAAGTAGGAAAAATAATGTATAAAAACAAAACAATAACAACTTAAACAACATGAGACCAAGATATGAATAATCAAGATCTCTGTGGACTATTAAGATGTACTTGGAAAAATAAACAAAGAAGCAAAATGAAACAAGAAAACAAAAGACCAAACAATACCAAAAATAATGAAATAAAAAAAATGTTTTTGTATTTTAAAATTATATGAATGTTTTTATAATTTTCTAATTATCTCAATCCATTGAGGATAAGAAACACATAATGGTCTAGCTCATGAAACGGTGAGAGAATGCCACCTTAAAATGCTCACAAGATGGTGAGAGCGTAATGAAAGGGGGATTGAGTTGACCTCAACATGAATTGATCACAACCTACATAATCCCATTAAGACCTCAAGTCACAATATTTCTTCCAACACAAAATGTGATGAAAAACCTACTATGTCAAAACAAGTTTGCAAATAAAGGCAAACGATAAGGTACATGATAATAGTAATGACCAAGAGATGTAGAAATGCATGATAAAAAGGAGTTGTACCTAGTTTTCCCATAAGTAGTTATAATTATGAAATAATGTCATAATTTTGATTTTCCTAAAGGTGGTTATAATTAGGAAATAATGTCATAAAATTTTATGAATGCTTTTGGAATTTTCTAAGTATCTCAACTCAATTGAGGATTAAGAGACACAAAATGGTCCAGATCATAAAATGGTGAGAACATAATTAAAGGGGGAATAAGTTAAACTCAACATGAATTGATCATAACCTACATAATCACATTAGGACCTCAAGTCATAGTAATTCTACCAACACAAAAGGTGATGTAAAATTAACTAGGTCACAACAAGTTTGTAAATAAAGGTAAATGATAATAGTAATGACTAGTCGATGTGATAATGCATGATAAAAATGCATTTTACCTAATTTTCCCATAGGTAGTTATAATTAGGAAATAATTTCATAATTTTGATTTGCCCAAAGGTAGTTATAATTAGGAAACAATGTCATAATCTTTATTTGCCTAAAGGTAGTCATAATCAAGGGTATAAAATGTAATACTAATTTGTTTGTGGGTAGTTATAATCAATGATAATAGATAGGATGATTAATGAAAGATAACTTGCTAGATAAAATGTCACACTACTTCTATAGACTGTCATTCAACATGACTTTCTAAAGCTATTAAAATTAGATTGGAATCCCCCCATGAAAGGTGAAGGAAGAACCAAAGGAACCAACATCAAAATGGGATAAGTAGGATGGCTAAAAACAAGCCTTGGTCAATAGTAAAGACATGGTATAATAAAATGGTATACAAAAAATAATCAGAAGATAATTAGCTATAGTGGTAACAAAGCTACCCCCAAGCAATGATTAGCTTAGTTTACTCACAAAATGGTGAGAGTGTGGCTTAGGTTACTCATAAAATGGCAAGCTAGTGGGACAAGATACTCAAAAAATGGTAAGAGTGTTCAAACTTAACAATTGATTATAAAATGATGAGAGTGTGGCAAAGGGGTGACAGAGCTGACCTCAATAAAAACTAAGTGCTACCTACATAGTCCTGAAGGACCTCAAGTCAATGTAGCTCAAATAGCAAGACAAATGAAACACAATGGTATAAAATTTCTAGAATGAAATGTTTTATAGGGTTTCCCCCAAGAGACAAGGCATGGTAATGACAAATGAAAAATGGTTGTACTATTCTTACTGACATGGAGATACACATCCTAGTCAATATGTGAGATAACAAAAATGATCAACCATAAAAATTGATACCCAACACCTCATCTAAATATTTTATCTAATAAGAACCTATTGTAGATCTAGATATTAAGATTGTGTTTGTGATCTCCCTTGGTCATTGATTCTACTTCCTTTAAACATTGAGACAAGATGTCTTTATATCCTCTACAAAGGAAAGTGCTTCCAACATGGTAATTAATGTTAGGATAAATGATATAATTAGGAAATGAATAAGTGGATGATAATGGAATGTATAATTAATGAGAAATAAATGAAGATCAGGACTTTCAATTAGATGTAATTTTGTTGATTCTATATTTGACATAATTTTGGTTATGACAAGGCCAAAGACTCCTAAAGATGCTCTTAATAGGACCACCATATTATTATATTATTTAGTCTTGAGATTATCTAGAATCTAATTATGCTATAGATTAGAAGCTATAATTATTTGATCTTTGATAATTCCTTCATTATGTAGTGAATAACTTTTGTGTTTAGTTGTTGACATCTCAAAGAGATTTTCACTAAGGAATTTATCCTGATTATCCTATAGTACATCTGAGAAGGTTGTAAAAAGAGATGCTAACATTTTAATTTGACTATCTTCTAGATCCTTAAAAAAAATTCACTAAAAGATACTGAGTGTGATCTTTTCTCATTCTTTAGCACCTCCAAAAACATTTCACTAGGAGATTGTTCTTTGTTTGCATAAATTTGGACTTGTCCCCCTAATATTTTGCAAATGGTATGTCACCATAGATGTATTTCAATAAAGTATGATTCTATTGGTCACAATCAACACTTATGGGAGGTGTAATGTTAATATAATGGTTATGTTGAATGGGGGTAATGGAATGGTGAATGGAAGTACAATCTTCATAGAAGATACTAGGACAACCTATGTCAATATTGAAGTAATCATCCTCAAAAACCATAGAAGGATAAAAAAATATATTTAAATTTATCTTTAATGCCATTTTAACCAATGTTTTAAAAACCATGATTGTACTCTATTTTTTAAGCTAAGTCCAAGTCAAAGGGCTCTAAATTTGATGTTAGTTATGATATTGATTCTACTTCTTATGCTAAATCTAATGTCAGTTTAAAAAGGGAACCTAAATCTACTATTATTTTTTCATCTAATGTGGCTATTTATATAATGATGTTATATTTAATGCTTGGTATCAAATAAGTAATGGATTATGATGGAAAAATGGGATCTGTAAAAAGTGATTCATCTAGGAAGGGTTCAACATAGACTGGCTCATCTAAGTGAAGCCCCTCAAAGATAGGTTACCACTTGAGGGATGAATTGACATAATCTTGTCTATCAAAAGGAGACTCCTCAATGAGTAAGAAAAGATCAAGAGATAACTCTATATATACTAGCTTGTCAAGGAGATGAGGCTCTTTAAAAATAGTTAAAACATGATTAGGTAACTGATCATAGGTTGACTCATTAAAAATTAGTGTTTCAATAATAACATCATGGTTGTGGTTCTCAATTGGCTGAAAAATATCAATTTTGAATACATTATGGTCCTCATAAGATAGATATTGAAGAAGTAATGGTTTTATTTATTTTGGATCAAAGATCGACATAGAATTTATAAAGTGGGGAAATTTTGGTTTAGTGGGAACAATGGTTTGTGGTTCAATAATATGATCTCCAAAAACTAGACTATTGAAGAAGGGATCAAAAAAATTAGGTTTATTAATTAGAGGTTATTTAATAATAGGTTTAATAAATATAGGCAATGGGATAATAATGTTAATGATGGGACACTGAATAGTTTGGTTGCTTATTTAAACTAAAGGAGTAAGTCCTAAAATGGTAATCTTCAAACGTTACAAATCTTGATGGATCACACAAGTTGAAGGAGAATAGCCTAAAATGGTAACCTTCACATGTTATGGAGCTTAATCACTCATAGAAGCTAAAGGGTGATAACCTCAAATAATAACCTTCGATCATGGTTTGCAAATTAAAGGAGGATATCATAAAATATAACCTTTGATCATGGTGTGTAAATCAAAGGGGAAGGATAGAGATGATGCATAAAAATTAGCATGGTTTAGATTGGTTTTCAAAAAATAAGCTAAAAAAGGGTGACATCCTCAAATAATAGGGAGTGTTCATATCCATCATAAAAATACTCTACCTCACAACTAATGCCACAAGAGACCCTATTATGAGTGTACCTTAGTGTCATGCCTAGAAAGGTTTGTTTTCTATGTTTGCCAAGATTTGGACTATGTTTAAAAAAAGTTTAAACAAGGTATGGATTTTTTTCTTTCTTCCAAACAAATGACTAAGGCACCAAAGACACTATTAAAGGAGGTTAGATTGGAACCACACATAATTAGAAGAATGTGTTCATGAATTTACCAAATGTTATGTAGGGTTGAAATCATATAAATCAAAAGAGGGTATGATAACTCAAACATCTAAGGTGAAAACTAGTACACCAATACTTAGATTTTTATGATACATCAATACCATAAAATTTAGTTCAAATTCAATGAGTTGATACTATAAAAATAGAATAAAACCCTTCATATTATGAAGGAGACATGCCAACCAAGAAACTCAAGATGTGGAAACATGTAAGAATTCCTAAGTATAAAACTAGAAATAAATGGGTAGCACAACGTTGTTGCATGGTAATAGGAATGGTAGTATAAAATGTTTTCTAGGACTCAAAGTGTGAGTGAAATACAAGATGGATTGAGTCCACCAATGATGATAATATTATAATGAGTATATAAACAACCTTCAATCCAAGTTGGAAATTGAACCCAAGTTCCCTCAAGTCAGGTGCAAATGATGAACCCAATTTAATACATTGACATTGTGAACTTAAAAAAAGTGTAATTTTGAATTTGAGCTATCAATTAATAACTTAAGAAAATTTGGAAAGTGGTTTAGACTCAAATGGGTATAATAACTTCACCAACTAGTTGATATGGCATAATGTTTAAGATGACAAATTTGAACAAGGAAAAGATTGATTTTCACTTGGACAATGTAATACCTCCTTATTCAATAAATTATGGATAATGTGTTTGGTTATGATGTTTATTTACAAGCAAATTTTGACTCAAATCAATGACCAAGTAATATAAAAGACTAAAATAGATCAATAGAACTAATTCATCATCCTAAATCCCTAAACTAACAAGGTATGACAAAGTGGGGTTGATTAAAACTTTCAAGTTTATGATCATCTAGATGGATTCCACATGTACCAATTTTCATGTTAGCACACAAGAGAAGCATCATGCCAATTACATTTTCATCAAATGGATTACTATGAAAAGGTTTAGCATTTTACAAAACCACTATATCCATCACTTGCTTGGTGTAGTGTGATGTCATGAATAATCATACATTCTAGGCTTAGATTTCCACTAATGGAGATGGTTTAACCACTTAGACCATCATCCTAGTGAGGTGATCCCAATTTATATACCCCCTATGGAGAGGGGTTGAATACGATGCTGAGAGACGAATCCCTAGGTCAAATCTTCCCTATAGAATCCATGGGTGGTAATGAAGTCCACCTAATAAGACAAAATTTATGAAACAAAATCTAAGTAAAAATGCTTTATAGGTTGTTTTTAGATCACCCAAACCATGAAAGTTTTCTAGAGAACCTAGATAGTGTCCTTTTTATGCCTTTGGACTAAAGAACAATTGGTAATGAAAATGGTGATTTTTATCCCATAAGTTCCCTATAGGGGACATGGGATATCATACATGCACAAATTCCTTTTTGCTCAAACAATTTTAACCAAGCAATGATAGATGAATTATACAAAACAAAAATTTGAAGTGTTTGGTGATGTTATTTATCCCCTTGAACTTAAGTTACAAAAATGTTTCGAAAACAACCACAAAATGTCAATATAATCAATCAATTTTTTATTTTAAACCAAATGGAAAGTTCCTAGCACTTTTTTAGTACCAAAAGGAGGATAAAAAGACTTAATTAATCTCATATTGGTCACTTTCCTTACTGGTCCTGTATAAAAAATTAGATATTCTTGGTTAGATTTAAAGAACTTTCACTTTTGAAACAAATAACTTTAGATTTATTACTCTTGAGTTTGTGTTTTTTTAAAAACATGAATACTATTGTCGGTCACTGTTGATCAATGGTGATTCCTGCAAGACAATCACCAATCGATAACCAAACATGGAAAGTCAAAAATGAATGCTAAAGGTTACCTATGAACTTGAATGCAACAATGTTATGATTCAAAATGGTTTTATAATAAAATATCTAGAAGTTAAGCTTCTAGATCAAAACTATGTTTAGACTAGAGACTTATAAAATTCAAATTATTAGAAAAAACTTGAATTAAAGCTCAAAATAAAAAAATTTAGGTTGTGTTTCACCTATAGCCCAACTACAGTTGGTTAGACCTAACCATCATTGGTCACTAAGAATCATTAGTGGCTACTATGTAACTTGTGAGTGCACAAAAATGTTAGAAACATGGGAAAACAGGCATACACATTACTGTTGAAGGATTTTTTAATGACTAAAATGGAAATTTGAAATTTCCATGATGTCTTCTTTGGTTAAATGGACTCCATGAGTCCTATCAGGCATGCCAAGATATAGGATTGGATTACAAAAGTTTTCATTTGAACATTAGTCATGTAAACACAAAGAAAAATGCATAAAGAAATCAATAAACTAAGCTAACCTATTCCAATGGGGTTTATAAGTGATAATGAAGAACAAATTAAAGTAAAGCAATACCAATTACCTTCTCAAATGATTCCACCATCCAAGAGTGGCTCTAAGCATGTTTTTCACCTTGATCTAATGTTCTTGTCTTTATCAACAACAGATGCCAAGTTCCTCCATTGCCTCAAGATCACTACGCATAACCTAGGCTTAAGATAAGAATTCTAATCTCTGCCTATCAAATGAAACTTGACAATAAAACACAATGATCAACACAAAAGGTTGTGTAGACAATTTTGGATTTTAAGTTTACAATAATTTAGCTTAAAAATGATGTTCTATGCCCTCTTATTTATATATTTTCTAAATGGACTAAGATCAACTATGACAATCCATCTCAAGATTGAGATGTGTGGCCATGAATTAATCTCATATTTACAATTAAATTTATAAATATCCTCATATATATTTAGGAGGAAGGAGCATTAATTAGGTATGTGTGCCCATAAACCTAATATTTATTGCATTTATGGCTTATAGATGCCACCCCATAGATCATGTCACTAGGTGATGTAGATATTAAGAATCAAATTCTAATAATGAAATAATCAATAACCTCCATGGAAAATCAACTTAAGATCTTGATTTGAATTAATTAGCTTAATCAAGATTAATCAATTTTGGTGCACAATTAATTAAAATGGTCAGAAAGTCATATTATTGGGTTGTAATTTCAATCAAAAAGAATCAGAAGGTGATGTTAGATGCATTAAGACCATTATCCCATTTAGGATGTTTCCAACACAAAATAACAGAGGTACATAATGTGTACTAATGAATTAGAAGAAAAGAGTGATCTAGAGCACAAAAAGGTGAAATCATAATTTTGACTCGAAATGAATTAATCAAAGTTAGGAATCACATAAAATTAATCACCCCATTTAGGGATACATTAACCTAAATTGGCACTTGTATATTACACGATCGAGCCATTTAGTGCATTTTTAGTGACTTTGTTCTAAATCATGGATTTGAGTACAAATCGAGTAAGATTGACAATTTAAACTTAAATGGTGTTAAGAATTGGATATCTATAGGAGTGACTAACCCATAATATTATGAACCAATCTTGGTATTAACTAAAGGCACTTGTTGTTATAGACTATTTATTGGAGTAGTTAAACCACTTTGGCCTGGATTGGAAGACACTTACATGTTATCCACCATGTTTGGCACATTACTCTATGTAGAAGTTATACTCACCTCTTCAATAGATAAGACATTTTATATGTCACCAATTAAATTACTTTGAAAAATGGGTCTATACCCAAATTATCTTGACCTATCAATTTGATTAATACACCTATTGAAGCAGATATCTCTATGAGTGGAGTGTTTAACATGGTCATGTCATTAAAATTGTGTGCTAGATTCAAATAAGCTTGATATGCTTGATGTATTTGTATAAAGTGGTCCTCTATGAGTCCATTTACATTTAGAAGCATATTTGGGTCTTGATATGACATAGACACAAGTTCTTGAGGATGGCTAGTAGATGCCTATTTAATGGCTTGGGTATAAGACATGTTGAGAGGCACTCTAACTAGACTAGTTAAATTTTCATTGGGGAAGTCTACTAAAAACTTGGCCCCATCCTTTGTAATGAGACATATCCTAATAAAATTACCCCTATGGTGATGATGTATTTTTTTAGATAGATCTTTATCCCCATTCTATGTAACAAGATCTATCTCAAAAATTACATCATAACCTAGATTATACATAGCTCCACTAAAAGTGTAACGAGACATATCAAAATGAATGACTAACATTTCATGACGATAGGTCTAGAGTTCTATAAACTCTAAAAAATAAGGTCTAAAAGACAAATGGTCCAAAATTGGTCTAAAAACTTTGTTTAAGAACTGGAGTTGTTTCTCTAAAATTTCTAATGATAAACTTCATCTAAAATGGTCTAACCTCAGATTTCAAATGTCAAATGTCTTACACAAATAGTCAAGTGGATGAGTAAAAACCAAATGCCAAAATTAAGGTAAAAGTGGTTCAAACAAGTATAATCTAGGTTTAAAGGAACAAATATTAGTAGGCATTTTGAAAACAAGGCATAAAAGATAGACTTTAAAAAAAAACTAGGTCTAAAAACAAATGGTAAATTACTAGGTCTCTTAGGGACAACACACTAAATATAGTCTTTAAACAAAACTAGGTAAAAAAAGGCAAGATCATTAATATAACAAATTTAAAACACTTTGAATCAAAATAGGCATCCAAATTTAAACATACACTTGATCATTTTTCAAAAGACATTGAAATTTAGGTACATGGAAGATAGACCACTTCCCAAATATATACAACAAAAATAGACTTTAAATTGAGCAATGAATTAGCCTAAGTTACACAACCCAAAAGTGATGATAAATGTCTATGGTAAAATTACATGAGGTATATATATAAACCAATCAATGTTTGGATCTAAACTTGTCAAGGATAATTTTGAACTTGATTTAAAATTCTAGGTTCCTAAAAATATACAATAAGATAGACAAGAACAAACTTCATGATGGTACTAGGCATTTAGACCAAAAAAGTTACATAGTTTTGAGATGCAATTGGACACAAGGAAATAAGTCTATGAAATAATTTGAGCAATGTAATAATGTTATCATTCTCTAAAGGTATTACAAAGGGTTTGCTTGAAAAATTCTTAGGCACACATCTTGGAATGAAATGGGCAATACAACAATGTCCCTTCCAAACAAGTGACACACAAGTTTTTGAAAAAATACTAAGACAAAGTGTGGTGTCAAATGGATGAGATGAGATAACACCTCTTCAAACAAAGAAGTGATGTGAAAACATGACTCATTTTTGGATGTGGTATGATAAACAAATATTTTTTACTCAATACCATGTAAGTAAAGAGGACAAAATGACAAAAACACCTAAGTATAACATCCTAAATTCTAAAATTGACAAGGTGACTTCATATTGTTAAATTCTATCTATATACTTACTCTTGAGAGGATTTCATGTTGTTAATCCAAAAATTAAAAGAACATGAAAAGTAGGTTTTTAACGCTTCCTCTTCTCTTAATAGTTCATAAAATGGCATGAAACTTTGGGATACTTTATTTGTATTGACATTATGTACATGGCAAGTGGGGTTGTCTAAACTATCAATTTTCATTCATTTCTAAATGGTCCCATATGTGTGGCTAATACTAGGGCACATCATGTCATTTGGATATACATTCACTAGCTTATTATGAAAAGGTATTATCCTTTTGAAAACCACTACATCTATCAATTGCTTAGTATATCATGGTGTAAAAGTTAATCATATGTTTTGAGGTATTCTCTTACTAAATAAGCTTTCTTAACTACTCAAACAAGCATCCTAATAATTTGACCTTAATTTGTATACACCTACTATGGAGTGGGGTTAAAGTGATGTTGGGAGATGAATTATCATGTTAATACTTCCCTAGATAACCCATGGGGAGGTGATGAACTCCTGGACACAAGCCAAAATGCATGAAAATAAATAAAGTGGATGGACTTTAGGGTCATTTTGGGGTCACCCAAATCTCTCAAATTTTGGGGAGGGCCTTAACTACTTTGCTTCCATGTTTATGGAAAAAAAATGCAATAAGTGATCATTTTTTATCACCCAAGTTTCCTAAAGGGGACTATGGGAGAGCATACACACAATACTCATCTTGATAAAAAAACACTCAATAACAAAGATAAAAATAAAAAATATTATGAGTATTTAACTAAAGCATGAGTTATTTTTTATATCACCAAATGAAATATGTCATGAAGTTTATCCCCTTGGCACTGTGTTAAAAACTTAAGTAAAATAAAAATAACTTATGTAAAAATATTTTAAAACGCCATATTCAAATGTGAGTTTTTCAACTTAGAGTGTTTAAAAATGTCTTTTCTTGGCCTTTGGGTCCTGCAAAAGATGCTAAGGGGTCCTTGTGATTAGAATCAAAATGTAAGTAGGCAACTAACTTTTGAATTCTAGCTCTTATGTTTCAAATATTTTACATAGAGTAAAAAATTGTAAAAACATAGGCAATATCGCCACTTTACCTATAAAACTAAAACTATTAGCATAATATCACCATTTATTACAAAATAGAGAGTTAAAACAAAATCATAACTATTACAATAATATCATAGAAATATAGACAATATTTTATAACTCGGTACAATATCACAACTCTCCCTATAAAACAAAATTGTTAGAAAAAAACTATGGTAATTAGGGATAATATCATGACTTTAAGTGAAATATCATGGAAGTTATGGTAATACCAAAACTATAAAGTCATGATATTGTAATATCATAATTTTTCCTACAACATAAAATAGTCAGTAGTGAACTATCATAATTTAAGATAATATCACCATAGTTACCATAATATCACAAAATTTAAAATGATATCGTAGAATTTAAGATAAAATCATAACTAAAAAGTTGTGATATTGATCTAAGGTCACAATTACAAAGAGAAAAAACATGACTATATAGAGCAACTTCAAGATTTCCTATATGACATATGTGAGCCTTAAATTTTCACTTTTTTGATCAACAAGTTTAAATTTTGACATGAAAATTGTTAGGAGGATGTCCTAGAATTCCTTGGGAATAAGTTTGTGGGGTACATGTCCCACTAAGAATGCCATCATGTGAATAAGGAGTACATATAGGGGAGGTTAGTATAGTGTTAGTATAATAAAACAAAATTGAAATAATACATTAAAAACTTAACACTTATATCCTAGATACTATGGAGAGAATAGGTAACAAATATAAAATTGAAAACACAACTGAACACAAAAAAATTCATTCTTTTACCTTACTTGGAGCTCAAATGGCTTGTTGAAGTAGCTTTCTCACTTTGTGCGTCAACAAATCTTCACTAATAGAGCTTCTTTTACTTAATGTTTTATTGGTCCCTTGGCTTGGTTGATTGGCTTATGAATTTGGCATGGTAACACTACTTTAAAGGTTTCTTTTCATATTTTTTTACATTATAACATTACACAAAGATAATTTAGATATCAATAGGTAAGGCCTTATATTTATAGCCTCCAAAATCTAACCTTAGGTGAGTTGAGGGTAACTCTAGTTGAGTTAAAGTTGTCATGTAATTATGATTTTAAAATACTAGGCATGGCTCTCAAATTAGATATTTTAGAAAATATTGATAACTCATAAAGGCAATGATGAAAAGGTTTGATATCTTAAATTTTTAAATTTCCATTTTTATATATTCATTAATTGCCAATGGATAATTTAACTAAGAATTTAATCTAGTTTAATTAAGTATTTCATTTTATCTAGTATTTTATCTCCTTTAAGATTTGATCAAGAGTCCCACTTAATGGGTCCATACGCCCAACTTATTGTGTACTATATAATACCCTAAATAGCAATACCTCAACATGATTCTAAACATTAATGAATGATGCATTGACAAAATTTGGATGTTCAATGATTTATAGGCTTAATTTGCAATGATTGGTATAAATCAATCTGAATTCTAGTTGAAAACTAATTATGGCTAGAATGGGGTGTCTAAAAATGTAAGGATATGTATGGGGTATGTAAGAAAATTTAATTCAACTGTAAGAAAAGTAATTTCCTTGTAATAAAGAAGACTCTCCATACATGAATTTTTGTGTTGTTTTTACAGGCTACTTTTCTATTTATTTTCCAATTCTTGGCTTGTTTGGGAGTTGAGCATCCCTTTTATCGATTAGTTTGGAAAAAAATGTTAGAGAGAGGAGATCTAAGTTCTCTCAGGTGAGGATTAGAGACTGAAGTTAAATTCTTGTTCCAATCACTTTATTTTGTGCTCACTTAGTTTAGTTATTTTTTTAATCATTGTTAATAAAATGTTTGTGTTCATTTAATGGTAAACATATGCTTAGAGTAAGGATAACTATGGTTGCATTGTTTGAAATGTTAAAATGGATCCTAATATGTCTATCTTTCTATTTCTAAATTTTGAAAATCTTGCTTAATATAGATTTAGTTTTTAGAAAGATTTTGTCTATGAAAATGTTTCAAATGTTGTCATCAAACTTAAATACTAGTGTATAATGCTAGAACATGATACTTGACCTACTTATTGAAATTATTCTCCTCGTTTGTTGTTAACAATTCCTAAAGATTGAAAAAATAATTATAACATAATAATGAGGGAGCTATAAATAATATTTCACATAATGAATATAATAGATTATCATGTGAGAATATTTAGTGTGAAAAATTAATTAATAGTCCTTTTTATAGCTCCAATAATATAAAAAAGATAGTAGGGGTTGGCTGAGGGGTAAAATAAAACACATATTGGGATGAAGGACATGACACATAATCAAGTATCTCTAATGGTCTAACCACATCAATGTAAACAATTGAAGGAAATAAATAATGTGATTTAAACATGAAAGCGAAGATATCTAAACATGTAAGTCATATCAATAAGAAATGATGATTCAAAAACATGAAACCCTAGGTTATGAAAGATGATTTCAAAGGAAATACATTTGAAAGGGAAATGCATAAGCTTTTTATAATATATGTTAAATTCTTGTTTAAAATGAATCTAACCCTAGCATGTAATCTTCAAACATAGTAATAACACTACACTAGGTTAAAATAATGAATTCACCTTGAAAGCAAGGGCCCTCAGATCATGCTCAACAATAATGTATGAAATTACCAACTGAGAATCCAAGTTTCATCCTGATTAGATGAAGACTAAGATACAAGAAGGGATATGTCGAAGATGATGCCAACATTCTAGGAGGGAGTGATGTAAGATCAATCAAGATGTGTGAAAGCCAATCCAAATGCACAAATAAATTGTAATGCCAACCTATACAACATGATAATGAGCAACATTAAAGGTAGGATGAACTATGGATCAAAAAGGTGAATCCAATCTAAATAGCAAGTGAAAGTGTGAATTTATCTCAAAAGGGAGGATAAATAAGAGTAGAAATAATTTTTTTATGATAGGTAGAATACTAGGGGTTATGAGGCAAGTTTTAAACTAATATAGGAATTCCAAAGGTTAGGCTCACCATAAAAATGTCTATTCTATTTTTTTTGCATTAACCATGAGTGAAACAAACACATTCTGGGTAAGTTACAACCTAGGCTACAAGACAATAGGAAAATGGGTGGCCTAGGATGCTATTTCTAGTGTAGAAGTAGTGACCTAGGCCAAAACTTTTCCTCTAGGGCCTTAAAGTATGTAGGAAGCTCTAGCATGGTGCTTATGTTTGGTAATCTCTTTGAAGGATTGTTTAAGGGCAAAATTGGTCTCTTGGTGTCTAGTAGTAAACATGACAAGTAGAATTATAATTATAGGGAAGATTAGGGCAAAAGGAATCATGATTACATATACTCCAAAGGCAAAATTAGTTGATGTTAAATAAAATAAGGTTCATTATGCAATACTTGGAAGACACATAAAAATAAAGAAAGAGATATAAAGTAAAGTAGATAACATCACCTACACTCACTTGATGAGACTGGAGGTAGTTGAAATATCAAAGACATAATCTAATGGGTAAAATTTAGAGCTCTGCATGATCAAATTATGACTAAATCTCCACATAATAAGAGATAAAAAGTGACATCAAACTAGGAAATCAAATATGGCATTCACTAGAGCATCCACTTTGGTATTCTCCAATGAGGTATGTGGGAGATCTAGAAGTCCACAAAAGAGGATAAAAAATCATGCATATCCTCAAGTAGAGGGAGAAACTCAATACTAATGATGTGTTAGGCCTTAGTGAGATAAGACATGACTAAGAGTGAGTTAGAGAATAAATACACATAATATGCACCTAGCACATGTGCATCAATCAAGGATCTATTGATTGCATGATATTAAAAACCAATATTTATCTCACTCATAAGGAAAAAAATTAGTTGTAACAAGAACATGGCCCCATGGTTCATCAATAATCTAGTCCAAAACCATATGCCATGGCTTACCTCAACTACCACCATCAGTGTAAATTATAAAATAATGGTGCACCACAATGGGGGACAACAACATAAGACATAAACACATGGGTACTATCTCGACACACAGAGAAGCAATTAAGCTACATGAGGGAGATAAAGAATTTGACAAAGCTAAAATCATAATAAAAAGAGCAAAACATACCATGGTGAGAGGTGAAGGGGGTGATAGGATGACCATGAAGATGAATACTATCCAAAAAATACTAGATCAAGCCTCAAATAATTGTAACCAATGACCCTAAGAACCTATAAATACCATGATGAAAGAGAAAGAGGGAGTTGGTAGAGGATTGACTATGAGCAAGTAGGAACACTATTGACTAAAGGAAACACAATACTCTACTTATATCCTAAGTTACATCCAAAGAGGAGTGTATAAGATGAAATGGCCATGAAGATGTGAAACACCTTAAAATAGGCACCAAACTTGTCGAGGAATGAAATGAAGACCACCATTATGTCTAAAATGGGTGAAAACCTTTAAGGATTTTTCATGGTAAACAAAGGAAAATTAGACCCATTACCAATATGGATCGAAAAAAAAGATCAAAATGGAGGGAAAGTAAAAAAATAAATAGAATGGAAAGGCCACTTTCTAATTCATTTTCACCATGCGAATTTCTATACTAGATCCTAGAGAGCCTAAAACATGACAAACAAGATGCATGAACACACAAGAACACACAAAGAGTGAACACAATAGTATAGGTAGGCCATCTGATTGAGAATTTGTTAAAATTTTTGATTTTGTAGCTAGAGGAAGACCCTATAATGGTTTTCATTAGATTTTACTTGAATCAATGGATCGATGGGACCAAAATCCAAATGAAAATGTTTATAAGTAGGACAAGACCATCATGAAAGTGATAAATCATAAAATGAGAGATAGGGATAGGAATTATATCAATCCCTAAGGTGGGATATATTATGATTTGATGTAAAATTAGGTTGTGGCCTAGGTTATTAAGCCATGTTCTAGGCATTATAACCCACAAAGGTCTCTTAATGAGGCTAAAATACAACCAATCAAGCCTAAAAGAGGCTATACAAGATAGAGGAAGTGATAAAAAAACATGTTTATACTTGATTTTTGTTTCTTAGCCTAGCCTTGACTCTTTTTTGTGTATGTGGATGTAGAAATTAGGTGGATCCACTTAGCAGTGAGGGGCAAGATAGCTACAATAGCTACCACCAGTGGCCTTAACTATACACTATGAATTCTTGAACCATAAGAGAGTTTATTCTATCTAGTGAGAAAGGTCTATGTACTATCAATTATTGATTAGTTCACATTAAAAGTAGTGGGATTATAGATATTAGCACATATAGTCTATGTGCATCACAAACACAAGTCAGTGAATACACTAGTCTAGATATGGGACACTATGAGACACATGATCCATATGGGGATAAAGATAGAGGCTATACTTATCATAGAATATGTATACAATTTTATGAAATGACACTTATAAAGATGTGTTAGTTATGTGACCAATGTAATACTAGGTAGTGGAGGTAATCTACCTAGTGGAAGTGGCTAGAGCATTAACTCACCACAAGGTGGTGATCACTCCTAGGTAGGTTAGGGTTCCTTAGTTAAAGGTAGTGATAGTGTGGTGCATGCTAGGTAGATTATATATAAGGAATAACATGGACACATTACCACTAATGTGGACCTAATTATCTAGAGTGTCAAAATGGGTGAGAGGCATGCCTAGGGATATTATATCTTGGAAAGACTATACTAGTATCTAACCATATTCATGCAATATGGAATGTGTTTTTAACATAGATGACACTACTCCTTGATTAGGATTATGAGAGGATACAATTAATATGATCAAGTACAAGCCTAAGTTTAAAATATCATCTTAGCTTACCAATTGATGCCATTTGGACATCAAAGTTTGAAAGGAGAGTGCCCAACTAGTACCATGACCTAGGAGTGGATGTGTGAGAATCATACATCTATGACGCTTATGTGGTAGTGGTATGGGTAGAAGTGTAGACACTGAAATTGTGTCTAAACCCTTGTTGTCTTCCCTTTAAACCCCATTTTATTCTCCCACACCTATTTAACCTCTATCGACCATTTTCCTATGAGCCTTGACCCTGGCAGCATGTAAAAATGAGCAGAAAGCTAAAGCTAGCCTCTATCCCCATTCTATATCTACCGACGTCGATCACTACTCGACTGACGTCACTGACATCAGTCACTTCTCGACTGACGTCAGTAGTCCTACTGGCATTGGTTATCCTTAACACTACATTCTCAACCCAAACGCAGGGTCCATTATCCATTATCTGTTATTCATCATTCGATTGCCAATCCGTTTCTCGATCGGTTATCAGACCTTCCTTTGTAACAATCAGCAAAACCATTCTTCATTGAATCAATTAACAACCTATTCAATATTCAAACAATCAACCAACTTTTGCACTCAACCAATCTGCATCCAATCTCTCACATTCTCTCTCTCTCTGGTACAGGATTCTGCTTCAGTCATCTTGCTAGAGGTCTACTACATCAAACTTCTGCAACACAGTGACAACATCAATCATGTCTTTTGTTCTATCTTCAGTGCATAACAAGTAAGCATTTGTTCTATGTTTTTATTTCATTTTCTGGTTATTGTTTTTTATTTAATATCATTACCCTGATCTAGATTTAGATCACAGACCTGACCTGACTTCCTCCTATATCACCTCTATCCACCCTGTCCAAAATACACAGTCTGTAACTCTACCCAAATCCCTGCATAAACCCCTAAACAATTCCTCTGACTCCCAAACCGGCTCCTTAACCCTTAGACAAAAACTTCAGACCGTTCTGCAATCCAAAAACCCTGTGCAGACCTGACCAGACCCCATCCAAAAGCTATTACCCTGACTGACGCTGATCTTTACCCCTACCGACGCTGGCACTTTAATTGACATCAGCACCCTTCTTGACCGACGCCAGCATAGAGACTGACACCGATGACTGTGCAGAGTAGTTTGCTGCATATCAAGTATGCATTCTGCTTTTTGTATTTTATTTCTTTCATTCTATGTTTCATTATTTCTACTTCCATCAAATATTTTGCTTTTTATTAGTGGGTTGATATCCCTTAAGGAAGTCTTCGTACTTCAGGGATCAAGCTTTTTGCTTGACAGCCCACCATCTCCTCGTCTAACATTTTTTGTGTTTAGTCTCTTTTTCTTCATAGGTGTCATTCCTCCATAGCCAAAGAGGAGTACCTTCCAACATCTAATTTCAGTGCGCATGACTACATTCGGGTATCTTCTAATTCTAGACCATTTCTTAGTTTCTCATTTCTATCTTTTGAATGTGAAAGCAAATTTAGCATAGAAACAAGAAGATTCAAAAATAGAGGGAATATTTGTATATGATTAGTTTAATGTCCCACATGGGCTATATGTGTATCTAGGGCCATAAGTTAGGGTCCAAATAAGGAGATAATCATGACCAATAATGGGAGTATGACTAACCCATCCTAACAATGTTGTATCACTAGGGGTGCCAATAAAAAATATAGTAGTAACACATATCCATAGATAGGTTAGGGATAAATTGAGGTAGGAGAGTTTAGGAGTCTTGAGAGGTAGTCCAAGGCTTTTATAAAAATACCAAGCTTATCCCATTATATGAAATCACAAGCATGAGACCAAGCCTAGAAATAGGCAAAGGTACTAGTGGTAGTGATTCCACCATAGGTGGGGCTACCACCAATAATAGGTATAAATTTTAAAGTTTACTTTATCAAGTTTATATTTTCATCTTTATGATGTAGATAGTTCATATTTAACTAAGATATTTCATTATGTTTGCATGCACAATTACACCCTAAGTTAAATGAGACCCTAGGTGGATCGGTACTTGCAAGAACTCTTCCTAAAATTATTTATAAGATTGACAAGAGAAAACCTCCCACATGTACTTATTGGCACACTACTCATACACATTAATGGAGGGAAGGTTCATGGGTAGAGGTGGATTTATGGAGGAGGAAGCTAAAAATATAGTAGTTAGAGATTGAAATTGCATAGTCAAGAGAAGATGGTGTGGTAGGAACACAAATATTAATGGGTTTACAAGTGAGACTAGATTCCTTACAGGAAACCATAGAATACAGAGGCCATAGGTAGAGATTGGGATCACCCCTATATGGGTATTGGGACAATCTTGTGAGGGGTAGATCTAAATAGAGGACCAAGTTATAGGTTGACTTGGATTTTGTGTATCTAGCCACATATGTGGCAGTTTTTGGTCATGCAAGCCGAGGTTCATCTATAACTATATGAAGTACCTAGAAAACATGTATATTTTGAGAGAGAGATATACAAGTTCTTATTTTTGGCACATGTGTATATGATTTGTGTGTGATATATATGTTTCATGATTTGTAGACTACTAGATACATATGATTAACATATAAAATGCTAATAAATAACCCACATGCATACACATATAGTTGTGGTATAAGGATTAGTGGTGAGAAAAGAGAGGAAAGATCCACCATAGGAAAGTTTATTAAGACGGTTACATGAGCCCTTATATGTGAAATGTATTGAGGTAGAACCCATTAATTGGGTGTCATAGGGATTCATGCTCGAGAGTGGAGAGGTGATAAATACCATTCTCTATGGAAGTAATGAACATAATGGGGAAAAACCACTTGTGATCTAGTTTTCTTTTCTTAAATTACTTTTTATTAAATATGACCACTATGTCACCAACCTAAAAGGGATACGACCTCACTAATTTCTCAAATTGGTGACATTGGTGATGCTGATGTTGTCAATCAGAAGTGCAACCCTTATGAGAAGGTGTTCCTCTTGCCACTTCTAATGAAATAATGGAATCTCTCATAAGTGTGTGGACTTTGAGTTGGAGAGAATAACTAGATAAAGAGTTGTTTCCCTTGATGCAATCACTTAATTTTATTCTAATCTTACTTACTATTGATTTATTGACTAAGGAAAAAGTTGAAGGGATAATGCTAGAACTAAAACTGACATGAAAACTTGAAAGAGAGGTGATGTACCAATGTTTTTTATCACTTATGCTTCTAGTTAACACTCTTATAAATAAAAGGAGCCTATAAACATTCACTTCACTTCAGTTCTATGGATTATACCATAGTGTTTCAAACAAAGATCTTGACAATGCTCACGCATAATAGATAAGGAATGAAGATTTATTGAATTCACCTCTAAATTTAGATAAAGATTGAACCTAGACACTTAATATGACATGTATAAAATCAAATATTCTATATAAAGATATAAAAACTAGAAATTATTCACCAAGTTATGTAAGTAGCAGTCATACATATACTTCACACAACTTGAAAATGTATGGGACCAACTTATTATTACTTAAAAAGGTGTATTACAAAATTTTGATTTCCTTTCAACATATCCAAATCATAATATGATGTTTTACTTTTGGAAAATAAGATACAAATATAAAAAGGGTAGGATAGGGGAGATAAAACAACCCTAAAATAGGGGTGACTCACTTGCCTTCACACCCTTCAATCCTTATGTAGTATTACCTAAGTTGTATCTCCTCTTCCCTTTTCAAAATGGTTTAGGGGTAGAGGTAGACTTATTTGGAAGGTTTTAATAAGTCATGTGTATTTATTGGTGGAGTTTGACCATTTGAAGCACCTATATCTTTATTTGCATACCTATATCCTTACTTTCATCAGTGAATTAGTGAGCCCAAATAACCCAAATTAAAATTTGATCTTTAAAAATCCTTAATCAGTTACTACAAGTATTCATGGAACAAACACAATATTCATAGCAAAGAGTAAGAGAGACAATGAAAGATCAATCACATAACACATGGCATATGTGGGTAACCCTCTTGGGGAATAAAACCCACTAGATCCTGCAATTAGACTACTATCCTATAGTAACAAGATCTAATTTAGACCATTTATAAGTGATCAAGGAACTACAATCCCTACTTATTGATACTTCAATCCCATAAGGTATTACCACACCCATCTAGCTGAGCTACAATAACAACCAAACATTTTAGCAAGTTTCATATTGTAAGGAGGTTGAAACCACCTTAGATGATGAGCTTCCATAAAATCACCTATGAACACATCCACCTATTCACTAATGTCTTTAACACTTGATTATGGACCTTTTATTAACACACTTCACCTTCGCTCCCACTCAAATAACAAGTGCACTATTCTCTAAACATAATTATGACCAAAAAGTCATACAAATAGTCCTCAATCTATTATACTATTCAAATCATCCTTAAGGAACTATAGCCCTCCTTCACTCCATAAAACACACACACACACAAGCCTCTCTCCAATATATCCTTAATCTCTCATACAAAATATAAAAACCATCATCTTTGGTTTTACTATTTATAGAGCAGTCTTGATAATCACTACCTTGGTCAGCTGTTAGGCCTACCTTAGCCTTGCCTTAGCCCTTAAGGCATATCTCACATGAATACACCACTCAATGCAATATTCATAGGTCAGCCATAGCATATATGGGTCACCCTTAACAAACTACACCTTTTAATAAGGCCCTTTTAGCCCTTATAGGTCTCATGTGAACTCATTTACTCCTTTAGCTCTACCTCAAGAAAAATAAGAACATACCCTAAGACATCCTCAAATGATCATAGTCATCTTATCTCACCTTTGTTTATGCTCAAACAAATCAAAATAGTGACTTGGTAGACATAATCACCATGAACAATCACATAGTCAACTTATTGAGCATTAATCATACTCAAGATAGATTGATCATACTTAAAAAATCCACATAGAAAATCCTCACGGAGTATACAATATGTTACAATAGCTAATTCATCATGAGACATCAAAACATCATCAATACAAGATCAAATATCCTTCTTAGGTCACTTACAAAATAATCACAAACACATAGTCAACTTCTAGGCTCAATATCTTTGGCTGTACTCACTTTCATATCTTTAAATCATGTTCATTATATGCTCTAAGGAGTCCTTTTCATCTTTGATTTTTATATCATCAAAAAATTTGAATTCTATCAAAAGATATGTATGAAAGACAAATCTCTAGTTTTTCCTATGTTAAATTCAAATGTTTGAATAACAGTCATAGTTAACCTTCAAATACAATACTCAAATAGCATATCCTATCAACTCAGGTCGAATATGCACCATCAATCTTGATCAATATTTAACATATAATCCACCAAATCAAAACATTAAAACTTAGTCCCAATTACCTCATCTTGTGTAATCTTATAATGTTGACTCAACATGCTCCACCAATTTCTAAAAATCAACCAGGTCTTTAATGATCAATGCTCACCATTCGATCAAACTGTATGAATGCCCAATCGCTATTAGATCCTTATCCTATACCTTTGAATAGATGTTAAAAATAATTCACCTATACAAATCATGTTTCTTTTTTAATTCTTGGAGCAATGCACATCATATATCTTTCTCAAGCTTTAAAACTTTCAAAAATGACTATGGGGACCCTTTCAATATGCATGAGTAGCCATTTTTAAACCTCAATATCTTATTATATGCTTACTCACATGATATTAAATTTTAAATAAATGATATATTTATATAGGAGAATATATCTATGTGACACACTACTCTTTATTCCTTCACATGTATGATATATATCACCATTAAAATGCATTCTCAAAAACTTCTATCACAAAGCCAACTATGTCAAAACCTGCCTAAGAGGCCAACTTTTAGCATCCATAAATTTTTCTACACTTTAGTGCATGATCTAAAATTTAGTGAAAATCATCTATGATTAAAAATGAAAAAACCCATATGATAAATTTATCTTGACACATTCACACGTGAAATATATAACATCATCAAAATGCTCACTTGGCTCTTTCTTGCCTTATGCAAATTTGGCTATGGAAAAACATAGTCAAACTACCCAGAAGCCCAACATTACATGTGCATATCTTATGACATGCTAGATTACATGATTTAAGAAATATTAAAAAAAAATTAGAAAAAAAAATTAATAAACCCATATGATAATTTTGTCCTAGCACCTCCACATGTGTGAATGTTTACCTCGTGAACATGCTTACTCAGCTCTTTCTAGCCATATTGTAAATTTGAGAACACAATGAATTTTGACTGAGAAGCCAACTTTGCACCCTCATATCCTTGACTACACATTGATGAATGACTTAAGATCTAGTGTATAATAAATAGGGACTAATGTGATCATAACCATATGACCCACTCCCCTTGACTCCTTCCCACATGGCAATGGTGATGTCATCAAACTGCCTGCTTGGATTTTTTCCACTAAACCCAAAGTGTCTAAATGAGAAAAATAATGACCCAATTAAATTCCACTCATGCACATAAGAACTCAAATAATTCTTGACTTTTGATATGACCATTTTCACATGCTCAAATCACCATACTCAACCATGATCCTTTCTATCCATGTCAATACTAAAGATCAACCAATCATACATTTTGCACAAAAGAACAAGCACAATGAACACTTTGTCATTGTCACACATATTATTAATGAGCTTCATCCACTCACTAGATAACATTTATGACATCACCATCACATCATCATGACAAATCTTTAATAATCTCCACCTTTATCATTTATGCTAACACCCATAAATATAACAATATATAGCTCACCTTCTCTCTCTTCAAAACACTCCCATAATAGGAACATTCCATAATATGAACACTCTCTCCCTTTGACACAATGATAAAGTGGGAAAAATCAAATCCTAAGGGCCTGAAAATACTAAAAAAATAGGAAAGGACCATCTTATAAATATGATACAAACTCCCCCTTACCTTGAGCCTACAACTTTTGCCTTGACAAACTTCCTCTTCTTTCATGCCAACACTCTCTTCAACCAATAACTACAATCAATTCATAAACAACACAAAAAACAACAAAAAATATGATGGAACATACCAAGAAACATTTGAGAGGTACTCCACCTATGAACTCTATGTAATTTCACCTTTTGAGCATCTTCAAATCTCCACACGCCATGAAGAACTATCACACATGATAACTAGCCTTCTCTCTCAAAATACCATAAGGACCACCAAAAAAACTTCATGTCACTAACCAAATAGGAATATTTATCTCAATCAATATGATAAATAAATTTTAAACTCACATACCTTGATCTTTTGGATAAACTAAGTAGATATCACTCTTTTTCAAACTAGGCTTGTCTAGCCTCCTTGTAGCCCTACCTAGAACTTGTATAGCCCACAAATTTTAGTAGACACAACTTCAAGACATAAAACTTCATATATGGATCACTCTCATATTCCCCCTCAATCAAACCAATTTGTGTCACCAAGCTCATACTCTGCAACATATTTCCTTCACAAACCTATTAGCCTATTAGCCCTCCAACTTAAAAAAACTTGAATAACTTTAGAACCACAAACCTTCAAAACTTTTTGTAGTTTTATTTTACCACCCATTTATCCCATTCAACATATTAATAATCCTAATACCTCAACTCATAAGTTAGACCACTTTTATAGTAGAGCCCACAACCCTAAAACCTTAAAACAAACAAAGTCAACACAACAACTTTTAGTCAACGTTTACCTCTAAAAATTATTGTATAGCTAGAGACAACCATTACACACTTCTAGACCAAAAATTGAGTATTAAAATATTTGGGAACATAGACTCTCTATAACCCATTTTAGGCTTGCTTGCCCTTAAGATAAAAATTGAGAAAACTAAGAGTACTTAAAAATCTTCAATTGCCACAAACATACCTTCAAACCAAAAATACACTTGGAACACATCACAAATAAGTTTATAGAACTTTCTAAGCACCAAACTCTTCTTGACATTCCATCAATCTCATTAAGCCACCTCAAACCACCCATTTTGACTCTATACTACATCTCCTTTACAAACCTCTAAAATAGGATCATGAACTTGTTGCTCCCTCTTAACCAAAGACCTTTGATTGGTATTATCAACTTGATCACACAATATTTCTTCTCCACTGAAAGGAGTCTCTTAAGAAGCATAGATAGAGACACCTTCTATACCTCAATTCTCTAAAATAAAAATAACTCCTCATATTCCATCTCCTCCTTAATCATCTAATATTTCTGGTTCTTATTCTTATTCTTTAGCTTAGGAGAAACAACTTCCTAAACCATTACAACATTATCCTTTTCTTATAGAATAAGATTTATAATATATGGAGACAACAAAGATTCATGACATACCTTTTCATTTTTAGAATCTTATTTACAGCTTGTAACCTCTTCATTAGGCATTAAAAATTGATGTTCTTTGTATGATACATTCTCATAAACAAGAAGATGTTACTTAGATCCATAAATACTTTAAAACTAGCTTCAATCATCACCCTGGTCTTCCCTTTGAGTTTAATCTCTTCATTCTCAATATGAGCAGATAATGAGACCTCTCAATACTCTTTAAATACTGAAGGATTCTCCACCATAGCAAAGAAATTACTTGGACCTATAGTTTCATCATGACTCACACTTTTCACCTTTAGATTCCATGTATTAACTTTCCTTCTTTCCATAACTCTAGGAGACTTATTAAGTCTGCTCTATCTTGTAGGCCTTTTCTTGTAGAACCTAACAATGTGACCTCTTTGTTCACACTTGTAGCACACCATACCTTTTTCAAGAAACATATCTTGCCTTAGCTTGTTTGGACAAGAATTTAAAATGTGTCCTATGTCATGACAAAAAAAAACAACCTCCCTTTTTTGACGAGGACTCACTTTATCTAATCTTATGTGGACAATGGTTTGTAAAGTGTCCTACTTCAAGATAATTAAAGCACTTGATTATGTTCACACCTTTTGACTGATGAACCCCATTATAGTCCCATACACATTCATTTTTAAGAGGTTTATTGTACTCTCTAGCCCTATGCCCAGATTGATCACATGTATAATATTAACCATTGAATCTCTCATACCTCATAACATTTGGTTATTTGATCTGATTTGTCTTCATTCTAACAACATCTTCAGTCCTTGTTTGATGATTTGTCTGTAAAGTATGATTGTACTAGTTCACATTATTATGTTCTTATTCATATCTAGGACCAATTATATCACTATCATGCTTTTGACCACTCAAAATGTTGTCTAGGTTAGATGAGCCCTTTTCAAATATAAAAAATGTCTTCACCTTACTAGCTATCATTCATAACTTAGATTTCAAAGACTAATTTTCAGAAACATACCTTGAACATTCATCTTCTTTAGCTTTTAGGCTTGTAGAAAGAAATTCCAATTGACAACTGAGATTCTTGATCATATCTTCATGTTCCTTGGTTGTATTCATTCAATCTTGCCTCATACACAATTAATTTCTCCTCATAGTCCTTAATTTTAGATTTCATTTTTTTATTTATCTTCTTTTCAATCTTGAGTTCCTCAAGATAATTCATTAAAATAGTATCATAGTCCACCTCATCTTCATCATCATCTGAATCACTCTGAGTAGACTCCTTCTGATGTGAGCAACTTCCTTTCTCAGCCATGAATAAGGCTTCATATTTAGTAGGAACATCATCTTCATGATCATATTATGAGTCACTATCTTCACTCTCATCTACCGAGCTTCAATCTTCTTTGGTGTAAAGACTCTTCTTGTACTTGAAGGACCTCTTCTTGTTGTTATACTTTTTAAAACCTTTCTTCTTGTATGTCTTCTTATCTTACTTTATTCCTTCATCATGCTCTTAATCATCTTTTGTTTCATACTTATGAGGTCACTTTTGAGAAACATTTCCTATCTCTCCACAAATAAAACTTTTAAAAGGTAGTTTACCCTTATACTTTCTCAATCCAGTGTTTAATTTCCTAGTAAACAAACCAATTAGTTCATCATCATCAATATTGAATATTTCATCCTCTTTGGATTTATTACCTTGTAACTTCTTATTAAGCTTTATCTCTATCTTGAATGCAACTTCCTTATTTCATGGTATATCATCATTATTCCTCATCTAATAGGCAATAAGGGTGCCATGCAATTGATCTTTCAATAAATTTAGTAAGATCATGACTCTCTTATATAAGAAATACTTTAAAATAAAACTTGTGGGATAAAGACCTTAATACATTTTGAATAATAGTAGTCTCTTCAATATTCTCTCCAAGACATCTGATGATGTTCATAATCTCATTAACTCTTTGTAGAAAGGATGCCATAGTATATTCTTCATTCATCTTCAGACTTTAAAATTGCCTTCTATGAGTCTATAACTTAGAAAGATTAACCTTTGAATCTCCTTCAAAAATAGTCTTTGATTTATCCCATATCTCCTTGGCATAAGTGTAATGAATTACTTTGGTGAACTAAGTTTCTATAAGACCACAAGTGATAACATTCATTACCTTAGAATTTTTCTCAAATATCTTCTTTTATATAACACTAGATAAAGGAATAATAGGAGTAACATAACCATCCAAAACTGATTTCCATACATCAAACCCTAGGGATAGAATGTAGGTATTCATCCTAGCACTCCAAAATGCATAATTGAATCCATTGAACATTAGTGCTTGCTTTGTAGATTAATCCATTGAACATCAGTGCTTGCTTAGTGGAGAAACCACATTTCACATTCTAACTAGCCATTATACCTTGGATCACCTTCAAGCTATCAATCCTTTACTAAAGGACCTCATTTCAATACAAATTTTTAGAGGTATAATTAGTGGGGTGGTGAATCAATGATCCCAAATAATCCAACTTAAATTATGAAATTTATAAATACTTAATAATATACCACAAGCATTCATGAAGCATATACAATATTCATAGCAAAGATCAAGAGAGATAATGCAAGATCAATCACATAACACATGACATACGTAGGAAACACTCTTGGGGAATAAAACCCAATATAACCTATAATTGGAATACTATCCTATAATAAAAATATCTAATTAGATAACATATAAATTATTAAGGAGCTAAAATCCCTATTTAGTGAGAATTCAATCTCATAAGGTGTTGCCACACCTATCTAGCTGAACTATAAAAATAACTAGACCTTTTAACAAGTTTAACCTTGAAAGGAGGCTTCAACTACCTTAGATGTTGAAATACCACAACAAAACATATAACACATCCACCTATGCACTGAAGTTTTCAACACCTACTGATGGACCTCTAATTAACACACTTTACCTTCACTCACACTCAAATATCAAGCACATTATTCTCTCAACATAATTATGACTAAAAAATTCATATAGATAGTCCTAAATATATTTTACTCTTTAGCTTATCCTTAAGGCACTTTACCCCTCTTTCACTCCACAAAAAAAACACACAGACACACACACACCTCTAATATCTCCTTAATTTCTCACACAAAATTTTAAACCCATCATCTTTGGTTCCACTATTTATAAAGTGATCTTGATAATCACTACCTTGGTCGGCCATTAGGCTTGCCTTAGCCCATAGGAAATCTCTCACATAAACACACATCCCAATATAATATTAATAGGTTAGATATAGCATCTATGGGTCACCCTTATGGAATTAAACCTTTTAATAAGGCCCTTATAGCCCTTATAGGTCTCATGTGAACCCATTAAATCCTTTATCTCTCCCTTGAGAAAAAAAAGAACATGAGACCACTTTCAAATACATGGGTCCACTCATTATCTCCCCTAAGACATCCTCAAATTATTATAGTCATCAGAGCTCACATCTACATATGTTCAAACAACTTAAAACACTAACTTAGTGCACATAATCACCATGAATGATCACACAGTCAACTTCTTAATCATTATTCATACATAATATAGATTGATCATACCTCAAAATCCACATGGAGCATTCTCATGGAGTATACAACATGTTCCAATAGCTAATTCATCATAAGACATAAATAAAACATCAATACAATCTTGAATAACCTTCTTGGGTCACTTTAAAAATAAGCACAAATACACTGTCAACTTCTAAGCTCAATATCTTTAATTGTACTCCCTTTCAAATCTTCAAATTGGGTTCATTAGATGTGCTATGGAATCCTCTTCTTATTGGATTTTTAAAGAAATAAAAAAATTGAATTTTATAAAAATATATGGATGAAATATAAAGATCTAGTTGTTATAATGTTAAATTCAAATATTTGAATAGAAATAGTCATAGTTAACCTTTGAACACAATGCTCTAATCTTGTGTCCTTTCATCTTAGATGTAATATAAATCATAGATCTTGATAGGTCTTTAACACATAGTTTATCCAAGCCAAATGTTAAATCTCAGTCACATTGACCTCATCTCATTCAATATTATAATGTTGACTCAACATACTCCATTGATTTCCATGGATCAACCAAGTCTTTAATGATCAACGCTCACCATTCAATCAAATTGTATTAATGCCCACTTACCATATGATCCTTATCCTATACCCTTAGTGATTAAAAATTGTGCACCTATCCTCATTTTAGTACTTCTTGACTTCTTGGTGGAATGAGCACCATGGATCTTGCTTGAGATTTAACACTTTAAAAAATGACTAAGAATGAGGAACCTTTGAATATGTATGAGTAGCCATTTTTAAACCTTAATAACTTATTTTGTGCTTACTCGCATGATCTCAAATTTTAACGAGATGATCTCCTCATATAGAATAATCCAACGATATGACACATTAATCTTGAAGCCTTTGTATGTATGAAATATATCACCATTAGAATGCATTCTCAAAAACTTCTATCACAGAGCCAATTATGTCAAAACCTATGTGAGTGGCCAAATTTGATCATCCATAATTTTTTTTGTGCTTCAATGCATGATATAAAATTTATCACGAATCATCTATACTTAAAACTAAACAAACCAATATGATCAGTTTCTCTTGACACCCTCACATTTTCAAGATATAAAATCATCAAAATTATCACTTGAATATTTCTTTTCGTATGCAAATTTGGCTATAGAAAAACATAGTCAAACTGCCTAGGATCCCAAATTTTCATGTGCATATATTTTGACTCATTACATCGCATGATCTAAAAATTAGTATAAATAAACTAGGTAAAAAAATGAACAAACCCATATGACAATTTTTTCATGAAACCTTCATGCATGTGAATTCTAACCTCATCAACATGATTACTTAGTTATTTCTATCCATATTACAAATTTGGCTATGTATGAGAAAACAATGAATTCTAATTGAGAATCTAACTTTTCACCATCATATTTGACTATTTTCCAATACATGACTTGAGATTTGGCACATAAAAATTAGGGAATAATGTGATAACAACCATATGACACACTCCTCTTAATTCCTTTCCACATGGAAATAGGGACATCATCAATCTACCTACTCATATTTTCTACCACTAGACCCTAAGTGTCTAAATGAGAATACTAATGAACCAAGCGAGTTCCACTCATGCACATAAGCATTAAAAGCATTATTGACTTTTGATACCCTTTCACATGATCAAATCACCATACTCAACCTTGATCCTTTATACCCATCTCAATACTAAAGATTAACCAACCATACATAAGTACACTAGAACAAGCACAATGCACACTTGTCATTATCACATAGACTATCAAGCACTTCATCCAATCACTAGAGAACCTATATGACATCATCATGATAACTCTCTAATAGAAAATAGGTCTTTAAGTCCTCATTTATTTTATTTTAATCCTTTTTCTCACTCATTTATGATGTCTTTCCACTTTTCTATGGTTGTTAGAAGGCTCTTTAAGCCTCTTTGACTTTGTTTTCATGACTTAGCATAGAAGAGGGAGAAGGTCTTCCTAAGGTTTTTAGAGACTCATTAAACCATTTCAATACTTATTAAAACTAAATCCTGACCTTTTATTTCTCTCCAAGTGGTTTAGAATATAGAGGACACCTTGAAAAGGCTTGTTGAAGAGCTTTTATGCATTGTTTTGGTGATTTGACTACATGAACTCCTTTTGTAATATGGTGTAGAAAGGTGAAAAATTCGTTTTTACTCAAATAAAATAATATCCCTCTATGGATGGACTATCTACAAAATATCAAAAATAAAACAAGTCACTTAAAGTCATCAAACACTCCAAAAGATCTCATTTTACACTTATAGCTTGCATTTCTCCCAATTCCTTGTAGCCCTCAAAACATGTAAACCTCCTTATGTAGAATAATGTATAGATTATATTTGCAAAATAAAGACATTTTTAATGACCCAATATCAACTTATATCTTTGTACAAATTTTCATGACCTAACATGTAGTGAAAGTACACACATCATCCCATTTTATCTCTCTAATTAGGCATCCATTCGCCTATAAAATTGAGTTTTTGATCAAATGGCCTCCCACATGTGAAAATTATAGGAAGTGTTTTATTCAATTTACAAATTCCCTTAACAATATCCATGTTAATTTTGAAGGTCTATAACCTTATATAGATATGCAAACCATTAAAAGGCTAAAACCTTAGCCTGAGTGCTTGCGCATGCTTAAGAGAGACTTAAAGTGGGGTTTAAAGATATTTTCAGGTTTTTATGCTTAGAAGATGGTTTTTTGGACCTAAAAAACCTTTTTGAAACTCAATATTCTAAGTATAGGTCTATCAAATAACTTTATAGGCTTGCATATAGGATTTTTGGCTTGCAAAATACTACATTCTTATTTTTTGGAGTAAATTACTAACTTGTAGAGCCATATACTTCTTTAGGAGGCCTGAAGATGTGTTTTAAAGGTTTATAACCTTTATTAAGTCTTAATAAACATATTTACCTAGTTTATATGTCATTTCATACCTTGTTTCTTCATAAAGACAACTACAACCATGATATTAAGCCTATTTTGTACACCTATACCTACAAATGTACCATCAATTTCTATGTTAAGATGCTCATGAGACTTGTACTAGTGATCAAGGTCATTTAGAGTTTAAATAATTCCATTTTAATGTATTATAATCACCCATTCTCTCATCAAGTTCTTTATGAGGGTTTAACAAGGGTTTTAATAGCTCACCATCTTAATGATGGTTCATAAAACACATGAGATTAATTCATAGAATAATGTAAAATTTTGGTAGGAAGGAGATACATCCAACATACCCTATGGGCATAAGATCCAATGTATAATGTCATGAAATATCTAAGCATAAGAAGATGACCTTTGATTGGCAAACTATGCATTATATGAGGTTGAGATAGAAATAAGCCTAAAAGTGTAATTTTAGAGTTTGATTATGAGTTATAAAACCTTAGTGAGGTTTGAAAAATCATTATACCATCTAACAAAGGTTTTCATTATCATATTTACCCTTTAATATTTTTTTAGTTTCCATTATTTCATGCTAGGGTTCTTAATCAAATCATTGTTAGTAACCCTACCTATCGATATTTGAGATATTATCATTGTTGAAGGAGTTGGAATATTTATAAAATATCACATTGAAGATGTAAACACCTTATTATGTCCCTATATGTCTCCATATTACTTGCAATAAACACACTCATCATAAATTCACACACATGCCTGTGTGTAATCTTAGACCTATCCAGTATAATCAAACCTTTTGAGGCACTAATGACATTATTTCTTGGTCTATTTAACCATTGTATCATTTGTATGAATGCTTAAATCAATTTTTGAGTTCAAGATCCCTTAGAATATCTCAAACTACCTTCAAGTATCAAGATCTTCCTTGAAAACACTATACCACTACTTTTTTACCTTTATGACATATTAGTGCATCTTCAAGGGTGATTTTGAGAAACTAATCACTGATAGATGTATTTGAAAATATGATATACATATATTAAATGTATATAGGACTTTCCTCACTTGAGTTACCCTTTAATAACTCCATGACACTGTTCATAAGATTATCTTCTTAGCTTGAATGACTATAGATGTTCATAAGTTATCAAGACTACATTTTAGAGTTTTAATAACTCTTAAACAAGTCATTAAACACTTCAATGGTATTTTTTATAGTATTAATATCTTGGTGTCTTATTTTTAAACCTATCAACCTCTTTAAAACATCATATATTCAAATTAATGACTAATTTAACCATAAGTCAAAATATGTCAACCCCCTATAGTCTAAAACTTTTATAGGGGTTTATTAGGATGTAATAGGGTGATTCATGGTATTATTTGATGTCATATAATGTGATATTAACCTTGGTCATAATCAAATTTAGTCCTAATCCATTTTATGTCATAATAGGTTATTTTTGAGATATTAATGAAGGTTTTACAACTTCATATAGTATATAATTTTTCAAAAATGCATTTCAACATCCAATATGTTATATCCTCCTAGTCATGTCATTACTAACTAAAATCAAGAAAATAGTTGAAAAAGGAAGATTTAGGTAGTTGTATAGGTTATAAAAGAGTGTGGCACATGTGGTAAGATTCTATAATGGATATTTAACTTCCTTAAAATCATCTTGTGTTTGATATACTTTGGAAGTATCAAAATGTATTGAAAACTATTTCACTTCTTCATTTCTCTTCTTGGCATACAAAACTAGTCAATAGGTCTTCTTATGGTATGACCAATAAGAGAGGTTTCAGGTCAAATTCCTTTAAGGGAAGTTAACACACTTAGTCTAATTACATTTAATTATAGGAGTTTAAATATTGGTTGCCTATGATTTATGAACCATTATTTAGAAGTTGATTTCTCCTTTCTACATGTTAATCCCTACACCATATAGGTTTTCTCCTTATTTGAGTTAGTCTATACAAAAAAATTGATGTAAGTGATTTTATAATATGTGGATGTCCTTATTTCATGGTTTCCATATTTTTTTTATGTGTGAAGGTGAATTAATGAGCCAAATTACTAGTGGAAGATCATAAATGATGTTGAAGACATGTTCATCAACTATAGAGGTTATCCTTGCCTATAGTTATTTCAAGCATAAGTGATTAGGATGTCTATACCTCTCATATGCTATAGTGATCACCTTAGTTCTAAGCTTAGTTTCTCAAGGTCATGCATTGGTCAAGAATATAATCATGTTTCACATATATTTCAACAAGTACTCATCTATAGCCAGGTCAATGAGATTTTTTAAAGTTTGCATATCAATCATGATCAGGAAATGAATAGTCTCAAGAGGTTAAAAACACTCTTGAATAATGATCAATCAATCCAAGATATTCAAATGATATGTGATAGACTATGATAACTTGTTTAGACTCTATACATAATCTTGCACCATTGATGAACACCTACAAATTCCCATAAGAGGTTAATCATGTTTGAATAAGGGTATGAGAATTTTTTTTAGGCCTTTCAAGGTTCAAAAGATAAATTCGAATATTGATATAAGGTCCAAAATGAGTCATAATTCCATACATTATTCATAGTGTCTATATCTCACCCTCATTAGCCTATGACTTGCATGTGCAACTACAAGTGGTTATCAGAGAGGCTTGAAGATGTTGCATAGAGATATTGAACATGTCTTGAGAACTTCATATAAGATTGGGAAGTTGGAGTATTCCATAGAGGTTAATAGTGGATCTTTTGAGTGGTAGATAGACTTAAATCATGTTCATATCTCGATAAAGAAGATTTAGGGACTTGTTACCTTAAAAACACTAAAATAGGGCTTTGTTCACATTTGATGCTATCATATAATGAGGTGACATGGAGTCTAAATGAATTTTAATGATCCCATCATGTAGCCCTAATAAAGGAGTGAGACCTTGCAAAATAAAGTGAGGGTTTTATCAAAAAATTATGATATTAAGAGGCCTCCATTGTAGACATTATTACAATGTATAAATTCAATGTTCTCTGCAGTTTTTTCAACTTTTAAGTGACCTTACAATCCTAGGTAGAATGTTAAACACACATCTCCATGACAAGTAGTCCTACTAAAGTAAGAATGATATTAAGTGCTCAAAGAATAGTGAGGGAGTTGAGATTCAAGGTTTAAATTTAAACTACCACCTACAATAGCTCTTTTTCCTTCAATATGGAGATCTATAGCTTATTGTAGAATGAGACATGTGAGATTTTGGAAGTCTAATTGTTGATTGCATCCAATGCATAATATGGATGTGGGTAACTAAAGAGAGAGCTTAGAGACATTTAAAAGAGTCTAATGCATGGTATAATAGGAATAAAACATAATAATTCACCTACAAGTGTACCTTTGCCTTAAAAAAGTAACCTACAATTAACTATAGGATGATGGTCATTTGGACTCACATTTATGCTTAAAGACCTATGATAAGATAAAAATGCACTGTTATTCTACAGTTGACTATAGGTGACCTTTCCAAGGAAAAGGTACACATGTAGGTGATTTTTATGATTTATTACTAGTATACCATGCATTAGACTCTTATAAAGGCCTATAAGCTCTCTCCTTAGTTACTCACATCCATACTATGCATTAGATTTAATAAATAGTTAGACTGCCAGACTCTCACATGTCTCATTCTAAAGTCAATTCTAGATGTCCATATTAAAGGAAAAATAGCTACTATAGATGGTATTTTGAATTAAAACCTTGAATCTCAACTCTCTCGCTATTATTTGAGCACTAAGTACCATTCTTACTTCAATAAGACCACTTGTCATGGAGATGTGCCTTTAAAATTCTACCTTAGACTGTAAGGTCACTTAGAAGTTCAATATACTGTAGAAAACACTAAATTTATATATTTTAAGGCTTTGTTCACATTTTATTATATCATATAATGAGGTGACATGGAGTATAAATTAATTTTAATGATCCCATCATGTATCCCTCATATAGGAATGAGACCTTGTAAAATAAAGTGAGGGTTTGATCAAAGTAGTATGTTGTTAGGAGGTATCCATTTTAGACATTCTTACACTATATAAAGTCAG